>BRZM01000019.1:10454547-10926845 GCA_033238685.1 Lates japonicus
CAGAGTAACGTTTCAGGTTATAGCAGCTGACAGTGTAGCATCACACCGCGAAATGTTTCTCACCAATTTCATGTCAAATGATTCCCCGCAATTTCTGCTTACTGTACAGTGCTGTTCTGATGACAGCTGTATTAAAATTTTAAAAAAGGTTTCAGTCTCTAAGATAACAACTGACACTACAGGTGTTGAAGCCCAAGGTATAGATTTCTTTTTAATTTACCCTTTGTAGCATTTTTAACCACTACAAATTGAGCAGAAACAGGTAGCCTTATTTAGCAGAACTATGTAAGCTTCTCACAGTGCTGGTTGGATGTTCAATAGCATGAAACCACTTTTTGGTCAGAATCAGCGCCAGACAATCCAGCAATCGGCTATTTTACGTAATGATTGGCCGGGTGTAGAGGTATGAAAGTGGGACAGGTTTGAAAGCTGTTGTTGTTTTAGGTTAGAAACATAGACTTGGTTTGTCCTCTCAATGCAAGAACAGCACCTTCACCCATCCCAGTGGTTAGGTGATTGTTGTCTGAAGTCTTTGTGGTCTGTTGAAATACTCAGGTTGAGGATGGCATCACTCATAGATGGCACTAGTTCCCCAAGAGCAGCGGGTATCAGCTCTTGGAGGCGCTCGAATGTTTTAACTGAGTACTTGTCAGATTGTTGAATAGGATCTAATATTCAGCTCACCCGCTTTTTGAGGAGAGACTGTCCAAAAGTGTGTACCCATTATCTCCTTTGTTGACGCCACTGCATTCCTCCCTCTCTTTAGGTTCTCGCTTGAGCAGCTATGAACACGCAAACCTCGCTCATTTGAAGCATACTTAGTTTTATAAATGATGTCTTGTGTAATTATATATGGTGGAGTTGGTTAAAGTTTCTGTGGTGTTTCCAAGTTCACAAGTTGCAACTTGAGGTACGCATCATCCAGTTTTTGTCAGTGAGGTCAGCATGTGTCAAATCAAAGATGAACAAACTGATGACAAATTAAAGGAAAACCAACACAAAGTAAGTTCTAGTAAGATGCTACCAATCGGGTGCTTCCACAACAGTTTCTTGAAAACTTGATCTGATGACTGGGGAAGGCCATCGTACAGGGTGTGCACTAGGTTGTCATCATTCATGCAAGGATAAAGGCACTTTTTCCTGATAGTTCCCATTAAGTCCTCTTTAGGCTCATATTTTGCTCTTCTGTGATTAACACAAACAGATGTTTCACTGAGATATGTCTGCTGGTTTGTTAACATAAATTGTTCGCCATTTTAAAAACCTCACAAAATCTCAGGTCTGGTGTCAGAACTCACAACCAAGAACGAGGGCTGCCTGGAGAGAGCGTTTTGGTGATGTTCAACAACTGGCGCAGATGGAGAAATCCATCACAGAGGCAGAGAGACTAATATCTCCTCTCAGAGTAGCAAAATAGACCAGGGAGCTGTGTTACAGCATGCCAGTTTTACTTTTTGGTCTTAGTCTGCACGCTGGCTCTGCAAAAACAATGAGCTGGGTACCTAATAAGTAGAAATATGTGGCTCCTAAGCATCCTTCAAAAGATACCATTTAAACCTTTTTATTTTAAAGTGCAACAATAATTAAATCAGCACTTTCACTGAATTCATCTCTGATTAAAAACCCCTCAATAATTTATGTTGTAATAAGCAACCTAACATTCAAGCTACGTTTGAATATGTGATTTACAGTGAGTGACTGTAACCATTGGAAGCTTCATGGACAAAATGAAAAATCTTTCAACAGAAATGTTTCTAGCCTTTGCCTTTTTCACTCTTGACAGATCGTTTTGAAGATCAGAGAAAAGGTATTCTAATCTTTGGTGACAGTGAAGGATGTGCCAGTCGGCCTCAACGTGTCTGTCTAACGAGGCAGAGGAGCAAGTGCTGTCTGGCCTGTTATTCACTGAATGTATTTCACTCGTTTCATTCAAAATTGTAAGTACCTAACCATTGGAGAGCCGCCAGCTTCAGGTGCAGTGACCTTGTAAACTCCAACTATTGAGTTTTTAGCTTGTCACGTAATCGGTTGTACCCCTGAAATCTGTCTTTTTTTTTTCTTACACAAACAAATGGATTCCACTCCATGCTCCAATATTACAGCTCAGGCTGGCAATCTACATTTTCCTCAAGAGCAAATTTACATGGCGCCAAACCAAAGCCTTTAAGGTCTATTCAAAGTAAATGTTCCTTTAAATGTCAGGCTCAGAAAAATGTCTGTGTTTCAAACCCTCAACATTTAAATCAACAGCACTGAAGATGAATTTGAGGCAGAAAATCCTCTAAATTTGGATCTAATGCCATTTCATTAGTTGGCGCTTACCAAACCTTGGGTTAGTAGGTCCTATCTTCAATTTAAAGACCTTGAAACACATTTCTCAATTCCAGTCAAATTCATTCATCTTCATTTCTGCTACCTCTTACGTGAACATGCTGTTATCTGTTAAAGTAAAAGGAATTTCATCCAGAAGAGGCAATATTTGAAGAAATATCAAGGATTCTAACTAATAAAAGATAACCAAGGGTTTCCAAAATCTGTCTTTGATAGTTGCTTATTTTGTCATACATACTAAAGTTTTAGAGACAACAAGACGAAACCACATTTTAGAGGTGAGGTGGAAATACTGAATGAATATACAGAATGTGCACCTTCCTTTCTTCTAAGTAAGTAGGGGAATGGCTCTTGAGACAGACCCGGGCCTCCCCAGAGGATTAAGCAGTGTAACCTCGCCTGCAACACACAACAACTGAGCTAATTTTTGCCTCGACCTATGGCGCTATAACTTTTCATCCTTAAAGATTTGTCACACCGACTTTCTCACAAAAGTAAGCTGTGGAAAGTTCCAATCTAAACTTACATCAGTCTTACACATGTTGCACAACCTTTCTGTGTCTGCTCAATATCAAAGAACTACCTCAGTCCATGTTTGCAGAGGGAGAAGCGATGATGTAACCGTGAGGTATTTGCCTGTTTAAAAAAAGGCCTTTGATGTGTTTGTATTGTTCAAAACCAGACACGTGCATACAGTGTGTGTGCCGGTTATGGAGCAGACAGAGGAATATTGCTCATCTGTGTTAATCTGTTAAAGTCATGTGATCAAGCTGCTTCAGCCAGAGTTCAGTGTTTCATTTTATCAGTATCCTCATCCAATTGGTCAGGATATTTTGTATGTTTCAACAAAAACTCTGTCAAATGCATGTTTTTTCTTTACATCACATGCCCAGACATGCACACTATGATTTGTAAAGCATGTAATTTCCTAAGACTTGTACTTGAGTTTCACCATTGACACTAGTTTGAATGTCTTGTAGTCAAAAACCTTACAAGATACCATTACAAGGTTTCAATATTCATGTTAAATTTTTTTCCAAATCCAAAAACCAACCAAAAGATTTTTGAAATGCCTGCTATTGCACACATTTGGAAAAGCAAACCAAGCTTGGGTGGAAATTTCCTATAAACTGTGAGTGCTCAAGGCCCGCAGATTTTCCTAGTACAATTGAGTTGACCACAAATTAAGCAATGAACAAGAGCCTGAGGGTCGATAATGATAACCATCCAGTATAGGATGCATATTTCTTTGTGCAAGGTATTTACTTTGGATGTGTTACAGCAGTAACAGCTATCAAGCAACTTATGGAAGGGCGGCTTTTCTCTGCACTCTCTAACTGGAATGCTTCCAGCCTGTAGTTGCATCACAGACCTAAAAAGCATCATGCGCCCAAAAGACGCATTGGCATCAGTCTTGATGAAATTCTTCGTGTTTATCTGTGATGGAGAGCAAGCCACCCATAGAACGATGACGAGATCTAAAAATCATAGTCCTCTCATTTATTCTGTAAAGACTACTGCAGGACCTCCAGCAAACAAAACTCAGGGTACAACAGCCAGTCCTGGTTTCAACTTTGTGCAACTGCTGTCCAGCACCACCATCCTGGTCATTCGCATAATATGCAAGCGAAATTTGAGGTAGAACACCTGTGTAGCATTCCTTCTAATTCTTCTATTAAGACAGAGAGCAAACTGTTGGTGTCAAGGATCACTTTCCAGATTTGTAAAATCCAAATCCTGCCTTCATGGTACCAACCTTTGGCAGCATCTTGGCATCTTGTCTTCAACGTCAATGGTAACATGACCTAAAGCATAAGGCAAACCGGATGCTTAGATCCTGTGCTGACACAGTTTATTGATGATAGAAAATAATCTTCAAAAGTGACGATTTTCTGTGTTTATCTGTTTTACATAATTATAAATTGAATGCCTTCGGGTTTTGGACTGTTGGTCTGACAAAACAAGCAATTTAGAGACATTACATCTATTCTGGAAACTTTTGATGGTTATTTTTGACAGTTTCATACCAAAACCTTAGAGTAAAACACAGGTCCTACTTGTCATGATGTTGTTTTACAGACCAGCTGAGGAGCCGTCAGAATATGGCCCGGTCACTCCCCCATCAGCACCGACTCCATGGACACTACCTGTCACACCTGCTCTCGGCCACTCACAAGCAGCGCTGTCAAGAGGGAGGTGTTTTCTACCGGTGAAGGTGACCAGAAACTTTTCTTCAACATCACCGCCTTCTCGGGAAGGAGTGCCCACCTCCGCCTGCGCCCAAACAACAGGCTGGCACGGTGCGATGGTGGAGTGGCACCACAACATTCGGGAACAATGAAGCGCGGGTGATCATGCCAGCTCAGGCGCTAAACTAGACCGGCCAACAACGGGACCGAGAGGATACTGCGACGTGAGCTGCTAAAGACGATCAATTTTATCGGTGACATATCTCAGACGTCCTGGGCCTCGGTTGCTAGTTACACAATCATGACGGATTGTGTCCTCTCAGCCATAAAGCTCCTTACTCCCACAACCTCAAACCGTGGTCATTACAAAGTGCCGTGACTTTATCAAGTGACACTAAGGGATTTTAGATGTCCGTAACCCAAAGTTTAGCCTTTCTTACGTCAGCACTCTGTATTTATACAGCACATTGCTTTTTGGAGACATTCTTCAGGCCAGCAGACGGAATAGCTTTTGGTACAGAAGTTTGTCACGGGTGAGTGGCCATCCATTAAAACTGCATAAACCCAATGATCCTCTCAACCTCTTTCCCAACATAAAACACAAGTCTCCTTTAGCCTACAAAAGTCTGCAGTCCTATCCTCCCATCACCCCCTCATAAACACTTAATAGTATTTGGGAAGACCTGGGCCAAAATCTCCTAGAGCAGGCCAAAGGAAAATTCTGTATTCAAGGAAGACCAAAAAGCAGAAGTCCTTTTCTAGATGAATTCTCTGCTGAAATGCTGCAGATTAAGCAACAATAAAGGATGTATCCTCATCTCTTTAAAAATATAAAGTTGATGTTGTCCTCTTATTATAACAGTGGTTCTGTTGAGGGACTGACTGTGTAGCTGTGGTCAGATATTGCTTAAGTGTACTTTATTCTGGAAGAGGAAACAGGTGTTCTACCTCTTAACTGAATTTCTCTTGAACTGCGTGTGTGTTTGTTTTTCTCCAAAAGACAAGAGTTGGTAATAAAAAGCAAGAGTCACCTCATGTCTTGATCATTTGGTGAATTTAATTCATGTAAACAGACTGGAGAAATCGGTGTGTCAGAGTAAAGCCTATTAAAGCTTTGAGCGTATTAGTTGTCTCATCTCAGCTTGTCAAACCATCAGTGTGACGAACAGTTAAAGCGTACAAGCATGATGTCAGTGATCAAAAATGCAGCCACAGGGTTGTTTCAGACTAAAATTACACATACCAAGTTTATCACAATGAAAGAATGCATCACCCAGTGAAACAACAAGGAGGCTCTTTCTGGTATTTTAATAACACTGGTAGTGGAGCTTCAGTAATGGCGATCTGTATGTTGGTCCACCACGGACCCAGACTGTAAATTTCTCAATGGCTATCAGAATGTATCACACCAAAGTTTGCACAGGTATTCATGGTCCCCAGAGGATGAATCCCATGACTTTAGTAATCCTGTGACTCTTATTATGTCCTCTCTTAGGCCTCATTTGTCACTTATCCAATGAACTGTAATCAATCAATATTTTGCACAATACTGTTTTTGACCAAATACCTGCAAACTAGTGACATTTATAATTAAAGGACCAGTGTGTGTTGATTTAGTGACATCTATTGTGACAATGTAGATTGCAAATCAGCACCTGGACAAATGGTGTTAAATACGGTTGAATATTACATTGAATAGATGTAAATGTTACACACTAACTTTAAGCTATGCTGTACTGTGTATGCTAACATGCTGAAATAAGATGATGAGTGTCAGTATTGTCAGTGTGAGTATGTTGATCGCTAGCATTAGCATGTGCCACATATATATCACAGAGTTGTTAACATGGCTGCAGACTCCTTTTGTCATCAGCCTGCCCTTCAGTACCAGTAAAAGTGACACAGAGATGATAGTGAAAGAGAGTGCCTCAGGCAATCACTGAATCACTGTGAAACATGAATGTGCCTGGTGGTCTGCATTTTCAGAATACTGTGTGTGTGTCCTCTCAGGATTTGATTCTCAGCGGATGGCCAAAGGTGCTCTGCAGGGGTCACTTTATTCTCCACAAAGACTTGTAACAGGGCAAGGTTGGTTGCTGAGATAGATTCTCGCAGGCAGGCTTGGGAGTGTGAGGTTTTGACAGTGTTAAGGGTCAGCAAAAACTGGAAGCAAATGTGCAATACTGACCTGAGTTTTCTTCCCCCGTGGTGGAGGAGAGATGTTCATAAAAATGGGCTGACTTCCAGAAAAAATGTCAACCTGTTGATTTACAAAGAAGCAAGCTGACAGGTATTGTTTTGGGTTTTGTATGAAATTTGAGTCAACCGTCACACAACGTCAGACAAACAAACAGTATTTCTTTGTGGATGAAGGTTGAAATCTTACAGTTAGGAAACTGAAAATAAGAGCTCTTTTGACGACAGAGCAAAATTAAAAACTTTTTCTGCAACTTCTAACTCTCCTGCCACTTAAATGACTATAATGATTATAATGTATGTGGTAAAACCAGAGCATATAAAGTAAGGAAAATGAATAAAACTTTTCAAACACAATAAAGTGACTATCATTCAAGCATTGTCACTTCCAGCCATTGAAGAGCTACAGCAATGCAATTTTAAAGCCTTTATCTTAAATCTATAATATTGTAAAAAAGGTGTTTTCAAAGTTCAAAAAGTGCTAACTTGAGCTCAGGAAGTTTCTTTTTACATAATTTAGCCTAAAAGCTCAAAAAGTAAATTCACCTGAAAAAGCAAAGTGACTGCTCCGACCCAAAACTAAATATAAAACCCAGAGTTAAGAGGTTCATTTAGACCCCACAAGAAATCTAAGGAAAGGATTTTGTAAGGCTGACGGTATGAAAACTGTTTTGGGTGAGGCAGGAATAAAAGACAGAGGTGTTAGTCCAAATGAGAGGAGACTACAAAATGGTAAACGAGCTTTTTCCTGTTCTTTAAAGATTCAATGGAAAACATGTTATCTTCAGTATTGACATGCTGCACCGAAGGCATCGCTTGTTTCCATTATTGATTAGTCTATTGGATTACTTTTCTCTATTAATTGTTTAGTCAATAAAATGTCAAGAAGTGAAAAATGTCCAACAAAGTTCCCAGAGCCCAGAACGTCTTCACATTATTTGTTTTATTGTCCAAAAACTCAAAAGATACAAAACACAGAAAAGCAGAAGATCCTCTACACTTGTAAAGATGGAAATGAGGCAATTTATGTCCAGCAGAGTCCACAAATATAAATAAACAACAATTTCACGACCTTTAATTCCAAAGTTGGAAGAAAATGTGATTTAACAGTTTTAATTTGAATTTAATTCAACTTAAGGAACATCCCAGTGAATTCAGCTTATTTTGAATCACATACAAACTATTCAAAGTATTTCTCACTTGCTGCTGTCATTCAGCTGAAGGTGGTTTTGTGACATTGAACTGCTGACGTAGTGTAGATGCAGTGAAAGAACATTTTGTATTTCAAGGTATTTGACCAAAGGGAGAGTGTATTTTTTGCCCCAGAGGTTTTGTAATATTACTCATACTCTACCGAATATCAATCAGCTTATTAAGTTTATCTTGACACGGCATTTGTTCCATCTTTGTATCATCAAGGACAGTATAATGAAGTATTATATGTTCAAGGCTGGATTACTGAACCAGGCAAACCACCAGGTGCCCCATAAACCACAGGTTAACCCATATAATATGCATTTATATAACTTAATTAATCCCGGTTTTGTTAGAAATTAGCACAACTTAAGAAAAATATCAACTCCTGTATGTCTTGTAGAATGAACCTGTGTAAATATTTAGTTTTGAGATTCTTTTTTTTTTTTTGTGTGTTTCAAGTAATTAACACACAGAAAACCCTCAGCAAGGTCATCATATTATTCTATCACAGGAGAACTGCAAGGCTTCAACCAAGATGTCATCATAACACATCAGACAAAAATTGATTGTTCAGTGTATAAACGATAGGAAAAACAGTGAAAGATGCCCGTCATTATTCCCTGAGCCCAAGCAACACATTCAAACAGTAAAACCCAGAGATCAAGAGAGGCCAGAACAATTTTTTTGCCCCTTTGGTGTTACCGATTTAGTTCACACTCTGTACTGAATAAAATGTGTAACTCCTGTTAAACTTAACCTTAAATCCTCCTCACTTTCTCTGTGAAAATATAAACTATAACAATGCTACAGATATTGCATAGTTTGGAAATTTCATAGGAAGCAAAACTGCATGGAGATGCTGTCAATCTTCAGAAAGCTTCAGAAAGCTTGATACAAGATGATACCTTTTCAACACACGACATCACTGTCAACCTGCAGGTATTTAAACTGTCTCTGCTTTCACAACATTCAGCTTTTGATACTCTGTGCTGTAAACAACATAAACAACTGTTTGTTTACCCAGTTATTCTGTGCTGGCAACACATAATCACTGGTGAGGGTAGAAATTGAACACCCAGCACCGACACTGTCAGTCCGGGTTAGAATTAATAATTACACTGGGAACATCATCGTAGAGGTGCTAGCCACAAACAGCAATATAAAATTATATATAACATTTCTTCTTTTATAAAGTTGTGAAGCTTAACCAACATGCAAGTCCAAGCACAGAGGAGCTTTATCTTGATTTCTTTGAAAGATGATTTTAGTTTCTATTTGACTTAAAAGTATATTTTAGATTGTTGGTCGCCCTTTTCTTAGATTTTCCTGCTGTGTTAAACATCTAAAATGTCAAAAGAAGGAGAACAGAGGCCGAATGTACAATGAAAATACTAACCACTTGGCTGCATTCTGTTCAGCGTGAATGACTGCAGCGTCTCTGGCAGAAACTCTGAATATAATCTCTAAAATATAACAATGGCAAAGATAATGCCAGTCGGACCTTTAAGTCAGTCCTCTGCGCTTGCAGGATTTTGGCCATTTCTTTGATAGGGGCAGGAGGAAGCAGTCCATCACTGGGACAGATTCAGTCTCCAAGTCTTTCTTCCTCGGAGACACAGTTGAACCTCACAGGAGATTCAGGCCTGAGAGGGGGCCACACAGGATGTGAGAGTTTTGCTTGTAAATACCCTGTGGCAGGATGTGTCACTTTGAAGCACTTCAACAGCCATCGCAGGTCAGTCGCTTACCCAGTGGAAGGATGATTTATACAGTTGCTGCTATAAAGATATGATAGTGTACCATACCGAAAGTGATCACAGCTTAAAGTAATATATTCAGGATAAAATCATAATTTATGTAGTTTTTGCAGCTTAAACACCCCACCCCACCCCCTCGCTGTCTAAGCTGTCAGTATCACCAGGTGACTTGATTTACTGTAAAGTGCAGTGATCAGTGACCCGCTGCAGCTGAAATGTATTTTAGATGTAACGGGACAAAAAATAAGCATAGAAATAAAATCTAGTTCATAAAACAAGTAAATGTAAAGAAATCAATAACACAAAAGAAATCTGGGCAAATGTGATTAGAATGATAATGTTGACTCCTCAAACACTGTTAAATTTGACCATTTCTTTGTTTTTGTAACTTATTAAAATGGACACTGGCACGCAGGCTGCAGCTCATTTGTGCTTTTCTTCCACATGTTCTGTCACTTTCAGGGACAGAAACAAACAGGAAACAACTAATTGGCGATGTTTTGGGACACATAGTATGGATAAAAAACACTTCAAATTGACATGCCTGAAAACACTGTTGGTTTTAAGATGATAAGCAAAAACCAAAAGGACTACATACTGTACTATACTATGATTTAATAAAAATCTAAACAAAGTGGACAATATCAGACAAAAATGCTGATAAATGTCATTAGCCCACAATACCACAATGCTATAGTGTGTGTTGATTATATTATACTTACTTTTGTTATTGTTTGGTTTTCTGGCTGCCTGATGCAGAATATGATTATATCTTGTCTTGTTTGTTGTCTAATGCAAAGCATGCAGGGGCTGCATAATCAACATCAAACACTCGCCAAAACCGTGGTTGCTGGATGAAAAAAGTCAGTCGTTGAGGGCCAGTGGTCTTTGATCTCAAGTGGCAGCCCTGGCCTCGCCAGGGTGTGTGTTTTACTGTTTACCATAGCCAGGCTGCTGTCTGGAAGTCTTACTGCAGCAGGCAGCAGCTTGACTGCTGGACGCTTATGAGGCAGGATGAGGTAGACACTCTACTTCAGCAGCAGCAGCAGCAGCAGCAGCGTTGGGGTGAAGCAAGGGTGATGTTTGCTGGCCTGTGTGGGAGACAGCCTCATGTTGCATGTATGTCAGAGAAAACCCAGAGAGAGGAGTTCCGATTTTAAAAATTCTGTGCTGAGCAGAGATCTTTTTGTCGTATGAGTGGACCAGAAATGAAGGTTGTGGTCAAGTATGAGGGCACATTCAAATATGGTGCAAAGCAGAGTGGGCAGGAGGAGTCTGCCAGCCTGTCAGCTCACACACTTCTCATGTTCACCCTGGCAGGATTCATTTTTTGATTTATGCTACAACCTGAAAACTTTCTAACCTGATTTAAATTTTAAAGTATGACTTATGGAGCAGTTGTTCACAAGAAGTTTCAGCATGAGACTTTGTAGCTGTTGGAAAGTAAAATTGCCAGTCTGATGTTCACAAACTGACATCTGTCCTTTTAACACCCACTGCCTGTGTGGGTGGTCTGCCTTCATTAAACCAAATGAAGTGTTCAATTGTTGATTTTAATCCTTGATACACATTTAGAACTGAAGCAAACAATCAATTTAACAGTTAGTCAGTCAACAGAAAATAAATCAGCAAGTATTTTGATAATAAATTCATCTCTTCATAAAAGGAGTAAACTCTGAAGTGCTTATTTTTGGCTCACAGATAGTTATTATAAGTATCTGACAACATAATAGATGAATTTTTATGAGATAGGCCTTCTTATTAAACTTTTTGTTCAATCAGAAACGTTGCCTATCACCAGACTCATTAACAAAACAGCATATACTGAACAGAACACTGGAGTTAGTGGAGTTTTTTGTATGTTATTGTGGTACATTAACTATATTAAAGAATCTAATACTTGCACCACTGAGTCACACAGTAACACAAACTAACTAACTGTTCGAGGAAGTGTGGTATTCCAGCAACTTCTGTGTTCTGGCCCACTAAAATAACTATTGTTTTTTGTTAATGGAGTCTGGTTATGACCATGTTTCAGGGTAAACAAAGAGGATCTTTCTGACATTTTACTGACAAAACAATCAATAGATTAACTGGAGCAGAGAGTCACCAGTAATGATATCAAAAATAATTATCAGTTGCAGACCTACGTATATAAATGTTCATTCATGCAACTTTTATAATATTACAGTCCAGCAGAGTTCTACACAGTGCTAGAGTTGCACAGACTGAAGAGTGGATTGTGGTTTTGGTAAACATTGATTAAAACTTAAATTTCTGAATGTTTAATTTGTCGGAATAGTTCAGATGTATATTATACATGTTCTTGAATTTTCTCTCTGATTTGCATGGAAAGGAGGGATGTTGGTGTTTAGGTTCCTAGCTGGGAGATGAAAGTCTTAATCTCAGGGATTTTGTCCAGCAGCAGACCGTCTTGTTTAGAAACTTCCTTCAGCTGAGTAGCACTGCAGCCTTGTGTGGTTCAGAAACTCTCTGACGCTTCTTGATGTTTCGGGAGGTTAATGTGTGGACCTTTTATTAAGTCTCGATAAAGATCCAAAACTTATATTCTGCACCCATCTTCTGTATCTTATACTTGTAAAGATGAAAGAGAAGACATACATTAGCTGGTGTAAGTCCAAAATCTTTAAAAACATGGACGGCTTTTCAACTTTTTCAAAATATGGGCTCCATGAAGGCATTTGCTTCCGCGACAGGATATAATGACAGTGTTTGATCCTTGAAACACACCTGTCTATATGGCGGTTTTAGTAAAGGGAAGATAGTTTAAGGGTAGACATGCATCATAAACAAAGAAGAGAGGAGGAAGGATGAGAATTAGCTGAGGATGTTTTCGGTTAAGTCTGTCCTGTTTCTTTTTTTTCGCACGGGATGAAACTTAGAGCACACAACTCTTTAAAAAGAAGGATGGAGCAAACAATGATGAATGTGACTGACCTCAGGATGTCAGAAGTGTGTGTGTACTGTATCATCCTCCTCCTCCAACATGACACTTAAGTCCTTCTTCGTACACACTCATGCTCAGAGGATTCCTTGTCACAGAGTGTTGATGGTTCACATGCTGCAGATATTTTATAGTGGAGTCAAGCATTCTGAAAGGCAAAGAGGGGAGCCTTCGTGTCTGATGTATTTGACCCCATGACTCAGACCCACCCCAGTCTGTTTCTTGTCCAGATAGATGTTCAGAACTGGGAGATGATCGAGGAAATTAATGATCTGGCTCTAAAACTGATTTGAAATGAGTAACCCCTCGTTGTTATAAATGATAGAATGTGATGAGCCCAGGCCTCAGTAATATTCAAACTTTTTAATTTTCCTCAGAGGCAAACATTAAAAGACATCAGTTAGCTTGAGATCACTTTTCTGCACCGGATGCAGGGTTTGTGCTGATTATTATTTTAGCTGGCTCTTAATATGCCCTTTACGATGTGACCCACAATTGACGCTAGTATTTACTCACAGCCATGTTGAAATTAAACACTTGCAGACCAGGAATAGCTGTAAACCCATCTCACTTAAGACTTAAGCCCCATTCAAACAGGATTAAGCGATTATGGTTGAGTCGGAGATAAAATATTCCCTGTAGTGCCTGGTAATTTAACTGTTCCAGACTGATTTTTGAACTTTGCAAAATGACAGACATGGACATTCAGCAGGACAACATAAGAGAGAAAGAGAAAGCCAGTAATTACGAATCAACATCCATAAATCTGCTTAGAACTAATAGAAAAAAAGGCACTACAGTAGCGTCTATGAAACATCTGTGGTTTTTAAGTTTTCCCTGCATCGAAGTAATCCAGTGACAGTTGTCTGTACATCACTGGGCACATTACAAACACAAAAGGGTAGTGACTCATTCGGCATGTTTACTGGCACTATTTTAACAAAATGTAAAATGTACTCTACCTGTAGCTGACTTCACAACAGTCCATTAAGGAGCTTTTACATGGTTCGCTCCATCATTGTATTGATTCCCAAATAGACCTGTATACAACGTTAATATGTCTCCGCTCTTTCGGATTGGCAAAAAACATTTTGACTCCATCCATTTTCACCCTAAAGCTAAAATTCACCCAGAGCTGATAAATGCAGAGATTCACTCTTTAAAAAATACACGGACGGCTCTGGATGAATTTAAATTAGAGCAGGATAAGTAAGTTCACTGGAAATCAGTTGGCAATAGTAGCTGTAATTAACAGAGGGGGGTGGATATTAGCCCACGTACACACGCCCAAACCTGATTAAATCACTGACAAGGGCTAGTAATATTAAAATCACCTCACCTCCCTACAGAAATAAACTCAGTAGAAAAGGTGCTTTCTTCGATACTATTTAAATCATCTAAGCTGTCTTCATGCTTCCGTGTGGCTGACATTGGCTGTCAACCACTTTGGTTCAGACTAAACTTCATCACTGTTCAATACTAAACAATTATCATCTGATGGATTACCATGAAATTTTTGTGACTTCTCCAAGAGCTACCGCGAGTTTAATGTCTGTGGTTTTGAGTGAAATGTCTTGACAGCTATTGGGTGGGATTGGCTGACGCCGGATACAGACACATATGTTTGTGTTTAGTGCTAATTAGCATTTAGAATGCTAAATACAGGCTAAATTCAAATGATGAACAAACCAACGCAGTTAATCTCAGCATGGCCTCACAGAGCTGCTGTGGCTGTAAACTTTCCCTGTCTTGTTATGTGATGCTTTTATACTAATATTGATGCTAATGTTGTACTCTCTTTAGGCAGATGAAGGGTTTGTTTACCGATAGGAACTGTCTGTCTGAACTGTACTAAGCTTGGTCCAAATATGATCTTGTGTTTGTTGTAACTCATTGTTTATTGTAAGCAGTTGTTCTGTTGAAACATCCCACTATATTAACAAAGTAGAATCAGAGTTTGAGATGAGGTGGTACAGATTGCTGGAGCTACTAGATTTTTGTTTACTTTTATGTTTTTATTTATTTTAAGTCTCCACCTCTGAGACTATTGCAGGCAGTGCTGCAAATCATGAGAGGAAGTGCTCATGGCAATTTGCATCAAAAAATATGAAACGTCTTGATGTGGCAGGAATGTATTCTACTTAATTAGCCAAAAACAGATTCCCCATCTATTTACTTTTTGTTTCCTCATCACATAACAGAATTTCCACACTTTGGCAGGATAAGGACTCAAATGAGGTCAGGAATGGACATCCATGATAATATACAGTAAGTCATTATCACAGTATTAAATGACATACCCTTTATATTAATTGTGTTTTAGGCACTAAAAGTAAAAGTGAGGATGCTTTCAAAAACAACCATGAAGTAGTTTTTATGTATCAGTTAACTTCATACAAAGTGCAGTAACCCTTCCTTTAAACAGAGCCATTTCTCCTCAGTTCACCTGCACCTGCTTTTCAAGGTTCTTGGAAGAACCGTGGATGGGCTGTCCTGAAAGTCTTCTGTCCATCCTGATGAGGAGATCAGGCCTGGGGTACCAGACCATTTGTTGTGGTGACTCCTTGTTCTTTTGTCTCTGAAGATAGTTCTTTATGACTCGGCCATAAAAAAAACTGCCACAGTGGATGAACTGAAATAGCAACCACCAGTTTCATTAATTTTTTTTTTTAAAAGTCATTTTGCCTTCTTGAATGACATGCTGTAAGTGAAGCAGACCCCAGAGGCTGCTGTAAGCTGAAAACCAGTTTGAGTAGTGTGTTTTTTCTAGGAGCTGTCAAAATCTCTGTAACAATAGATACTGCCTGACACTCCACACCTCCTGATACTGTATTATACAAACAGGTGCAGTACCTGTTCAAAAATGTGCTTGTTATCCTCATTAATAGTTCAGCATTTAATTTAATCTAATCACACGATCTAAAAATATTCATATAGACCTCTGTTTGTTAGATTAATAATCAGAAACTACTGGATCAAATTCAAAAGGATTGTTGAGACACATACTCACTTGCCAATTTATTAGGTATACCCAGATAAAACTGATGTAGTATATAATACACCCTTGGCAATCAGTCCTCCCTTCATGAGGATTAAAATGTTCTGTTATAATGTTTCCTTTATTTTTTATTTTTATTTTATTTCCAGTTAGACAGGCTGTATTTTCTTAATTCAGAGTTGCTCAGAAGTCAGATAATGTAAATATAATTGGCTCTACAGTCACACACAGGAATAAATATCTTCAGTTTTCAACACACACCTTTCAGCTGTATTATGGTGAAAATATTGTGTAATTGTTAGACCTTATCTTCGTAGCGACAGATGATCTGTAATGAAGATCTCGAATCTGGAAAAGGACAAAAAGTGGAAATGATGGTCCCTTCTTATTGTCATCACACTGCTGACAGGTTGTGATGAGCCTTCAAACAGAAACGCTGACATCTGGTGCCATGTATCCATGTGGCTCAGAGCTGTATGTGCTTTCCACCCCGCTGATTACGGAACATGATATCTGCATCACATGAGAGAAGGAGGAGAAAATAAAATCTGCCTTTGCACACCTTTCAGCCACAGCATGAAGTCTACATGCCACTGAGTACCAGCTTATTTCATCATGACAAACAAACCGTGAGTTGCCTGAAATGCCTTAAAGCAACCATGAAATACTGCTTTAGCCCCACTCATTTGTTTCCATGAAGCAGGACATGGAACAAACCTCTTCTACCTCATGCTGTAACAATAGAAGGAGTGATTATTTTTTTCAGCAGGCCTTGGCAGATGGGCTGAAGGATCGACCGACAGGTTACAGACAGACAGAGGGAGAGCTGACCCCAGAACAGCACCAACTGGATGTTCGATCAGCTGATAGTTTAACCTTACTCGCCAGCGTGCTCTGTAAAACTTGGCCACCTCTGATGTGTGTCATGTTGCAGAACGGCTCTGCCAGCCAAAAGGGTGAGGCACTGCTGTGTCTGTGGTGTGTGAGACCGCAAGTGTAAACACACTGCAGGCCTGATGGGTAATGCATCAGTTAGAGTATCCTTTCAGAGCAAACAGCCTGCCTGTTGAAGGACATTTTAACTGAAATGTTTCCTAACTGTCGCTGTTTTAACGCTTCTTCAAACCTCCGGCACGACTCGCTCCGGAGGAAAACGTTACAACGCTGGAGATTCATGAAGAGACAAATTTCAGTGGTCTAAACTTTTTGCCCTAAGACATAAAAGACATTCTGATCGCGGCACTGTTCTGGACATATCTGGAGCTGCTGTGGAGGAAAAAAAAGCAAAGAAAATACCTTTTTGATTAGAAAAGAAAAGTGAGCCAGTTCCTCTTTGCAGTGAACTGTAGTTAAGCACAAGAGTTTTATTCATCAATAGTTCTTAATGTTCCTTGTTGACTTAGCCAAGGCTTGTTGCAGAGGCTTGACCAGAGCTGTTTGCATATGGTTGAGTGGTACAGGAGGAGGCACACCAAGATATGCAAAGCCAAGCTATTTCTTCCCAGTTTTCTCCCTCAGCAGTCGAGGGTTCAGTTCAGTGTATGGCCGGAGTGCTTTTATTGACATTTATGCCAAACATTTTAATCATGACCTATATAAACCTGAGAGGAGCCCATACATTTTCTGTTGTCGCTTTCAGACAGACATTGAGAGCTAATTCAGCAGCTGTGAGGTTTATTTAAGTCAAGTGGACTCGCCGCCTCAAAGTCATTAGTAAATGTTTGCTCTGTTCAAGCGAAGCAGCACAAAAGACAGACCTAAATAAATTTTATATTGTTTCAGTGTTCGTTTCAATCTTTCTCTGCCCTTCACTTTTTGGGTCAAACTCTCTCCTGATTTCCCAGTTCATTATCTGTGTTTGCTAGTATTTGTATTCTTTTTCAAAACTCTTTAGAGGGAAATAAACCTGCTTACTCACATCTGAGGTTGAACTTAAAACACAGAAAGCAAGGAAAATGCACTATTGAGTGATATTGATAAAAAGGATTTATTATCATTTTAATTTTCTTATGCTATTTTGAGATATTTCTGAAAATGTCTGTTTATTATTGTGAGGCATTCTCAGAAATAGTCTCCACTTTTCTCCAAGGGATTGAAGACTTTCAGTGCCCTCTTTGCAAATCATAAGAAATGAACTTGTATTTTTTTTCCCTTAAAGTTCCTTTAAAGGATGGGGATGAAAAATGGCAGGCACGATGACTTGCTGTTTGCTCACATTTTTGAAAGCAAACACACCTTTTGAACAACACCGAGGTGAAAGGTGGCAGTGTCCTTTCTGAATCCAGACCTTTTTCAACGCCAGTACCTCAACTTTTTTTTTTTTTTAACGAAAGCACGTTCATACCGACCTCTAAGAAGTTTAGACTGAAAGAGACTGTTTTGAAAAACTGGAGCCCTTCAGCTGAATCCCATATGTTTTTTTTTTGGCAGACTTAGTGCTGTCTGCTTGGCCGGAAGCTGATGTTGGGGATATTAAACTGATGGAACACAGGACCTTGACCTTTTTGAGGTTGTGTTTAGGGTACCAACTGGCTGAGCCTCTATCAGACACCTGCCATTGTCTCCCTTGTATACTGGATATCACTGAATACTGGATGACAAGAATAAAGCCGTGAATAAACCTGAGATAGCAGAGGTATGTTTCAGGATTTCAAGTTCATGAATGTGCAGTGTGTTTTTATTTTTAAGTCAGTTCATAATCATCCACAAGGCATTTTATCTACACACTGTCCCTCTCAGCTGGAGTAAAGTATATTCCCTGATGTTTTTTTGTTTAGAACGAGATTCCTGGATGATCATTTGTGGGATGTGTGAAATAATCGCGTGCATGCTTTGATCCAAACATCAGCTCTCCTGAAATTCAGCTTAAATCAAATCTAAGAATATTCCTATTTTTTGTTTGTTCTTTTGGAACATAGCCTCACCAAAAGATGCACTAAGTCAGTTTTATATTGGCGGCACCGTAGACCTTATTTGGGGGAAGCAACAACATGTGACTATTTTTACCTTAAACAACAGTCAATCAATCTGATGGTTCACTGACTTCAATAATAGGGAGAACGGGGCCCTGTCATTCCCGTTTGCCACCCCTGGAACGCCTGTTCTTGCTCTATGTAAGGTCGGTGAGCAGATACAATCTACTAATAACTGAGTGATAGTCAGCGTGTTTAAACTGCTGGAATCAGGCCCAGAAGTTCAAGACCAACACCGAACTGGTAGATCAGTTAAAAAGACTTAGAAGTCATTAGAAACCAGCGTCACCGATATCCAGCAACAAACTTTAAAATATCAAGAATTAGAATGAGAATGTAAAGATGAGAGAAAGAGTTTGGATATACACAGTGAGAGTTAATATCCTGCTCCAGAAACCAGGGTTGGTGTCGTTTAGTGAGTGGGATATGCAGTCAGAGTCTAGTCAGTTTACTGATAGGTTTTTGTTTTTGTACTGATTTAAAAAAAAAAAAAAACTGATTAACAGCTCGACTCAGAGACCAACAGAATTAATTACCACTCATGGCTGCAGAGCGCGATCAGCAGTTACATTTAGGGAGCTTTAAGTCACTTTAGTGCTGCAGCTCACTGTTTTTACCATCAAATCAATCAATTGTCATGGTAAATTCGACCTTTTGAATTTTGTGAACTTTTAAAACAGCTATTTCTGCCAGGGCATCATTAGGCGACTCTGTGGCTTAGCTGGGACAACAAGTCATCCATTAATCACAGGCTGGTGGTTTGATTTGTACCCTCATGCACATGTCAGATTGTCTCGAGTGAGACAATAAAACTCAAATTGCTCCCCAGTGGTCAGGGCCACTGTGACAGCTCTGCCATCGTTGGTTTGTAGGATGAATGAATCAGAGACAAATTGTAAAGTGCTGTGTCTTTTTAAGATAGAAAAGTACTATGCAAGCTTTAGTCACCAGTTGTATGCACGTAGTAGTGAAAATACTTTTCCGTGGCACTATATAACATTTATGTGGTTTCACTAGATTGCAGACTGCAACTAATCGTTATTTTCATCATCGAATGAATCATTTAATAAATGTTAGGAGATCATTTTCAAAATCAGTCCAAGAACATGTCTTTTGAATTGCTTGTTTTGATAAGCTGATAATCTATCCCTTTACTTTTTCAAAACAATAGCCAAATGGTCATTAAGAAGTTACATCCTCAGCTGCTCAGTGATATGACACAGCACTCATACAACAAATCATACTAAATGTCGACTTGCATGCTAATGTAAAGTAGCCATTCTGCTTTCCCTGTTGTAAAATGTGTCTCAGGTCCATTTCAGTGTACCAGAGGCGTGATCATAGAGGTCAATCAACAAATTACCGCCAATATATCCCAGTACTGCGTGTTTAAGTGCCTCAGAACATGCTTAAAGTGTTTCTAAAGAGTCAATGGGTGTTGATGTATTTTCATCATAGGGAACCAATTGAACTGTATTGATTAAACAACAGAGGAGACACAACAGAGAAGAGAAAGAAGGCCAGTGCTGGGCCGGCCAGCAGCAGGAGATGATTTAGGCAAGTAACAAATGTTGGTTCTAACCCCTGAAACAGATGTGAAGACCTTATGCTTTTGATGAAAATTAGAACAACCAGCAGCTTATTACTTATTCACTTCATATCCTCATTTCTTGCACGGGTGGTTTCCAGCTACAGCGTTTATTTCTTCTTGTCAGGATCTCACTCACTTGGATTCATCTCAATTTAAATGGTCCAGGAACTTGTTCTGACTGATTTCAAATATAAGCCCTCAAATGCATTAACATGTCCTGACTAATGCTCTCAGGGATCTGGGACAGAGAGAGCCACAACTTTGCTTTCATATGGTCACCGAGATAAAAATGCATGTATAGAATCAGCAGTCAAATCTTTAAAAACTCAATCCAGAGTGATGCTGTGATGTGACAGGATGCCATCAGCCTCCATCTCACCAGAGCACTTGTGGAGAGTCACAGTTTTTGTTTTGATATCCTTACAATCCATCTGCACCTGCTGCTACCCTCAGTTGAAACCTCTGTGAGCTCTCCCTCTGTACACTTGTGTCAGTGGAACAAGATGATTGGCTCAATATGCTGCAGGGTTCAGCAGGACAACTGGCTGTACACAATTAAAGCCTGAAACTGTCCTTTTTTGCTTGTTTTAAACACCAGTGGAGGAGGAGGAGGTCCGCCATACTTTCACCTGCATGAGCTTGATTTGTCATTTGCTGTGAGGTCAATAAAGGCCTTCTCGCTTGAGGTGTCGGAGTCATCGCTGGCCCTCATAGGACAGTCACACTGCTGAGCTGTTATTATTGACAGAGATAATTGCATTATACACTCCAGGCAGTCAATAATCACCAAGTATGTCCTTCAATTATTCATCCAGCAGCCGTCCAAATTACATTTTTCTTTATAAGGTGTGAGCGATAGAATTTCACTATGACTGTGACCTTTTGTCCTCTTTCATTTTTCTTTTATTATGCATATTTCCTTTATTTATTTATTTTGGCTGTAACAGCAGATGATGATGTTGAGATAAAGAAATTTAAGAACTGGTATTGATGCTAATTCCTTTAACTTATGTTTCATAGCATTAATAGAATTGACCACTTAAATATTTCTATAATTGAACTGAATTGAATTGAAAGCCTTTATTGTCATTGCATCAAGTATACACGAATACGAAGAATTCAAATCTACATGGATAGTATAAGTAAAGTAACTAAAGTGAAAAGCAAAAATTCAATGAAATAAGAAAGAAAGAAAAATCCTTTTCTCAAATATAAGAAGTGACCTCTAAATGAACTCCCAGCAGCACACAGTTTAGGTTCATGTGTTGTCTTGTTCAGAAGCTTTCCTGTGTGTCCTCCCTAAGGGCCACAGTGGTCAGGGTACTATTGTTCAATACTAACTGTATCATGGAGGTAAGGTCACAGAGACAGCTTTCTCAAAGGACTGCTCTGATCCACCCACTGGTTGAGTATTTCCAGATATAGCGAATAAGGGCTTAATGAAATTTTTCTTTGAATGTGTTTGCATACTTCCTAATTCCTCTGAGGTCTCACTTGTTTAGGGCAACAGTTTGCTGCAGTCATGAATTTTCACATGAGGAATGCTGAGCTAAAAATATCACAACGTAAATGTGTTGCATTGTTGGCTATAGTAGTTGATGATTCACTGCAGTCCCCCAGAACACCGCATTTCGCTTTCTTGCATGTGTGTACTCCCACCCGTCAAACTGCTCTTACTTGAGTTTAGTATCCAGTTATTTTACGACATTTGTTAAATGTTGGCCACCTCCAGTCGGCATGTCAGTGTGTCCTCAGGCAAGATACTGATGTGCTCCCCTGATGGCACCCACATTTAATAGCACTGATCAATTAAGACATTCAGTGTATGAATGTGGTGTGAATGGGTGAATGGCTCATGTAGCGAAAGCGCTTCTGGTGGTCGCGGTTAAGATTAGAGAAGTGTTTTATACACCTGCAATCCTTCCAAATATATGCGAAGCTTAGCTGCTCAGTCACCAGAATTCATCTTGAAATATGTGGCAGGACAAAGTCAAATTAAAAAGCTGCATGGCTGCAGGGGATGACCACCTACCTGTGTGCTGCTCAACATCTCAACGGCTTTGTTGATACCATCACTTTATCTCTAGTGTCATCTTTCCGCAGTTAGCTCGTCGCCTGAAAAAGGCGGTTGTAAGAGGTGTCACCACTGAGAAAAATGAACTACAACCATGAAGGCTGGTTCTAGTAATCGATCGCCATTATGGGTATAATATCAAGAGATATTGAAGACTTGACAATACGCAGGAAATTATATGGGGTATTTTCCTCATTTTCTGGACATTTTATAGGAAAACAATTTGTCAAGTAATCAAGAAAGTAATCAACAAGTTAATCTGTAATTTCAAAATAATCAGTTGCAGCCCTCATTTCAACATTTTCTTATATGTTTTTTTTTTTTTGCCAGAGCTACCCGTATCAGGTCCTATTGAAATAAATGATTTTTTTCACTGAATGCTAATGTATGCTAAATGTTAATGGCTTTAGGTGACTAATGTAATTTTCTTGATGTGAATGTGCTAAAGATGTTGTTCCTTTATTTGCCCATTCAACAATTTAGTTTTTTTCTCTCTAAGAGCATCACGGACTCGTAATACCTTAGGATGTGTGTGTGCAATTTTTTTTCCACCTCCACTTATGTGCTTTGTGAGGAGCGTGAGGAGATAGCACATTGTTAGATAGGTTTTTAATACTCTTTAAGTCTCAACATGCTGTGATTTGAATTTACCTTTTGCTGAATGCGAACCAGTTTCAGCCTTCTCTGGCCTGGAAGAAGATAAAAAATTACAGTAAGGGTGTAGGCTCTGGGGCTTCTGGAGCCATTCCCCTCCCAGTGTGCTTGAGACATTGGTTAATCAGAAGAACAAGGAAGAGAGTAATGTCTCTGCATGAAATGTCTCTGTTTTAAGGACAGATGAAAATTAAATCAGGACAGTCATTCAAGTGCTTATGTTCCATTCATTCAAACTGATGAGAGCTCAGCACTCTTCAGTCACTTTACTGAAGGGCCTTGCTCAGAGATGGGAGGGTTTTTTTCTTTAAGACACATGCACTACTGCTGAATATCCACATAACACATGTGGGCATGTCCACATCTTTTTTTAAGGGTTTATATGAGGCAAAGTAGATATTTAATGAGCTGCTCTCTTTCTATACCTCTGGGTTTTTTACCATAGAAAAGCTCACAGATGAAGTGTTGACTGTATTGATTAGAGTTGGCCCATTTTTATTCCAAAAGTTGTGTGAAAACTTTTTAAGAAACTGCATCATTCAATGAAAGTGCAGTCGGTATTATTTGTTGTCTTAAGTACAGAAAAATCTTTAAATCTGCCTAAACAATCTCCAGTTGTATGGCTAAGTAGACAGCTTTTGATCAGCCCTTCGTCTCATTACAGACAATTCTTTGCGTGATGTTGCTTTTAAAAAGTTGGACCTGACTCCTCTCGCTGTTCCCTCTGCCACATCTTAACAAGACACTGCATTTCCAGTTGCTCAGATCGTTCATAAGATGGTCAGAATTAAACAGCACTGGATAGAATCACAACTTTTATCCAATTATCCCTTATGTGTCTTTTATTTTGCAGCCTCAGAATCCCACCTTCACCCAGAGGCGCTTTCTTTAATAGGCTCAGCCCTAATTGAAGATGCGTTTGAGGGTAGATTCAAATCTTCACTCTCTTTGCCCTTCATTTTATTCTTGAAAGAGATGCTTATGATGATCCTAAACTGAAGCATGAATTCGTTCAGCATCTGAGCCCATTAACTTTTTTTCTCTTGACTGTTGCATCTATATAGCATCAGTGAATGGAGAGCAAGGTTTGCTGAATTCAAAACCAGTTTAATTTAAAATACAGGTACACCCTCTGAGCTCACAGTTACCGTCAACACAACAGTCTTAAGGTGAACCTGTTTAGTGTCAAGCTGATGAGTCAATCAAGGTAGGAGATGAGCTAGAGTAAATAAAGGAGAAATAACCAAGGACAGGATGTGGTTGTGGGTGTAATGTTGGGGATAATTCAGGTTGATGAGATCTATTGACCTTGGTTCTTCTTACTAAAGGCAAGTGAGGAATTGATAATTGGTACATTAGCAAATCCGCAGCACAGGCAGACAATGTATGCTGTCATACAGAATATTTATAATATATGTCTGTGAGCCATGCCCAGGTAAGACAAATGTACAATAAGCTGAGGAGGAACTTGTGTCGCAAGATGCCAATAAGAAAATGTGCATTTTAAAAATGTCTTCACATGAACTTTTTTCAACTTAAAATGTGGCTTATACTGTCAGTTACACATTTGAATACCAGGCTAAGAGTTTCAAGTGGTACATTTGTTATTGTTTAGAATACCTAATTAGTCTGATGTAGCTATTGATCGTTAAAATCATGAAAATCTCTTTGAACAGCACCGTATTCACATATCACTTTGCAGAGACACTGTTCTTCTTTGATAAGGAAAGTGTGTCGAAACCACTGTATCTCCTGTTCTGTATTCCTGTGCTGTGTACCTCATCCATTCATGTTCTGATAACCTCTAGCTGTCAAATGCAGATTAATTTGAATATGAACAGATCCTGCTGTAGCATTCAGACTTCCTTTCATACGTAGCCATATTTTCTTCATTGAAACAATCTCCACAACATTCAAGGTTTTGCAATTATTCCATTACCTACAGAAACCTGAAATGTAGGTCTGTGGACACATTTTTATATATGTTCTACATTGTCTGTTGATTTGCATTTCTATATTTGTTAGGAAATATCAGCTGCAGAGACCTTCTCCTTATGTACAGAGGTCAGGAGGTTGTTTGTGACTCAAGGAGCAAACAGTGTCACCCAGAGATGTGATGTTTTTAATAACTGGAGATGAACAGAACATGTCTGTAAAAGACCCACACACTCTAGATATGTGGAAAGAAAAGACAGAATGTCTTGGATAATCTGTAAATTGAAATTGCTGTCATTTCATTTTCAATTGCAGGTAGTAGTAGAACTTATGTATTCAGTTGCACCTCCCCACACGAACCTCTGATCTTGCTTTGTTCAGTTAGGAAGAGCCAAAACTGTAAAATGTTGACCTTAGAGACATCCCGGAGTTTTTACTGGCACCAGCAAGCAATTTTTAATGAATGGGAATCCGTGGTTGTTTCTTTGATCTCGTATGACTGGAAATATTTTGAGGATGCACATGACGGGGTACTGCCATGAGCTCGTAAGTGACCTGATACACATTTCTCCAAACTGCATGCAAGTCATAAACATGAAAAATAAAAAGATGCCAAAGTGAAGAAGACTTCCATCTGATGGGCATGGATGTAAACAATACAGGTTTGAAAGTAAAAAAAAAAAAAAAATCTGCTTTGAAAGTGTTTTATGAGGGAGGAAATGTATTCAACATGTTTGTTAGGCCTCAGGGACACACACACAATATGTTTTGGTAGGAAACTGGCTTAAAATCTAACTGTTTGTTTATAAGAAAACTCAGCAGGGTGCGATTAGGACCGGTGTACCCAGGGTCTAGGCACGTTAGCACCATTTCATCATCTTAATGTTAAAGCAGAAGTTTCAGCCATTTTTAACATAATTTTAGGACCATGAATTTAAACATATTTTAGGATTGTGGTTGATGAGCTGATGCTACAACAGGTGGCAGTGCCATTGGCAACTTAAATAATCCAGTTTTCATGTGACGATGTTACATCATAACCCAACAAATCAGACTTAATACGTATTATGGTTGCAGTACTACATCAAGTAGTGGCAGTTGCGTAACATTTCTGATGATCGTCTTTCCTCGGGCTGCAGAAGTAAGAGGTCATCTGGATGCCGAGGCTTAATTTTGTTTCACCCTGACTGTTCATCTCTGCAGCACACCGGGACATGAATATTCTGTTGATGTGTTTATTAATTGCGGGAGACTAGTCGACAGCATCAAAGCATGTAAACTCAATAAGGGCTTAAATTGGAGTTGGGCTGCAGTGAGGCAAATAGAAAGAGAAAGCAGGTGGGTGGGGGTGTTCAGGTGATCGGGGACTGTGAGTTAAAACAGAGTTCAGTGTGCGTGTTGGTTGCAAAGCACCATATGTGCACAGAGACCAACAAGGTGTTAGTGAAGAGGCCAGAGCTGAGGAAGGCCACGCCTGTGAGGTGCAGCAGTGGAGCTGACCGACCGACTGAGGGACTGGAACAAATTCCTCTGGAGCTCTGTGAGAGGTGGCTCTGTCTGCGCACAGGTGCACAGTAACAGCATTTTTTCTGCCAAAGCAGCTCTGGCCTCCAATGGATAACTTACAACAGTAAACCATTAGTGTTCCTCCTGTCTCACTCAGGTGCAGCAGCAAAGGACAAATGTCTTGAGTGCTGCTCGGTGGCCCAGATGAGCAGGATCATACATATTTGCACTATTTATGTCTTGGTGAATCACACAGAGCAGAAGTTTATTAGCATTCTGAACTGCATGTTTGACACTTTGGAAAGGCACACGGTATTTGTGTAGAGGAAATTGCACAGTAATTGCAGAGAAAGCAGCTCATAGATGGTTAGCCATGGAATTCCATCCACCATATGGTGTGTTTAGATACATCTGCGGCCTTACGCGTGTGACCCTGTTTTAGCATATCGTTTGGATTTGATGAGCCGTACACTCAGTTTGTTTGTACATGATTGTGTTAGCTGGACAGTGTGAACCTTTATATCCAATTCCTAAACTAATGGGCATGACTGGCTTCATAGCAGGAAATCTGAGGGTGGCACGTCACATAAAGCAATTTATACCAATGGGTCACTGTCGATAAAGAGCATTTGATCACCACCTGCAGCTGTTGGGTAACCGCTGATAATTGCAAAGTTAAAATAAAAGTTGAAGGAAAAATAAAACAGCATGAAGCAATGTCACACAAAGACCCAAATATATTTAAACAGGCAATCAGTACTTGAAACACATTTTCTGAATAAATATTGAATATTACATCAGTGCATCACATCTATCTGTTTGTTACTGGGACATTATAGTAGAACATTATGGTGTTGTTCGTCTGTGTGCAAGTAAATGAAGCAGATGATTTGGCAACAGTTCCCTCCCACAAAAGTAGATGTCTCATTAGATTTCAGGACCCTCGCTGCATAGATTTACATATTGATAAAGAAAAAACAGATGCGTTTTTCAAATGTCATCATTAGGGCTTAATGCAACAATTAATCCTGATTTGTGACCCTATCAGCATAATTGTTGGTGTTTAATGATCGGCTGGCAGGCAGGCACAAGGTTCTGTTGCCTCATTCTTTGCTGTGTCACACCATCTACCTGAGGACAAGTTTCCAGAACCATCCGCATGGACCCGCTCCCTGCTCACTTGCTGTATCAGGAGCATGGCTCCTGGCCACACCACTGACCTTTTGTGTTGCAGGCTGGGATGATCCGCACCCCGACTCCTGGTGACGAGTACTCTACTGAGCTGGAGAGAGACACTCAGGAGCTGGAGGACCAGGCGCAGGGTCCACGTGAGTTTACCGCAGGTCGGCTCTGCTGCAGGCTCCCCTCCCGACATTTCTGTGGATCACCAGCTACAGGTAGGACACGCACCCAGAGTTGTACTCAGGCTACTATAATCAATCAAATACTTGCTAATGCTGGATTTAGTTTGCAAACATTCAGTTAGGAAACATTTACAGCTGAGAAAGGAAAAAAAATCACTTGACAAAAAATCCCACGCTAAAACTTGTTGGCATCCTAACGCCTTTTTCAGTAGGTCAAGGTTCAGTTGGCCACGCATCAAAAGCAGGTCTTTGCACATGGTACAACATCGCTAGGAATAAAAACATTCTCTCAAGCAAGACAAGTTCCTGTTGCATCTACAACCACCAATACAAATATCTAATGTAACACATGGATACACTTGACATATCAGAATTGAAGGATATAAAATTGTGCCGTTAATGCAAATCGAATAAAGCTGGGAGGCTTTTTCAAGAGGAGAGAGACATTATTCCTTTACTATTAGGCACAATGAGCATGGAAGTTAATTCTTGCACGCAGGACAAAATTTCAACCTCAGGTCCCACATGTAGTTGTTGTTGAGCTTTCAACCACATCTCAGTCTTCATCTGTGAATGTATCAGGTGTGAGGCAGTTACCACA
The DNA here is from genome assembly GCA_033238685.1 of Lates japonicus. Lineage (NCBI taxonomy): Eukaryota > Metazoa > Chordata > Actinopteri > Centropomidae > Lates > Lates japonicus. The sequence goes on from BRZM01000019.1 coordinate 10,482,878, forward strand.
TGACACGTGACAAATAGACATCCATGGATACAAGTAGCTATACAAATATTATATGTCTGTGTTTGTTATATTAAAACATATTAACTCTAAAGCAGAATAAATAAAAACGAATGATTGATTGACTTTGGACTGCAGCAAGGCCTCCTTATTGCTACTGCTGTTATTATTAATGCTAAAAAGCTGTCACTGCTTGCTGTAAGTGCCTGAAGTTCAGACTCTGTTTATAACCAAACAAATGTCACTGTCATCATGGATGTGTCACATCCGCTGTGAAGCAGATCTGTGCCCAGGAAAGATCATGAATCATGTGAATCACTGTGTGTTGAAACAATATTGAAGCTCTATGCATCACTATTTACATTTTTATCAATCAGCTTTAAGGAAATATATCTATATAAATATATTAAAAGGCCATGCATGTTTCAATGTCATAGAAAAGAAGAGTCAACACGTGAGAAATCTTCCACTGAGATCGACAGTTGTTAAATGTGTTTGGCTGAGTCGCGCTCCATCTGGATTTGGTGTAAACAGTGCTGGAAATACTGGTTCTGAGCCAGACGGCTGAAGCCATCATGCAAGGTATTATGTACACAGTACCATCTTAATGAATGCACACTGCTATGATGCTTGCATCAATATCTAAACCCGTCACAGCAGCTTCTGACAGACTTCTAAGTGTTGCATTTCCTTTAAAAATGATCTGCCAGTAGAGACATTTGCCCCGATTACTGTTATGGAAACTATTTTCTCTGGACGTAAGCTAGAAGAGTCAACCCAAAAGAAAGGGCAGAGCGTGTTCAGGAATCAGCTTTCAATTTATCATTCCAGAAACTACTATGCTCTATTTCCTGGCATTACAGCTGTGAACACTGCTGTATGAATATGTATTTGCCTGGTAAACCCGAAGAGATTTTTGGGTCAATTCTGGCAGCAGTTCTAATCACATGTTATTTATTTAATACATGAAGGAGACCTGAATTCACTTAATAGAGATGGAGGAAAACTGATTGTTTTGCTTATTATCTCAAAATAGCTCCATAACTTTTAAGGAGCACCTCAGCACTCATATTTATGGAATATGCAGCGTTAGACATAGCAGATGACAAGATATATTTATGGAGTAAATAATCATAAGAATAAATACTTTCAGGTATATGTGTGTGTACTTGTATACATTTAGAGGCCGACAGTGGACATATGAATGATAAAATAACATGTCAAAATAACAGTTTTTGTCCATTTACATTTACAATTTATTCATATGATTATTTTTATGTGTTTTTATTCATTGAACATTGAACACCATGGGATCCCATACATATAGAGTATATGTTGAATAAATATTTAATGTGAACACACCCCTCAATTAAGTGTTTCAAACACTGTGCTCATTTAAATTTAAATTGGCCTCTTTGTTGGCTGTTTATCATCTTGCTGGGGATGTAAGAAGTGCACAGCTTTTACTGTGATCAATAGGAGAAAACAGGAATCCAACAGGATAAGCACAATCCTGGTGGAAATAAACCTGACAAGGTTGTTCAAAGCAGCAAGCAACAGTCTTCTGCTCTAACAGTGCTTTTGTATTTGAATTATTAATGGAGAAGAAAGCAAGATTTACTATGAAGCTTGATTGCAGTGAGTGATTGCGATGATCACAGGAGGTTGTTGGCATGTGTGCAGTACTGTCATCAGTTTCTGTGAATGTATGTGAATAAAAAGGCTACTTTTATCAGCCGCAATCGGTAAAATGCAATGGAGAGAAGCTTGCCATCCCCTTAAGTGACAGGAGATTAGCCATTAAGTCTGACATGACGGTAAGATCATCTCTGCTCATGTAAGATGAAAACATAACAACAAAACATACAACACGCGTTTTATTTCATCCCTTCACTCCATTTTAGAGAAAGCCGGACTCCCTGCTGTTAGCATCTTTTCTTCTATTATGTCTTTAAAATGAACCATCACAGAGCTTGGTGGAATAAACATGGTGTGTACAGTTGTAAACAACATGTTCATGCAGAGATGTGGCCCCTTAAGGAGAAATCAATCCCTGTTTCACTGTGTTAACAGCTAAAACATAATACACTCTCTCAGGGGGACATCCACTTTCCACGTTCAGCTGATTTGTGCTCTGCTGCTGCTGCAACCTTTCCTTAGAAAATTATTCCTACTCAACACCTCATGTGTTCACAGCTGCTGGTAAGCACACGTATATTGTACTACTTAGGTTGCCAGGCTGCTTAAGTATAATCGTCCTCCTTTTGCAACAATTAAGGATCTTACTGACTGTACTGACAGAGCCATTTTTGTAGTTTCATGGGTTTCCTTAATGATATTTGACCAGTAAAACATACATACATTAGTTTAAAAGAACGTGACTGTGAACTTAAAACACTAGGAGAACTATGACTCTGAAGAGGCATTGCATGTTGCCTCTTTATAGAATTATTGTAGAGTCCTGTTAATGCACAGAGCAACATTTAACATGGAAGAACGGTGTTAAAAGTGATTTAAAAAAGCTAAATTGGCTTTCAGAGTCTAGGTCAACTCTGGCATTTATATAGCAATGACTGTTAATAATTGTAATATTAAGCCTATAATGTTGTTAGATGAAATGTAACACATTTAATACTGGCTTCACTACTGGCTATTATAGTGACTTAATGAGTTGTGGTATAGCCAGAGCTATCAGGAGAGTGAAAATGTTGGCAGATAGCAGCCTATAAAGGTTTTCTCTAAGAGTCTTTGCTGAACACCTGGCCAGATTTACCTTTATTTTACCAGGCTATCATATGAGACAATACATTAAGCAATATGACAAGTAAAAAACAATACAAGGGCAACAGTAAAGGGTTAACATCGATCCTGGCAGGTGCTGGGAAGGATTATTTGCACTGTACAGCAGAGCCATCACACTCTTCGATTCTTGGCCGTGCTCCATTCTTGTGGTGCTTTGGCGTTGATTGGATTTCATACTTTCAACCAACCAAGACTCTGAAACTGGAGGATTGTAAGATTGATTTTTCCAGACTCGCGCTGGGTGATGGCAGAGGATGAGTAATTCCTCTATTCTCCTTCTCCCTGCTGCGATGCCTATGAGCAAGGCATGTCCTGCCTCTGAGGAGCGGCGCAGTTGATAAAAATGACCCATGCGAATGTTCTCCGTTGCTTTTAAGGTGTGTATTTTGTGAGTCCTTGAAGGGCACTTTGCTAAAACTTTATTTCATGCAGTGGTGTGCCGTCAGGACAAGCAAGCCGAGCATTGCCTGACATGTTAAAGCTAAAAATAGATATCAATTAAAACGATAATGATGTAGAGGCAATATCTCAGCATACATCAAAGCATCTGATATTCCCCGTTTGAACTCATAGTACTCGGCTCTTTGGTTCTGTTAAAGTCACCACACGCCACTGACTCCATGTAACTGTTTCCCATTTTGTTCATCTAATCTCTAAGCACCCACGGTTCTCCATGGATCCACATGGAATGATTTTTTGCCATTTTGTATTTTTCACTTTAAAGAACTGAACACTTCAGTGACTCCCACATGTGAGATGGTTTGATAAATATATTTGTATAGACGTGACCTTTAGTGTTGATCATACAGCAGAAAAGGCAGCTCTGTGTACATCTACTGGGAGCTGATGGGATTGTTATTTTTACATGTATTCAATGTCAGTGATTTTGAGTAGTTATTGTGAACTTGCATCATGAACCACAGTGCTTGCTTTCCTGCAGACAGTCTAAGGGAAGTCAGTGTCCACTGTGAATGGGCTTCACAGGAACAAGAGAGGAGAGGGGAGGCTTAGAAAGTGTTGCTGCTGCTTACAATCCTGATCTCAGTAGAGTGCACAGTTAAGGCGCCGTGTTTGTTTCAGCACCTCGTATTTCCTGTTACAGCCTCAGATTGTGAGCAGCTGGGGTGTGTGAAAACAAAGATGCTGAGAAAACTGCTTCTCTGCAGCAGTTGGATCCCCAGTGACAAGGAGCAACAAAGGTTTTCAGGGTTTTACACAAACAGAAACTTTTATTTTTTTCTTTAAGTTATAATATTCATGCATAGAAGGACAGTAGATGAATGTGGATACCTGAATACTCCCTAACCCTTTTTCTTCTGTAGTTTTTGACTATATCCTGTGGTTTCTTCAGGTGTAGACATGTGACATAAGCATTAAGCTATGTCACATGGTAAGAGGTGGTTGTATGGTATATGTGGTGAGATTGCAATCCCTGTCTGTCAAGGACAGTCTTCAGCAGATGTGCGTGGCTTCTTTGATGTTTCTCTACCGTCCTCTGACTCCTGCTCTATGACTTTAACCGATTCCCAGTCGACGTTGTGACCGGTTTTGGTCTGGTGTTCACAGGCAGCTGATGTTATCTGCCTCTGGTTCTCTAGTCAGCAGAGGGGGCTGCGTTGGTGGGGTGATGTTGTTGAGGTTACTGGTGACACAATGAAATACAATCCAGGAACGCCAAGAGTCACAAATTAATGTATATAAAGGCTCATCAGTCGCCAAATTGTACTATTTGTACACAGGATTTAACAACTCACAACAGCAACTATTTTAGCTTTCGTCGTGACGATCACAAGGTAAATGAAACCTGGCATTCATATTACAAAATGATCTTACATAATTCTCCTCTTGAATGTATTTCACTGGGCAACACAACACCTTGCTGGAGGACGTAGCATTACAGCAAAAGCTGAGCTCTGACTTTTCTGCTGGATGACCCTGTGTTGGCAGCTTCAAAGGCTGAAGTTGGTCTGAATGCACTCTTATAGTCCTTTATAGATGGAGTGTTCACCACAGCTGTTGAAAGTGATGTCAAGTCTTCCCTTTCATGACAGGTCAATAGAAAAAACTAGAACCCTGACTTCAGAATATTGACTTACGGATGTTATTCATCAGGTGTAGAATGAATCTCCATCCTTAAAATGTATGTCACGATTGTCAAACATTTCATTTCAAACCCACGGGCATTTATCTACTTTCAGGTTTCAGGCTTTCCACCAAATTTTGGAAACTGGCTGCAGGACTTTGCTCCCATTCTGCTACATGAATGTTAGTGAAGACCAAGTCTGATCTTTGGCGATAAGGCCATGTTTAGACACACAACAGCACTGTGTGAAAAACACAGCCTAACATTATCAGGTTGAAACAGGAAAAGCCTTTCCCCAAACTGTCTCCACTGCTTCGTTACAGCAGGTGTGCCAACGCAGAGGTGGCAACTAAAAACATGGAAGACCATCCAGCAAAACAGTCAAAGCTGGCTCTATTTTTGCCGCAGCACAATGGGATGTCATCGGCAAAGTGCTGTTTTGGCCAATCAGACACGTGAAAGTGCACATTCCTGGTAGATTTTCTCATTCAACTGGTGTATTTTTACTGTTTACCTGGCTGTCAGGAAAACAATATGGTAACTCTCCACAGTTGTAAAACCCTGTTGCAGAGTTTACAAAACAGTCCACTTGTTGTTCTTGTTGTCATGGAATCTACTGAAGAGTTCTAATGACATTTTAATGACAATCTGAGCCAGTGGCAAAAACAAGCACTTTATTGGACGTATTCTGACATGGATGATTGGCCATTGGATTACATTGCAGCAGCTGTTTGCAGTGGCCAAGTTCACGGTTCTTGCTCAATACTGCAATGATTCCAAAAAATGTTTTCCCTATCAATCAGGTTCAGGTTCAAAAATACCTGAGTTGTCCTTCAAGTGTAACTAAAAGATACGTACAGTTTCCAAGTTGGCCAGCTTTATACTTCTGCTTCACAATGCGTCAGAGGGAAGTGTTGCACTTTTTACTCCACTCTACTTATTTGACCGTTTAAGTTACAATTTTTTTCACAAATGGAGACCTAAGATGCAGAAGAACTGATGATCCATTTCATCCCAGAGGTGTTGGATGGGGTTGAGGTCTGGGCTCTATGCAGGCCCGTCAAGTTCTTCCACACCAAACTGGGAAGACTTTCTTCATGGTTCTGGTTGTGTGCATGGGGCACTGTCATGTTGAAACAGGAAATAGACTACAAGACTAGAGAATTGGTAAAGGATGTCTACACACATTCAAAGTCGACTTTCCTTTTCATCTGATGGTGAGGGAGTGTTCTCCATTTTTGCTAAGGTCACTTCGACTGTGGGAATTGTGCCTGTTGCAGCCTCACCTATAACAAAAGATTATCCTGCTGTTTATGGAACAAGAATCTGAATAAATAATTCTCTACTTCTTTGCTTAATTTCTCAGTTTGAACAGTTCACTTAGTAGAAATGGGATTCTGCTGACACTCCTGCAAGTTAAACAGCCGTGAGTGTTTTCTGTTTTCCTATAAAACAAATTTCTGTGATACGAGGTGCCAAAGAAAGCAAACAAAAGCCAAGGGATTACACATGGAAAGGTGCTAATAATCATCCAGTGCATTATTTCTTTGCAGAGCTCCACTGCATCAACAGTGTGATTCATGGAAGAGATTTTTATCTGAAAAGACTGAAAGACAGAAAAAAAAATGTTGCGAATGTTTGAAGGTCAAGAAACTTACCATCAAACCTACTGACTAAGGACCAAATAATTTTTCTTCGTAACTTTTAAGTAGTTGACAAGCACTAAAGTTCCATTAAATGGGGCCAGCATGTACATCCCACACAGTATGAAATTATTAAGAAAAGAATTTGACATTTAAAGCCAGTCTTCACCTTTGAAAAAACAGCCAGGTTGAAAGCTCCAGCAAGTTAATTGAACTTCTGGTAAAATTGTTGCACTTTCCAAAGTTAAGAATGAACTTTGTACCTCAGCATTTAACTCCCTGAACCTTTGGCTTTTCCGCTCAGTTTTCACTCGGTTTATTACGAAGCTTTTAACAGTCACTGTATTTTTTATTATCAATATTTTAGCAGTTCGGCTATTCAGTCTGCATGAAACATTCTTTTTCTACACTTTTTATCATTTCTATTTGAGGGAGTTCCTGTTTGCACTGCACAAATAATACCTGAACTAATTTTGATGTTGGAAAAAATGACTCTCAGGAAAGATGTGAAGATTGTAAGGAAAGCTTATCTTAAAGTTTAAGTCTCACTCAATCTAAAAATATGTGTCGCATGTCTGTGTATTCAGACTACGTTATAAATACAAGACGGAGTTTCTGATGCAGATTGTAGCCATCAAGCAGTATAAGCCAAACATGTAGAGAAAAATGCTTTAAGAAAAAATTGAAAATTGAAAATCTACAACTCCACAACAACATGGCAAACTCCACCTACTCATGACGATCATGTTATGTGATCAAAAGCTCCAGAGCAGAGATAGAACAAAGTTAAATTAGTGTTTTGTAAGTTAATTGTGAAATCACATCACAGACTTTCTGTGAATACAGACTCAGCAGTCATTGGTATGGGATCCGTGTGATCACACCTCAGTGCTGTTTCTATCCAGGCAAAAGTAAAAAAAAAAAAAATACTGCTGGTTCTCCCGCAGACTCAAAGGAGCACACAAATAAAAGAGAGGAGGTACACACTGTGAGCGTTCTGCAGCGAAAATGACTCAGGTACAAATAAATGGGAAACGTGCCTGGAATGATAACGTGAGTGGGACTGATTGTGTCAGTGATAAATTGACACGCCTGCCTGGTCAGTGTCGTCACTGCTTCTTCTGCTTCTCCTCCTTGGTGGATGAGAGGAAGTCCCTGGGGTGCACATACACATGAAGGGATTTTAAGTATGTATAGCGAGGTAAAGGCATGGAGAGAAACTTCCTCAATTCCTCCTCTTTTATCCAGGGCTCTGCCATATATAGCTGTTACTCCTGGGAAGCTTCAGTGATTTCCACACATCTGTGTTTGAAAAAGCCAGTGTTAACAGATCAATCAGTTTCTGTGAGAGTGGAGGCTCAGGTGTAAGTGCTCATCCATCCTATTGTCAAGTATCTACAGAAGGTAGAAGGGTAGAAATGCACGTGCCTTTTTATAAGGACATTTTTCTGGTTTGTTTTTACATTTTGAAATTACATTACATTGTAAGACGGTGGCACGGTAAGTGGCATACTGCATCTTTTTGTTAAACAGATCAATGGTGGCCTGACATCTGGATATACTGTACTGTTTTCTTGACTATTCTGACTTAAACTAGGCTTTGTGAAAAGATGGGCAGATGGTAGAGCAGTACAGCACATTATTTTTACTGCAGCAATACAATATAGAACAACAGCATTACCAATATTATGACATAATTGCACAACAAATATTTACTTAAATTTTTACATAATTGGTCGGGCTACGTTTAAAATAAACTTTAAAATAAAAAAAATTTGAATTTAGTTAAATAACAGAAAATAAACCAAACCTGTATTTTTTATTTTTACTCTTTTGTCTTTGCAGTTCTGCTGGATGCCAGATATCAGTTTTAAAGGTGTGGTCAGACTAAATGGGAAACAGACTGTTGCATACAAAGTTAATGGAAAATCATAAGTGAAAGGGAACAGAATTATTTTTACTCTTAGCAGCATGATCTGATATAATGTTTGCGTGAGCTGAAAATATTTTATCTGGAGAGAATTTTCATATTTATCTCACTTCTGGTAAGAGTGTTGCACATGAAAATTTGTTTTGTGCTCAGTCTGAACGCGCTCTGAGTTCCTTGCCACAGCAGATGGTGAAAGAATACGCTGACTCAAAAATGACTTACAACAGGATGATCCTCATTAACAAAGACAAGCAAACATTAAATGACACAAGTGAGATTTGTGATATGTTGCAACAGGAAAAAACAGGGTTTATGGGACATGTGGTCTTAATTTAGATGAAAAACTAGTTTCATTTTCAGCCATAATAATACAGTATATAGAGGCTAAATGCTACCTAAAGCACTGCTACTAGGCATGTTATCACACACACATGTAAACAATCACACAGTTACATGCAGCCACATACCCTCCCCTTCCCCTCACACACCCACAGAGCCAATCATGTTGGCAGATGGGTGTGTGTGATCCCTCCCGGGGAAATGAGAATTACAGTAAGGCAAATGTCTGCACTCTTCAGTGTGCCCCTGAGATCTGATCTGCTGTTATCTGGCCCGATGCCCAGGTGAGAGGTTCACCCTCTGCAGCACTTGGATATTAGGTTTTATTTTCATATGGTAGTGAAAACAGAGTGAGACGCTGGTGAAAGGCCTCGTGTCTGAGGGTGTATTGATAACTTTCACGAGCTGGTGGACCTTCAGGAGAATAATCCTTTGCTGTGAGACAGAGAGTTTAAGAATAAAAAGGACAGAGAAAGAAAGAGATCCTTACGGTAAAGGAAAATGGTGATTTATATTTGTCACACAGATGTGTTAAGCAGAGTGGGGGCTGGCTGAGTGTGGAGGAATTTGGTGAACTGGCAGGAATGAAAAACATTCAAGGGAGGAAGAGACCGAAAAAGCAAAAGAGAATAGTCTGTAGTGAATAATCCTGCTTAAATTTGCCTGAAAATGTGATCTCACAGGGAAGGGGAGTGAGTAAACTGAAGACTGGGTGTAAATGGCAATCGAAGACAAGTTGGAGTAAGACGTTTTCACTGCTGCCAAGCTGCTTACTACAGTAATTATTAAGCTAATCACTATTACAGCAGACAACTCACAAGCAGCTGAGGCAGAGACAAATCGCAGCACTGTCCAGAGCTGATTGGATGCAAAACTACAGGTCAGACAATGTATGCCGAACACATTTCGCTGGCCTGCTGCAGCTGTTAGGAAATTGATTTTGAGGTTGGGTCAGGTAATTACCTCATATATTGTAGTTAGGTTCCTCTTGAATTGTGGTTAGTCTGTGCAGAGGGAAATGAATGACTTAAGCTGCTGGGTGAATGTGCGCAATGCAAAGAGGGGCGCCGCTAAACGTGAGCATGTGTGCTCAGCAAACCTTCGTCTGGATGAAAAGGTTTGTGCAAGGTGCCTGTGTGCTGTGCTCGTTTCTCTCTAAAAGCTTTTGTGTGGAGGTTGAACATACGCCGCCTGGTCCTTTTTTCCCTCCCTCACTTCAAATGCAGATACTGTAGTCTGTTGTGAGAGGATCAGCAGAGTCATTTCTCCTCACCGGCCTCAGGGTTCCTTTGATTTCCAGAAGAAAAAGCTCCACAAAAGTTTCCATAGGTCTGCATCTTTCCGGTGAAATATGAATGCTGTTTGACCATCTGTTTCCAGGTGAAGCAGACGGAGGCTGTGTTTCGCTTTCTTACTGAGAAGAATTTTGTCTTTGCCAAGAGCTGGTGCCAGAGAGAAAGAGAATTGGAGCATTTTGTCACTAGCTGGTTGCTGTAGAGATGGTACTCTGTGATACTGAGTGTCGTGACAAGTCACAAGATAGAAGAAGGCGCCGAGGTAACAGTGGATAAATGAACTGGTGAGGGTCAGCAGTTACATTCCTAACAACAAGACGACACTTTTCTTTTTTTGTAAATTGCCTTTGAGCAAAATACGTCACCTCCGGCTTTCATATCATGTGGGATCAAATGTAACAGCCAAGCCGTAATTTACAGATCCTGCACACACCCTGTCACTTAAATGCACCACTCATAGCTGCTGTGTAACATCTACATTTACATTATATGTTACAAAATCCCAAAGACACTTCGATAACGGCTCCTAAATGTGGGAGTAGCATCAAACTCTCATTCGTAGAAAAGTGCTTCATTTCCTATTTTGTCAGTATTTATTAATGACAGTTTAAAACCAAAGATAAACCTCCACAGTTAGGAGAACTAAATGCTGTGTGTGGTGACGATGCTGAGATCGGATGTATTTTGTTTTCATGTCGCAACAGTTGGTTTGGTTTCTGCACAAAGCCCAGTGCTGCAAGAAGGAAAAAAAGAGCTTGTGAAGTAATTCACTGCTGTGCCTGCTTTGCTGAGCCTTTTTTAATGAGTAGCTTGTGTTCTGACGTCTTGTGATAACTGCAAATGAATTCCCTGAAAACGCTAATGACTTTCCTTGCTTCACACTCAGCTGTGTTATAATTCTTTGCACAGGTACCTGCTCTGAGAAACATGAAAACACAGCACTGTTTCCATCCCCCCTACTCAAACTCACCATCTGATTTTACACCTGAGGCGTGTGTTTTAAATTACAGCGTGTGGATATGAAATGTGTGTGTGGTGATGGGGAAAGCAATTTCCCTTTAGTAATTCAAAAACATTAGAGGTTATCAGGTGTTCGGTTGGTGCTGCTAGTGAGGATGTGTCCTCTAATATGTTGTAAACACAAGTCATTTTAGTGATTTGTAATTTTACTGATTGAGATCTCAGTGTCTTCCCCCTTCAGGAGTGTGTATGTGTGTGTGTGTTTATGATGCCTAAAAAATGTAAAGTACCACAGGAGCTTTGAAGTCTTCTGCAGGTTTTTAACATTCAAAATCAATGCAGTGTAACTCCAGAGATAAAACACAGGCTAAATACCAAGACACACCTTCCTCTTCAGTGTTTTCAGCAGAGTAAATAACGCTTCATAGAAGCTGATCATGCTTCATCTGATATTTCTAGCTGTCCCTGTTTGCACGATGAACCAGCAGATTGGGAGTATATTTTCCACATTGCCTCACGTCTTCAGAAGTATGAACCCTGAATAAAAAACTCTGATGAGTTCTTTCCATTTGAAACCTGGTGATAATTAGCTACTCCGGCCCAAGCCAAGGATCTGGAAGCGGGATGGAAAAGACCTTGGGAGCATTGAGCAATATTTTTGAATCGAAAAACACTCGGTTGTGTTCTCTCCTGACTCGCTGTGAATCATCCAGTCACTTTCCAAAAGTCACATGGCGGCTGGAAGGGGCTCATGAGCATCTCTCTCTTCTTTCCATCCAGTCTGCCTGCTAGGGAGAGCCAAATACTTCAAATTCTTGTTGCTTGTTGTGAAACTACATCCACTCTGTCCTTCACAGAGAAATACAGATCCAGAAAAAGGAAAGTGACAGGATTGCACCTGTTTGTGGCACATGATAAAAGATGATGTGAGTCTTGCATTGTGTAAGAATGTGAGAGCTGCAGTAACACCACCCATATGTCTGGAAATTACACTGTGTGCGTCAAAGAAATAGCTCGTCTTGTGATTAAGTGTTGTTTGAAGTAGGACAATTTAATCTGAGACACTGCTGTCTTGGTTGCTTGTGATCAGTGGCCATTGTGTATTTTCTACCCACCTTTAGCACCTTTCCCTGCCCAGGTTTTAATTTTTGCTTTTTTTAAATATTTTTTTATAATTCATTGTACATAATTTAGAAAGACTCTAAGAATTTTTAGTTTGACCAAATAATCTTAACACAGTGTTTTCTTAGTAGCATTTTCTAGAGCGTTGAACAGCATCTCACATGCAGTACACTGTGTACACAGTATACTCACTGGCGTAGTGCATTAATTTTGACAGGATCGTGTTGTCTCATATCAAACACTGCTGTTTTGCAGCATCACAACAAGGTCACAACATGTGACTGCAGTGTCAAAATATCCACCAGCAACACAGCTTTCACAGGTTTGAAAATACATTGGTCATTCCTCCCTTTTCCACTATGTAGCCAAGATGGCGACAACTGAGGGTGAGAAGTGCCCGTCACTCCACGCTTAACTTTTTGAATGTTTTGAGTCACCATCCAGTGTTGATTAGTTCTTTGATATATGTTCTCACACCAAGTAATCCTAATGAGAAACAGAGCGTGGTTTGTAGACATTTCTTTGCCCTGGGTTTTGCCTCTCAGGCAACTTAGACACTCTGTCCTGTCTTATTGCTGGATGTTGTCAGGGCTACGTGCCTCCTAAGAAGAAAACTGTAGAGCTGCTCAGCCACCTCATCTGCATGTTTCTCAGGTTGAAAATAACTGAATGTATGTTTTTATGTATAATGAATGGTCTGCTGAAATACAGCACAGATAAGGAAACAGAAGGCATTGTGTAGTAAAGGTGGAAATACAACATTATCATAAAGTAACGGGTCTCTATGAAGGAAACTACATGCTGTCATTATTATGGAAAGAACAATAACCAGTTTCATCATATGTTATTTGCTAGATTGATATAAATATATGATGATCACACTTCCAAAACCAAATCTACATCTTTGACTTCAGTGTATGTTTCACCACTCAACTCAGCAACCGTGCAAACAGAAAGGTTTCACTGTTGTTTGGCAGCCTTGCCACATTTGGTCTGCCTGGACTGTGACCTTGTCTGCCAGACAGGACGAGGTCATCTGGGAAATCATCATCACTGAAATCAGCTGCAGCAGTGATTAGTTGGAAAAACTGTCTGTGAGCGATGCCAATATAATAATATTTCATTTCAGACTTTACTTCCTCAGTAAGTTGATAAACGTCTTCCTATTTTTACCTCTTCTGTCTTCGATACCAATTACAGTTTGTATCTTTGACATTAAGATAAAAGATGAACTGGAGAGCACTAGAAAAACATCTGCCAAGGCTCCATTTAGTTATCTTATTCAAATATTCAATGAAGTAAAGTGGTTCTTGAGAGAAAGAGTAGCAAAAAATGGATCTACAACTGGATCTTTATCTGGATCCACACCAGAAATCAAACCATAGTTACTTGGTCCTTGAATTAACACTCCACAAACTTTTATTGCAGTTTGTTCAGTAGTTTTTAAGATTTCCTGCCAACCAAGGAATAAACAGGACCAAAAAGGAGGAGGTAAAAACAGGCTCCATTCACAGCTTGGTATTTTGGGTTTAGTATTTTATCAGTTGTGTTGGGCAGGGAGAGAGTGGAAACAGTTTGTCACTTGACCTTTCAACGATGACATTGGCTTGTTTGTTCTTGGAGAGAAAGAGAGAGAAAAAAAACGGATGCAGGTCACCAAAATATATTGAACTCCCTGAAAGGAAATACAGTGAGCATTTCTTCCAAAAAGGTAGTTCGCACCCTACCATGAATGAGGCCTAAGTTTTGCTGCATGTTGTAACTGACCGACCCCAACAAGGCCTACCGTTGTCTACTTCAGGGCTCGCTCGCTCTTAACTCACACACAAACACACTCCACACGGGTTTGATATTCTGTTACTCACCTACAACACAACAACAGATAAGCAGGTTTGTAACAGAGAAACAGTGTGTGAGTGTAGAATAGTTTAACATTTAATTTCTTACTAAAGGAGGGGTTGAGAAGACTGTTACTTCTCTCATGTTTGTGCAAGTATGAGGCTTGGAAGCAGAGGGAAACAGCTTGCCCTGCGCTGTCCAAGTAAGAAATCTGCCAAACAAACACCTCTAAAACTCACTAGCTCATTGTTTATTTAACCCATACATGAGCATAAATTAAAAAAACAAATCTGATTATGATTTTCTACTCTACAAACAACAGTTGCACAGAAATAAAGTACTTCTATGCAGGCTCTCAGGCTGTAGTGAGGGTTGCCAGAAGCCATGAGTGAGCACAGGTTTTAATTCCGATGCCAACATAAGTAGTCTTTTGAGTGTGTGTTACCCAAACACAAATATAATTCAGAGGCTAAGTGCCCAATCAGATTCTCATCAAGCGACATTTAAGGTGCTTTTTGAATTTGGAAAGACAGATCACAACAAACTAAACACCCTTCAGGCACTCTTGGGCAAAACAAAGACAAAAGGTTTTATGGGGTTTGAATATTTTAAGCAATTACAGCCCATTTAGGTAAAGGTTTGTAATTGTCCTCAGCAGCACAACGCAGGTCAAGCTCTAAATCCTGACATTAAAATAAAAATAATTAATTTTCATTTAAAGCTGCACTAATTGTTTAACCAAAGTCCTTTTTATGTATCGCGCTGATAATTGAAGAATAATTCCAGTGTCAAGTTGGATCCTATTTTTGTAGGACTGGCCATCAGTTCTCTCAGTTATGATAACATTATTTACTACTAAAGTAATTGCTGTGAAAGTGGCAACATCACACAGGTACAAAAATGTTAGTTAAAAATCAATTGTCCTTTAAATATTCCAAATGCAAGGTCTGCCTGTTGTTATTTATTTTCAGTTGTTCTAGGCTTTTATCAGGGTGCAGCAGCAGGTATCAATTCAAGTCAAGTCTATAGAGAATCACTCTGAAGTCTTTGTTATTGTGTTAGACTCATCCAAACATGGTTGCCTTAACAGAAACAACTGTAAAAGAACCTTGCCTAAATAAAGTGTAAGCAACATTTTAAAAAGTCTGTTTTTTTTTTGAGACAGAGCCTTAATCACAACAAAAGATGATAGAAAACATATTGATTATAAACTTGGATGTGATTATATTTTGGCATGTGCTGGCATATTGGTTTATTGACACTTGGTGTGGCAGGGGTTTCCTCCGTATTTACATAAACATTAAAAGATTAATATGTTGAATAAAAATCTTGACTGATTACAAGGTCAAGAGATGCTCAATTAAAGAGAAGTGTGTGACCAGCGCTGCCTGTTGATGAACAAGTATCAGCCGCCATCAGCAGATTTGAATCAGATTAAACACTCGGAGACAGTTCTTCAATATCATCACATAAATCACTTGTTATTGCTTGGTAATTGGTTTGATATTGCAGCAGTCAGATTGATGTGATACACTGATACAGCTGAGGGCAGTAAAACCAAAATAATGAGCTGAAAGGTGCTTTAAAAAATATAGCACTCAGGTGAATAGCGAGGATGTGTGATAATTCTCTGCGGGCTTGTCAGTGTTAGCGACACCTTTCATGTTAGCGTGTAGTCACTGGAGCAGCATTTTTGCCTCTAATCCATTGTCAGATTAATGTGATGCATTGATCCAGGTGCTAATGTCACTGGTGTTAACTCATTGTCTTGATATGGAAACTCACTGTACACTTCCACTGTAGTAAATATCGACCTGAGAGACTGTTTAAACTCACATTTGTTGTAATCATTGCCCTTTTCATAGTGCAGGTCCTCGTGCCCGTGAGGGAAATGTAAAATGCCAAGCCAATGAAAATGAAAGGTTTTCTACATACGTTCTGAGCTAGTATTATATAAAAGACCTTTGCAGCACTAAGTACACTACTAATATTAATTAGCTGACTGAGCTGCAGAGCTACTCTTGTGTTCATCGAAGAGTCACAGCCAGAATAATGTCTTTCAATTCAAAGAGATATTCAGCTCTCAGCAGCATTGTATGACATGTCAGAGCTGATGTATAGCACTGCTTTCTAAAAGTGAACAGACATTGTGACATGTCATTTTGGTAAAATGTATGGTTTCTATAGCATGGATGCCTCCACAGGCACTCAGAAAAATTGTGTACTGGATCTCCACTGTGAGCAGTAGCATCCATGAGTTTATTTTCCAGTTCTCAGTATCCCACAGGCATGCAATATTACTCCTTTAGAAGGTGGCATGTTGGCAAATTGCCAGACACCACCTTGATCTGTATGCTGTGGTATACACTTGATGTCAGGAGTGTTATGTTTACCTTTTCGTGTTATCGGTTTTGCCTGTTGACCATTAACTCCTGTGGAGATATTCATGCTAAAATGTGACATTTTTTCTTAACAAAGTGGCGTGACTACAAGGATTTCTCTCCTGCAGGATAATAGAGCAGCTCAGGGAGATGGCTTTGACTTTGGCGACAAACATTGACTTTGATGTTAAATCCTCCAGCAGATGGTTAAATTCAATTTTAATGAGGGAGTAGAATTTTTATTTTAATGAGGTCCTATTTGTGTTTTATTTGCACTTGCATTATAGCTTTGTGTGTGTTTGTATTTGCACATCGGAGTCTCAAATATACAAATATTAATTAAATGCAAATTGTGCCTCTCCTTAGACTCGTGCAGGAAATTTGAAAACATGGTCTACCTTCTACATTACATGCTTGCAATCTGAGAGCCTGCAGGGTCCTGTGTGTTACAAACTGGACTTGTGTGAGTGCTTTCTGCCTCCCTGACCTCTGTGAGGACAATAACCCCAGGACTGGACTTTGTATCACTCATGCAATGTCTTCTTGCAAGGTCTGTTGTTGAGTAAACCTTTTCTGGCTGCTGCCAGTCTGTGCCTTGCTTCATATAGGCAGGTTTTATTTCATGATTTAAAGGAGATGGATGGGTTAAAATGGCAATGTAAAATGACAAATCAAACATGTCATCCTTGCTGAATTGTCCACCATTGCCATCCTCGCTCCTCCCGCAGGTGTACTGCATCAGTGCCTAACGAGCGCTGACCCTCCCGTCTTTTTTTTCCTCCCAGTGAATTAAAATATAATCATTCATTTAGTTAAAAATAATTGTTATCCGTTATTTTCGTGGTTTGCAGGTTTTCAGGCTCTGCAAGCTACCATATTAGCTTTCTTATACAACTTTAATCACCTTAAAGAATTCAGTCAGTTGCCTGTTGATACATCCCAAGGATGCACAGCAACATTATTATTCATTCTTTAGCTGCACTGTGTTTACTTTTGTTTGCCTTTTGTTTGGTGCTTAACCGGTAAAATGCAGTTAATTTATTCATGTTTCTTCACAGATAACACCTGCCCGCAGCAGCTGAAAATGTTGATGAAAGCAGTAAAAGTGAACAACAAAGTGCAGTTGTGATCAGTAAAACCAAAATAATGAGCGGGTGGTAATTCTGTGTTAGCATTAGCATCAAGTCATTATAGCAGCATTTTTGCCTCTAAACAATCTTCTCTTTGGCAAGAATCTTTGCAAACTGTGTCCTACAGCATGGTAATAAGATATCGAATCCGGCTGTAGAGTTTTGTTTGTATTTTGTACAGTAATTTTAGAAGCGCTATCAGCTAATGACTGTACGGTGTCTAAACACCAACCTTTATATATGGTATATAAATTGGTCACACATTTTCTATATATTTTTTAAATTTACATTTCTGTCAGACAGTACATTGTGATAAGATGCAGCATTCTCATACTTCACATAAATGAAGATAAACACATCTGTGACAAGCTTTTCCAGAGACATTTCTATAATACATGGCCCTTTACTTTTGCAATGAAAAACTCATTTTCTTAGGCGAAGCAGCCAAGACTTAGGAACCATTAGTAATGCTTTAATATAAGGCCCAGTAGGAGCAGGAGTGTTGGCTTCAATTTTATGCTTTAAGCTCCCCATGAGCCTGTTAACAGTGATTCGGAAGCGTCGGGTGGGCCACAGAGAATGCACATAGACACACACGTACCTTTTAAAAACCTCCAGCGCCCTTCAGCTCAGAACCACAAACCCGCATGGCGTCTCCACCATGTGAAATGCCTCGGCCAGCATCTTTTCTCCTGTTGTGGTGCACTGCTGATAATTAGGCTGCTGTTGTTGCTGCTGTCACCGCTCATTTTCAACTCTATTGAGGCAGAGGGAAGAAAAAGGCTAGAACAATATTGCCTTAGTCATAAAACCCTGTGTAATTATGCTAGGTTTTATGTGCCCTAGGGAGTCAAAAATTCCCCTGACATGACAACTAAATTGCCAGCACTAAATCAACTGCAGCTTCAGAACACCTTGGTACTGAGACCACCACACCAGCATGATGAAGCTAGAGGACAGCAACTTTGTTTTCTTTTAGGTATTGAAGTGGAAATTGTGGTCTTGAGGTAAAGCACCTGATTTCAGTCCATTGTTCACTGATCCATACCTCTGTTAAAACCCACATCCAGCTCCACAACAGAAAGAAATGGTGCAGCAACAGAAAAACAAACATTATTCACGGCTACTGTAAAACAAGATGTCAACCAAGAAAGATCTGTGGCATTAACGGCGATGGCAACACATTGCTTTCTTGACTAATAGAAGACATGCATCACACCATTTGGTGTTCCATAAAAGAAATGTGGCTTTTGTGCTCAGCGACCAGAAGAAATGAAATCCCAGATCAGCACCACCTCTGCAAACAGCTGCCTTGCATTGTTGTAATGATTAAAACAAGAGAAGCGCCCCGGTGTTAGAGCTGACCGAGCAGACATTAATGTCAGCTGCTGTGGTTGATAGGTGTGTGCTTCTCTCCATGGATGAGTTGGTGTGGCCAGCTTATTAACACTGTTTTACCTGAGTGTTTCTGAAAATATGTCAGGAAATTATTGTGATAGAACAGGGGACTTTATCTTGTTACAGCCATTAATAATGAAACCTGGTCTACTGAAGTGAAGCGTGGTACCGTGGGCCTCACTGTGTAATTAATTACCTTAATTACTTTCATGAACTTTGCATCATAGCCGTTTCTCCAGCTCCAACTGCTGATGATGTTGAAAAACGAGCCAAATCAGAGGGCCAACTACAATGATTTAACTCTCTGCTGTTTGGAGAACGCCAGCATGCACTCTCCCCTTTCACCTCCGGCAGTGTCTTGCATCACAACTCTTTCCTGCACTCCTCTGCAACTCCCCCATGGGGAGTTTGAAAATGTGTTTGCATCACATCACACAGTGTTTTTAATGGACCCTGTAATATAGCAGTGCAGTACCTCCAAACCCTTACAGCTCCTATTCTGCTGAAAAATTGTTCAAAGGTTAAAGCTGGGTTACATTTTTTTCTGTTATTTAAACAACATTTTACTAACTTCATTTCAGTGTGAACCTCTATCTATTACACTTTGAAATAAAGTCATTGAAATAGAGCTGAAACAATTAGACAAAATTAATCTGCATGCATTTTGTTTGTTTTTCCCATTAATTGTTTTTTGAGCAAACAATGAATCAGGGAATTAAGAGAGTAATCAACAAATGAACTGAAAACTGAGTCATGCATTGCGGCTCTACACTGAAATGACGTTGAGATGATGTCCACAAAATGGCTCTAAATTTAGTTTAATTTATGTTTGGCCAGCAAATTACTCTGACATACAAAACTTTATTTGATGGGACTTTATTTACAACAAGGGACCTCAAACTTTTTTTGCAAATTGGACCATTTTTATATTGACAAAATCAAGGAGGATTACCATGACTGAAATAAACACTCTTCCCTACCTACTCCTAAGAAACTCTACATTTGTTTTTGCTTTTCACTCATGTTATCCAGGTAGTTGAAACAGGTCAAGTAGTGAAGTAGGTGATGACAGATCGGCGACCTATTTCAGTTCAAAATCAGTGTTTTGTTGTTTTGGGGAAGTGACAGGGAGCAATGAGGAAAGATGAAGCAAAGGCAAACTTTCAAAGGTCATCGTATTTTAAAAAAAACACACATAGACCATAAAGGTGTATAATTATTATTCATCTTTTCTTTTTTCTTTTTTTTTTGTTGTATCATACAATTTGCTCCGGCCCCGGCAGGGAACGTTCCCTGGTTGAATGCTGGTCCATGGCCCTGTGGTTAGGAACCGCTAATTTACAATAAGTGTACCATTTGAAACCAGGATTCATCAGACCAAACAACCACACTGTCGTCTGTTCTTATACCCAGGACACTGAGGACTGCACTCATCAAATGTTTTCATGTCCTGTTTCAATCCCTGAGCTCTTTTGAGATTGCCTCCTTTGAGCAGCCACGGTCAGGGTGACACTGTAACGCCCTGTCCTGGCACTCATGGTCCTGCCTTTTTCATGGTCAGTGAGATCAGACTTTAAGCCCTTTCTCATTCATCTGTTCACATGGGAAGCCTGCTCATGTTGCAGTGTCTGATTGATAACTTTCTAAGAGTGTTTGTGAGTCAGTAGTATCTTCACTGATTATTTCACTGAGCTTTGAATACTCTCCT
This sequence comes from Lates japonicus, assembly GCA_033238685.1. Classification (NCBI taxonomy): domain Eukaryota; kingdom Metazoa; phylum Chordata; class Actinopteri; family Centropomidae; genus Lates; species Lates japonicus. Next base: position 10,503,505 of record BRZM01000019.1, read on the forward strand.
GTAAAAGCCTCAACAGCTCATCAGGGAAAGTTTTAAACATAATGTCTCCCTCAGAGCCTCATTCATTAAAAATAATGTCTGGTATTATAGTTTGAACTTTGAAGCTTCTCATCAGGTACGAATTGTCTGTGACATAATTTCCAACAACTCTAACAAAACAAATGTAGAAAAAAAATCCAGCCCCCTTGATCTATTTGTCCCACTTTGCTTTACCCCTTACTAGTTTTGCCACACGAGACAAATTACTTTCAGCTCACACAGTGAATTTTATGCAAATTCCTGTCCTCAATCTTAATGTGCATTTCTGTGACAATTCATATACAAGCTACAGTATATGGGCCAATCCTGCAGTTCCACTACACAGCAGAAACAGATAAAAGGATTACAGCCCATATTTTAATGGAAAAATGCCGCTCATTGTTGCTGTAATACCCTGGATACTTGTTGGGCATTTTCCCATAAATGAAGATGCTGCATGCTCTTTCTGTCAGATGCACTAACATTTATCATTCAACATAAACAGTTCTACGTCCTCAGAGGAGAAGCTTTGCCTTCATATGTTTGATAAACAAACAAATGCAAATGTCACCCAGGTTTTACAATATTCAATGTCATTCTGGCAGTGTATCTGTGTCCATCTTTGTAATGGGTTTGCTGGAATGTGTGAGCGACGGTGAACAGTACAGCGTGGATATTAATGCCGTCACAGCAGACACAGTAGATTTCCACTCCAGGCTGATGGCGAGTTGCCTGTCGCCTACCTCTGTGCCATTTTTAGCCTGCGGTGGCTCTGGCTGGCCTCCTTGCCACCTTACTGCACAGTGCCACGTGTGGGCAGGAGCTGGCTGGGGGCCTCTCCCGTCTCCTGGGCTGCTGCTGCTGCTGCTGCATGGTGCTGCTCCCATGGGACTGGGCTGTGGGTGGGGGCTCGCCGCTGACTGAAGCACACTAGCGGTCTTAAGGAGCGCTGCTGAGGGGAAGTCCTGTGCGTTTGAAGTAGGGACCTCAGAAAGCCTGTTTACTCAGGAGGGGGAGGAGGGGAGCTGGCCCGCTGCACAAGAATGCCTGTGTCATGACGGGAGCGGCAGAGAGGAGGAATGTGCTCCACAATCCCAACACTGTAGGAGCCGGGCCACGGCTGAGGTGGCAGCCATTTCTTACTATTTATTTTAGCTCCCTCTCCACTCAATCACTGGCCCTGTCTGCGGCCCTTAGCATCCCTGGAAAAATGAAAAATGGCCTGCGCTTTTATTTATGGCTTGAGATTTCCCAGTAGTTGCCAGCTCGGTATCTACACCCTATGTTGATGAAATATGAAACTTTTCTTTTTTTTACTTTAATAATTTATTTATTCAGGGAGAGAAAGCATTTTTGAAAGCTTACCTTTCTTCAGGTAAAGACATTGATATTTAGGAGGTTCTCAGTGGAATCACAGTTCACTCCTTCACACTACATACTGTATGCTCTGGGTGGTTTGCACGTGAGTTTGCCCTTCATATTCAGTCAATTTGCCCAGATAGGGACACCAAAAAACAGCACTGAGAGTCTTTATGTTCTCCTAAGAGGTCTGCAGTGAGGCGTAATATCACTACATGAGGTTTAATGGTTAGAAACAGATGCTTAATGTGATATTTGATATAGGTTTGAAGACCAGAGAAGGTTAATTCCAGCGCAGACACGTCCATCAGGTTTAGCTAAAGGCACTGGAACGAGATTTGTTTTGACTCACCCCGCTGCCAAATCTTCTGACACGGCAGGATGACGGCTCACCAAAACGTCTTTAATACACAAGCTACTTTTGAGTCCATGTGACCCCTGTTTACCAACCCTGGTTTGTTTGTAAATGGGCTGTGTGAACCTGCATGAACCCAATTTTTACTCCAAGGCTCCAGCACTGTCTTGCTGGCAGACTACAGGCAGTGGTTTGTAGACATTTCCAAATGGAAGCATGACCTCCCTTTCCTTAAGTTTATATTCAATATTAGGGTCAGAGTGAAGATGAGCTGGCCTTAAACAAATCCAAAGGAACCCAGGGGGCCATCACACACACAGTCAGGGGTCTGCAATAAGGTTTATTCTGAAAAATCTTGCAATTCTGTAAGTGGGGACCATTTGTACCAAGCTGCACAACACAAAACAGATACCACTGAGTGTATGAGCAGGCCAATCAAATTTTAATAATTCACTTTCATAGATAAAGGCTAAAAGCCTAGTGTATTTGTCCATGGTCTCTGATGACCGCCAGATAGGTTTTGTTTTCCTTTAATGAGATTTTAAAGTTCATGTCAGTGTTTGACTATTATAAAATTACTACAGGGTTATCACATTCACACCACGTACTTGTAAATTGGAATTTTTTGTAGTAGAAAAAGAAGCTCATCATTTTCTTTGCTGATGGAGACATTAACAAGACTGAAATGGCAATGTTTCTGTTAATGAGGAGGTTCAGAGTTTAAAACACTGAAGTTCTGCATGAATGATGTTGTGATGATAGAGTCGGGTTCAGAAAACAATCTCCTGCACCTGAAAAACGTTTGAGTAACCCTGTTTTAAACAACAAGGGTACACAGAGGGTTCACACGCTTCAATTTAATTTCAAAGAGATTAAAATGAACCACAAACAAAACTTGCAAAAAAGTACAACTTGTGGCTGAGACCAAACAAAACAAAGTGTGTAAGGCATAATCACAGCCTTAGTGTTGGCCAGCAACTCCAGCACAGTGAAACAGACTCACTCAAAGACACCCTGATGATTCACAACATCCCTGCCAAGATTTTTCCCCGCTGAGGTTTGAACCTGCAACTCCCCTGCTGGCTGCTTTTATGACCAACCAAGCTGCTGATACCCTGAATCATTACAGTGGAAAATTTAATCTCCAATGCTTCCTACTGTAAAGCACCAAAGTGTAAAGTAAGGGATATCTGTGGCCACTCGATCAGGTCTCAGAGTAGGAGTCGTTCGCTTTCGTCGGGATTACAGAGGGGACCAGATGAAAGATTTCATATCAGCAGTGTTCCCTGAGAGGCTTGACAGAGACGGCCTCAGCCTTCAGGGTGTAAAGCTAAGCAGTATTAGGGCGACATAAAGCACTGGTGGGCTTTTCCATCAAACAGGGAAGTATTAGCAATTTCATGGTCTGATTCAATACCAGGGAGTGCAGAGGGGGCCAAATACTGTCAAGTCAGATAATTCACTTCATTTTCATATCGAGTGGAGACACAGGCTTGCTTTGAAGTCAAATCTGATTTCCCTGTTATATAACCACAGAGGATAATCTATGAATCGTAAAAAAGCCTTAAAATAACTATAGATTGTTTGTCTCATAGTCCTATTACTGCCAATGAATCATATTGGCTTTTGTTGGAAAGAAACTGAATGACCTGATAGCAGTTCAGCAATGTATGAGCTGCTTTTACTACAGTGTCTCAGACTTGTCCTTGCACACTTGACAGAATTCAAGACTCTTAATGCAGGCTTTAAGCATCGTAAGCCCTAGGAACGTATCTTCAGGGTTTTCAGAGCGTTTACCTGACAAAGCTGGCAGCCCAAGGCGTCATTAACAGCCAGCGATGAACATAACAGTATGAGTCATTAGCTGTGTGTAGTACAGAATGTTGCAAACTTGAAAGACAGAAATGTAAACTACTGTGTAATTGATATGATTGGTTTTATGCTAATTTCATGGTGTTAATTATGTACGAAGCGTTGAGTGTTTCCAGTCGGAATCAGCTTAATAGAATAAAATGACAAAGGGTTATATGGCCAACTTGATGAAATGTAACAGAGACCAAGTGATTACATACTGACTGTGATGTGACCCACATCCAGGATGACATAATAGATTTCTTGTTATTTTGAAATTAAAATAATACAATTGAATTTTTATCTTTACATGTCCAAGTTAACCGTGACCGCATATGTCCTCTGTCCTGATCTCTGTGCAGAACCACAGCTGGATGTACCTGGGACTCTTGACTCTGTGGCCCGGCAGGTCAACGAAACAGTCCGCCGCCGTCGCCGCAGAGATGCCGGGGAAGATGACTACAATATTGAAATCCTGCTGGGGGTTGATGACTCTGTGGTTCGCTTTCATGGCAAGGAGCACGTGCAGAACTACCTGCTCACTCTCATGAATATCGTAAGTTGCTGCCACTTTTTCTTTTCTTTCTGATTTATGTGTGTGTATTGATCTTTCTTCCAACATAGATTGTAATGGATTGTAAAGCCCATCTTAATACAACCCTCACATGTCATTTGTACGTTAACATGCAGTTCAGAGTCAGCCATGTGTGAAGGATGTGACCTTGTTAGGGTTGTTACCAGGACAAAGTATTTTCAGTTAAGTGCTGCTTGACTGCCAGGTTGTTTCTGGTTAAACAAAAAGGATTTTACTCGTCAATACAAAGGTCTGTCTTTCTAGGAATCCTATCCATAGTGTTGTCAGACACTTATAATAACAATCTGAGCCTGTCAGTGGCAAAAACAAGCACTTTAGTGGACGTACTTTGACGTGGACAATTGCCTATTGGGTACATTGCAGCAGGTGTTCACGCTGGCCAGGTGAACTGTTCTTGTTCAATAATGCACAGGTTCTGATTTATCCTTTAAGTGTTGTATTCAAAAATCTGAATCTGTCCCTTTGCAGGGATGGACATTTTAGTAGACATAGTTGGTAGTGTGACTGTATTCATACCAACATGGAAAGCTGATTCTGATAAAACCTCCAGGAATCCAGTTACAGAATGAAAAATAGTGTCCTCCCCTAGATCTTACATTAGGGCTCTGCAAATCACTACATTTTCTATTAACACTGGTTCAAATCATGATGTTTATTGTGAAAAGTACTGACACTACTGTTTCCCAGGGCCAGAAACAATACAGAGGAGGTTACACTACCCTCTCATCTTCCATAACAATCACATACTGTTTGTAACTCTGCATGATCTGAATATATGAGCTGTCAGCGCTAACAACAGCCTCTCTCCTGTGGTTCCTCTGCTCTGGTTCACTGTTGTATCTACTGATCCAGAGTCCACAGACAACCCACAGCTGTTGGGAAGTGTAATGCATCTGTGTAGGATTTGCCTCCATTGTCCACGCTTAGATGCCGATGGTACCCTCTGTGGAAGTGATTACGTCTGTTCGAACACAAAGGAGCGCACCATTAAATCTCCGGCATTGTCCCATCCTGTACATCTGTTTTGGGTGTAGTCGCACCTCAGCGGGGTCATTTAATCAAGATGCTTCGGTTCGATTCAGGCAGTCATTTGCCTCAGGAGTCAGATTAGAATGGCAGTGTATACTCATCAAGTTGCCACAGATGCCACAGAAAAAAGCCTCACTAGTGGTAGAAGAAATTGGCCACATGTGCCACCATTTGCTGCCTGCACGGCGAGGTGTTTCCCTTAATGAGGCATTCTAATGCAGATGGAGAAGCTGGCAGAATACTCTCGCCACACTGTTTTCACGCTTTCTGTGTTGAGTGGCTTCACTGCAGAAGCTGCCTCTGCTGTTCCTCGGCAACAAGTCTGCTGATGATCAAAGCATCCCTCCCAGAGGGACTGGGGATGGGTTGAAGATGACTGTTTACCATATATATATACAGATGGGTAATAAATTAAAAGGAAAAGCCTGAGTAAATGAGCGTAGAAACATACTGAATGCACTTGCTTCCACACAGGTGCACTGCATAGCATAATCAAGCAATTAACATCCAATCATGCTCTGTGGCATTGTGAGCAGGCCCAGTTGATTTGGTTTTTTATCAAGATGGCAAGAAGATAAGATTGAATTACTTTGAAAGAGGGTTCATTGTTGGAGCAGAGATGGCAGGAACTTCAGTCATGAAGCTCAACTGATGTTTCAATAGTAGCAGTGAAGGAAGTGACACTTAGATCTATGGAAAAAACATAATTAAATAGAGCAACTCTTCCTCAGGTGACTGGGAATGTGATCAGACCGTGCGAACGGCCCATCGACAATTACATAGAGACAGATATTATAGAAGGGTTGCAGTGCATAAACCCGTCATTACAAAGATCTGTGCACATTTGAGGGTTCAGTGGTGTAAAAGTCACAGGCACTGGTCCCCAGAGATGTGGAGAAAGTGATATGGTCAGATGAATCATCCTTCACCATATTAAATCAATACAAAGTTGTTCTGATTGATCACCTTTATCCTATGATGAAACATTTCTACTCTGATGGGAGTGGTCTCTTCCAGGATGACGCTGTCCCCATTCCATAACCCATCACCCCTGGGTTTCTGGGGGGACACATGGCTTCCCCCTGACCTCTTCCACTACCATCTGTAATGCAGAGGTTTGAGATTTGAGATTTGAACGCCTCACCAACCCACCATGCCACCAAGGCCCTTCTTTGGTCTGTCACAATTACTCAACCCAACTGAACTCTTATGGAAGATTTTGAACCAACACGTTAGACATTGCTCTCCACCACCACCATCAAAGCTGAAGCTGTTCTGATGGCTCGTGCTGGTTTTTCCTTTAATTTGTCACACATCTGCACATATATACACACACATTCTGACAGGTATTATTATACTGTTGATGACATGTTGTGGGGGAGAAGTATTAGACTTAAAACATGAAGGCAATTTGGCAGCAAGCCAAAGAAGCAAAGCTAATCATTGATGAGCAGATCATGTTTTTGTATCGGATGACATGTCTGTGTATCAGCAGGAGATATGAGTCAGCCACGAGCAGGATTGCGCTACCATTGATTTTATCAGGGTGATATCGGGTGTGTGTCACTGTCTCAGCCCCGTTATCTTCTGACTGCAGAAAGGACCTGCTGTATTCCTGATAACTCGTCATGCATTCCCTGTGAAGGCATTGTCCTGGAAATATTTTAGAAATCCTCTTCAGCCAGCGCTGCAAAACATAATCCTTTCAAATGCGTATGTTCAGAAGCATTGATTACATAATGTTGTTTACGCTCTTTCTGTGCAGTCCTTTACCTTTCCTCTGTATTGTGTTCTCATTTTGTTTGAGAATGCAGGAAAGCATTGGATTGTTTCTGTTGCCCTCACTGACTTTATTATTGATGATGATGCTTCGTTATTTATTGTTGGGTTGAACTTTTCTGTTTTGGAAATGAAAGCAGTTTAGTTGACAGCTGAAATGAATTAATCGAATTGAATGCCCTCCATTGAAAGGCAGTCTCAATACTGGACCTGCCTGGCTGTCATCACTATTCAGAGGAGGTACATCTGCTGACTGGATGGAAGCTTTCTGGTTCAAACACTGCAAGCTGGACCGACTGGAGGGATTTCAGCAATTTGTTTGTCGATGGCAGCCAATCAGAGCCTGTCAGTCATGTGTTTCCTGGAGTCTGGGTTGCGGGTTAGAGAGTCTGCCTAGGGAAATGAATGAATGAACTGAGCTGACCTCTAAAACAAAAAAAATTCTTGATATTTAATTATCATAAAACACACTGTGTGACATCTGTTTATTATTTTTTATGGAAGCTCATTTCTGCCTGAAAAATAAAAGATGGGAATGATAAAAATACTTGGTGGGAGTTTTGATTTTCACGCCCCTTGATAAATCAAAATTATGATGCTAGGCAAAATATCAAAATTAAAGCAACATTATACAACAACTTTAACCTGAAAATAACAGCTTCAGAATTATTTTGACGATACACTGACTTGTAATTTGGAGACTTTGGTGAGCAGGTACGATTTCCTGCTAGCTGAGTGATAGTCAGCAGCTTAAACTGCTCAAATCAGGCTGAGCAAGTTCGAGAGTAAAAGTAGATCAGTTAGAAAGACTTAGAAGTCATTAAAAACCAGCGTTCATCTCCGATATCCAGTGAGGAAACTTTAAAATATCAAGATTTCTAAACAGAGTTTGGTGTGTTTGTTACAACAACAGCACTTCTTGATAAGTCCTCATCTCTTCATATCTTATCAATTTGTTTTACAATCATTATTTAGATTTTGGTCATTCATAACATTTCATCTCTGCTTTTCATTTCCTGTCATAAACAGGCATCCAAGGTTTAAAAACAGATTAAATTGATCATGCTCTATTGAGAGCTCTATGATACATTGTGCATAACATTGTATCTCATGTATTTGATTTACCATTAATAAATCAGCTTCCACAGTTCAAAAATAAAAAAGGAGAGGAACTTAAAACAACTTTAAATCCTCCAGGGCGCCCTGGTGGCCTCAAGGTTGAGGTACAATGTTCATGACCAGTTGTTGCTTGTCATTCCCTGTCTCTCTCCATTAATTTCCATGAAAGCATGAAAGTAAAAATATATTTTGAAAAAATCTTTAATTCCTCCTAATTGACCCTTTGCTAAATTCACTTTATTCCTGGACATTTATCTTGAAGAAACATTGCTGGCTATTCCAGCTCGTCACAGAAATATGTGATGCTGTGTGATGAATCTACCATGGCGTCTCTCTCTCTCTCCCTCTCTGGGTGCGATGGCCGGCGGTGGTGATATTATGAGGTTATTGATGGTGTTTTCCGGTAGAGGTCCCTGCTGGCTTCAGCTGGAGGCAACTCAGACTCTGGCTTCTGAACACTGATCCTCTCCTCTCCTCTCTGCGTCCATCTTCCAGCTTCTCCTCTCCTACAGTATATATCCATATATCTTTATAGTCTCCCACTCTCTTTTTTCTCTTCTCGTCTCTTTTCCTGTCTCCTCTCCTGTGCCCTTCAGCCCTGTTCTCCTTTTTTTCCTTTCGCCTGTCTCATCTCCTCTCCCCTCCTCTCCTCTTCTCAGTTGTCATTTTCCCTTCTACCCTTCCATCCTCCCACCCCTCCTATCCCCTCCTCTGTCCCATCATCTCCCCTTTTTCCCTTTTTCCTCCTCTCCACTTCTCACCTCTCTTCTTCCTTTCTTTCCTTCCGTCCTCCCCTCTTTCCACTCTGCCTCCCTTTTTATTCCTCTTTCTTTTTCCCCATCTCTTCCTCTCAAGTCTTTTTCCTTTTTGTCTCTCCCCTCCCTCTGTAAGTCCTCCCCTCCCCTCCCCTCCTCTTTTCCATGTTCCTTTTCTTGTCTTGTCCTCTCTCCTGTTCTTTCCTCTCTTTTCTTCTGTTTGATTTCCCCTGGTCATCAAGGCACATCCTCTTTTATCACCATCCTCTGGAGAGTCGCACCTGATTAGAACATTTAATGAGCTTGTATTTTTGTATGTACTGTATATATGTGTGTGTATTTACGTGTGTGCATGCTCGTGTGTTTGTGTATAGTCACCAGTGACTCTGCTGTCAGCAGTGTTATCAACAACAGTTTAATTTCCAGGGAAACTGTATTCATTTAGTACTGCCCCCAGCTTTACATTTAGTCCCCTGCTGTGTGCTACAGTAAATGAGATAAGATTTAAGTCCCTCATTTTCACATGCTTCGTCATCAGTGAAACCTCTTCTTCACCCCTGTGAGAGAGAGCAGGACAGCTTTGCTTTTTTTTGGGACAGTTTGTCTTGATGAAATCAGCGATCCGAGCACCCATCGCAGGAAGAACCGTCCCCTGTGTTTTCTCTCATCTGTTTGATTTGTCGCTGTTTTTGTCCGTCCGTATGTCTGTCTCCCATAACATGCATGGGTGCCCAGTACATTTAACTGTGCTCTGCAATCCAGTTTAGTTAAAGGCATGCTTCATTCGTTTCTGTGATGTTCACAAATTGTGCTAAATTAGTGGCATCAGACCAAACACTCATTATGTTTTTGAGCATGTTTTGTCACATTGTATGGCTCAATTTAAGGCTCATCATTTTTCACATACTATTCTGACCTGTCTGGGTGTTAGAGTGAGAGGGATTTGTGCCTTGAAGGTTTCACACCATTTCTATTCTTGGATCTTTTTTTCCCCTGTAGTCTTGAATAAAGATTGTGTCTGCTGCTGCTGCTGCTGGTGGATCCGTTTCAGTCTCTGGTGTGCACATTAAAAGACTCACATGGGAACAAAATAGCTTCTCCCGGTAGCATCGGTTTTCCCTCTCAGTTCATCAGAGATCAATAACAGCCTCATATTTGCGAGGCCGCCTTGTATTTGCTTCACATCTGTCATAATAGTGTCAGACAGAGGCTATTACACATTGTCTCAGTCGCCAGACATGGCTCCAAACAAAAGTTATGTCCTGCGCAATCCACTACTTCCAGAAATTACACCTCTAAGCAACATCAGCGTGTCAACAGGCAAGATATTAGAGAGTGAAAGAGTTTGAAGCTTTTTGTCAAGGCTGGATCTGGATTTCTGAGAGTCAGAAGAAAAACATTCAAATTCTGTATATATATGTGCGATTAATTGAAATTATCCAAACCAAACTCCACTGGAAAACACAGCCAGGAAAAAGAAAATTAAAAAATAAATAAAGAATAGTAGAAACCGCCCATTAAATCAAGAGAAGCTGGAGGCAGAGGTTCCACATTGCTTCACTAATGATGTTCCTCAAGGGACATGAAGTAATGCATGACTTTCGTGGACCTCTGTTGGTGATATTTAGGTATTGCAACAATATTTTCATGTAAATATCCTGTACACTGAGTTACCAGTTTATTAGGTACACTTGTGCAATTACAGCATTTCATTAAAGAGGTTTCTAATATTTGGTTATCTACATGCTACAGAATTGTATCACATCATAAATTAAACATCACAAGCATCATAAAAAGGCAGAATTTGTAGCAGGGCTGTTGTATTGTATTGTACCATCATCATGTATAAACAACAATACAATAGCCTCCACTCTCCTGGTTTCAGGCTTTCCACAAGATGTTGGAGCCAGGCTTCAGGGATTTGTTCCCATTCAGCCACAGGAGCATTAGTGAGGTCCAACACTGATATTGGGTGATAAGATCTGGCTCACAGTCGACGTTCCTATTCATCACAAAGGTGTTGGACGGGGTTAAGGTCAGGGTCAGGGTCAGGGTCACTTAATGTGTCTTTGTCTGCAGCTTCTCATTTCCATGTGACTCTTGTGCATCTCATCAGCAGAAAAGGCAGCAAGAGAGAAACCCTGTAATTGAATTGTATATCTATTATTATATTTGCCATATGAAACACCACAGATGGCACTGTGGGCCATATGCAATCCTGTCCGATGTGCGCTGTTGCATTAATGTCTTATTAACACATTTGTCAGCTCAGATTTCCATCAAATATAGACAGTTTATTAACTATCAAGTTTTAATCCAAATGTTCCAACATGAAGCCAACACTTGAGAGGTACAAGCAAAGTTCTTGAGGTGATTACGCACAGGAAAGTAAGGTTTGAGACAGACAGGGGAGGCAATCAAGTTAGTGGTATTGATTGGTAACCCCATCAATGCCCTGCTCCCCTCCCTCCCTGGTGGTGTATTGTGGTCACTTTGAGCCATGGGTCAGTGAACAGGAGCTGGATAAATGAAGTGTGAGGCTGGATACATGCAGTAAGAGGAAATGAGTCCCACTGTAAATGTATGGAGGAACCTGTGTAGAAGTTGCTGTGATGGTACATTGTTATGACCAACCTTTGACAGCGAGCAGATCAGTGTGTGGGAGAAAGCTAACATATGGTGTAATTTTAGCTCACCCTGAAGGAGAGGCTCATTTTGCAGCTACTGCCAACGGAGCAGAGCTGCTCTTCCAGTAGATGCGAGATCAGGATCAGCAGCGTTTATCTGCCTTTTTTTTTTCTTTCTTTCTTTTTTTCAAAATAAAACACCCATCTGTCACAGGGGTCATTTTCAGCCAGATTGTTGTTTCTTACAGTCCAAAATAGTGACTAAAGGAGGAGTTTGTTTCACTGCTCCTCCAGCATCACGGCACCACAAAAAGTCATTGAGGTGAAAAAACTGTGCTCTGAGGACAATTTAGCATGTGATTATATGCTGCTGGATTTTTTTTCCACCTCCTCTACCCTGTGTGGAGAACAGTGACATATTGTGCAATGAGGCGAATAAACTCAGTGAGAAATCACTGGCCCAAAGCAAATGAGACCCACTGTGACGCTGCCTGTCGCTTCAATCCAAACGCTCCTGGTTTGCTAATGAGGTCTTCTCATATGGATGTGTCAGAGAGCTGGACAAGGTGTTGATCTGTTCACTGATTCGATTGGTACTTACTGTACGGTCAATCAGTTCGTGGCAAAACAGCAGCTCTAAAGACAGAGTGATCGGCAGCACACATCACACTGAGCCCTCTAAAGGTCAGCTGTCAATAAAATACGTGTTGTCCTTGTTTCCAGTTGTCATTTAATGTCATGACATCTCTTCAAAATGTAATAATATAATATAATATAATATAATATAATATAATATAATATAATATAATATAATATAATATATCCAGTTATTCTCAGTCATGAATCAGGGCTCCTGACAAAAGTGGAGAACTGATCATTTGATGCTTTATTAAAGGAACAGAATCTATTTTGGGAAATAAGCTTGTTTGCGTTCTCTCCGACAGTTAGATGAGATCAATACCATTCTCAATTATTGTTCATTGATTATGCAGCTGAGCCTACACTGGCAATAAAGACAGGCAGCAGGGGGGGAAACAGATAGCCTGGCTGTGTCCAAAGTTCAAAAGCAAGTATAACAGCAACTCTAAAAGCTCGTTAATTAACACTTTGTTTCTCCCCTTGATTAATCTGTACACGGACAGGAAATGTAAAAAGACAGTTTGTGTTTTTAGGGAGAGTTGTGTGCTAGTATTGATCCTCTCAGCTAAAACAGGAACTGTATGGATCCCAGAGCGGAAGTTTGCATGTTACAGCAGCACAGAGACAGACGACTCTTTGAATGAAATAAAAACAAATTAATTAAATTAGAAAAATTTAATAAAAGAACCCTTTTTTATTATATATATATATTACAGTACCTTAGGCTATATTGTGCAAGAAATGTCTATTCGTTCACCTCCAGCAGCCATTATGTGTGAACTGTATATATATAGTGAAAGTGTGTAGATACATGTATGAATATTAACTATGATATATATAGTAATATGGTTACTTGCATTACATAAAGCAGAGCACTGAACGTCTGCAGCTTCAGCTGTTTCATTCATGTTTCACCATCTCTCACTCATTCATCAGCTGGTTTGCTCCCAGCTAATTAATAATATCCATTCAAATTATGCAGATGTATATGATGGCCTCGACAACCTGACACTTTTCAGTGTTACTCTGCTGATATGAGCATTCATGTATATGTTTGTTACTATATAATGTAGTATATCTATTGTTGCTGATGCCTGTTAATGCATTACTTCATGTCTGGCATGTGTTTCATACCAGGGTCAAGTGTCTAAAGGATTTTATAAAGGAAAAAAAAAGACGAAAATAAGAAGACAGGCTCATACACTTCATGTAGATAAGTGAACATGCACATGGTGTAATTTAAACAGCAAATCCATCAGTGTATTTAATATGTCCCAGATGTCCATATACAGTGAAGTGCCACTGATCCCTGAAGGGGAAATTTGATCCCTTGACTGATTAAAACACACAAAAGGTCTGTGGCAGATAGTAATGCTGACGAAAATGGGCTTACAAAACCGTCATGTCTGCTAAGGGCAGGGCCAGAGCTGGAGCTCGTGTGCTTGAAAATAAAAAGCTCACTTTACCTTTTCTCTCAGATTTAAACCGATGGAAAACGTCCATCGGGCTACTTGTGGCGAGACCTTCACCATCCAGGCTCACTGACTCACCCAGTTCTCTTAACATTACTTCCAGGGCTGCGGGGAGCTACGATGCTCTGAGTACTAAAAAGCCTCCATCACATTCTTCTCCCTTATTTCTCCGTGGCTGTATGCAACCGTTTCTTCACTTCTCTTGCCATTATAAAGGCGCAGTTTAACGTAAAATTTGAACAAACTCCAGGAGGCAACATTGTCGAACCAGTATGTTTGCATTCGTCACCAACACTCTAGTTTTCATATATCAAGGCATGGCCATGCATGTCAAATCAAAAGCTCCTTTTTCCTGAGTGCACAAACTATAGGTGTTATTATTTACATACTGATTTAGACTTTTTTTTTAAAATCTTTCTGGTATGTCTCCCATGTCTTGTGAGGAACAAGAACATGATTATAGGATAGTCCTCCTTCCTGTATTCACTGGCTCTCACAATGCCACAAAATAGTGGCTCCACAGGTCTTTGATTACAGTCATTCATGGAGTGATTTGTGAAGAATGATTTGTTTCTATCGCTCTCCTCCACTGATTAGAGGAAAGTAGAAACCCAGAATTGACAAGATAGGGGCTGTAGTTTGTCAGTGACGCAAATGCCTTAAAGGAAATGCCGTCTGTGCGAGCTCTTGAAAGCCCCGTGATTGATAACGTCTTCCCCCTTTCTCCTCAGGTGAACGAGATTTACCACGACGAGTCGCTGGGAGTCCACATCAACGTGGTCCTGGTGAGGATGATCATGCTGGGTTATGCCAAGGTGAGGCTTCACAGTCTGTTTGTGTTGATCTGCTGTATTTTTGAAATTTAGAAAATTACAGAAAATGATAGAAACTCAGAGAGGAGAGTGTTTTCACCCCAGAGTGCAATTCATGAGTGTGTGGGAGACGACTGTAATGCAGGTGAGAGACAGAAAAATGCTACTCCATGCTGTTCAGAGAGTTTGAGTCAGCTGAAGTCTCAGTGTCTCATAACTGAGCTGCAACTAGTGATTATTTTTCATTAATGATTAACCCATGAATTATTTAAACCAACAGATGTTTAAAAGAAAGAAAAGAAAGAAAAGAAAAGAAAATTGCCATCACAGTTTCACAGCTCCAGTGTGGAGCCTCTAACAACACTTCAAATCAAGGCTAAAGACAGAAATTGGCCTTTAAAACTTTTAGTGGAGGCAATTGTGAAAGTGCAGCATTGGATAAAACACAACAAATTCAATTATATGGGTTACAAGTCAGAACAATGCAATACAATAAACAAAGACTTGGACAAAAAGTAGCCGTCAACAATGGAAAATGCCAAGAAGAAACAAAATGTCCCCTGTGAAAGAACAATATCCCCACAGTGAGTACACACAGTAACTTAACTAACAAAGACAAAGGCTACAGACAGTCCAAAGTTACCTAGACTGTATGCAATAGAGTAAAGTAAGTAAATATAACAGTCCCTATAAGAACTGCAACAATAGTCAACGAGACTAAAGTAAACAAAAACAGAGTACAAACAGTGTATCTGTTGATCAGAGAAGCAGTACAGGTTAGATTAAAGATGCTTGCTGATATTTGCTTGGTCACCCATCTGACAAAATGGCGGATGTAACTGAAACTAAGAAGAATAAAAAGTGACGTCCAGTTTGTCCAAATAAATTCATTGATAAATGACTTGAACAATTAATCCTTCTGTTGTCAAGAGACAAAAACTACCCAGTTATGAAATTAACACAGGACTCAGAGCACAAACAGTGCCCTGGTTCTCTTTTGACTCAGCATTTATAAGACCATTTACAAGGAAATAGTATTAAGAAAGGATTTATAGAAACTGTTTAACTCAGTGAAGAACAGACACTCACAAGTCTCAATTGACCAATTAGTTAATTGATTTTTCAGCACCAATTACAAGAGGAAAGATATATCCTTTTAGTTGTAAACACATAGCTTCACATTTTGTGAAATAATCCACAACAGTTGCTTTCATTCCATATATTTTCCTGCCTGCTGGCTGGACTTATCAGCACAAATCCCCCTAAACACTGGCCAAAATGTTCCAGAAGCTCTGGCAAAACAATGGCACGAAAAAAACAGAACATTTATGGGTAATATGTTGTCGTATGTGTTGCTGCAGTGGGGCAGCTCAAATTCTCTCCCCTCTCTCCTCCTCTTGCCACACTGAAAGTCTGCACCCGACAATTTGTTGTATTTGCTGTGGGGAAACAAAGGCTTCGACCCAGAGGTGAAGCATCAGCCCATCATCACTGACTCTAACAGCAAACACAAAGGAAAAGGAAGCCACAAACATTTCTGCTTCAGCTGGATAAAAAAAACAACATTTCATCCCGGGAGTACACAAACAGAACCAACACTTTCAACTCATTTTTAATCTATTTTAAACGCTCTCATGCTCTAATTGTCTCACGCCTGTCCTTCATGTGCAAAATCTGAATAATACCAGTTATAAGTACACGTAGCATTCAGTCTAAACATGTCATAATTGTGTTCGCAGTGGTGCTTTTTGTTCTCCTGCTGTTATTTCAATTTGAATTATGAATATAATTGCTTCAGAGAAGTGGTTATTTCAACCTCACAGAACATGGTAGTGACACATCCGTAGCCTTTAATAATGGAGCAGAGATGCCTTAATAGGGAAGGGAATGTATGGAGATTGCAGGGATCAGCCACTATTGCTCTCTTCCACATGTACTATAAAGATACACGTTCATAGTGCAGGTAATATGCAAAGTGTGGGCGGCATATTGTGATGTATGTTTGCCCGGCATTTTGCTTTTTAGATTGTAGAGAGGAAATTCAGCTTTGCTCTTCACTTATTATCATCCCAGTGGCCTCATGTTCAATCTGTGTCTACAATGAATACTAATCACACCAGTCAGGATTAGTAATCTGTATGATTTTGGACCCCTGACAGAATACTAATGTGTTCATTTACACAGTTGTGGTTCATTGGTATTTCTCTCTCTTTCTCTGTCTTTGCCCGTCAGTCCATTAGCCTCATTGAAAGAGGTAACCCATCACGGAGCCTGGAGAATGTTTGCCGCTGGGCGTTTGTGCAGCAGAAAGGCGACCCTGACCACGCCGAACACCATGACCACGCAATTTTCCTCACTCGCCAAGGCTTCGGCCCCACAGGGATGCAGGGTAAGGCCCCGGAGGACACACTGGCATTGTTCAGATAAGAACATGTGGACGGATGCCTGCAGCATTTGAACCTCCCCATTAGTGCTAATCTAAATATAGTTACAGGAGGTTATCCATCATAATACACAGCAGTCAAAGCATCCTGTCTTACAAAATTTGCAGCTTGTTAATCAGGACTGATTCTTTGGTTCACTCTTGACATCAGTGGTCGTGGGAGGCTCAGGCTGCCCTCAATTCATTTTAAGGTCTCCTTTGTTGAACTATTATGCAAATGTCATGTTCCACATTTCACAAACTTTCTTCAGGAAAACTTCAGTCATGTCTCTCATTTATGAATTCTGTCCAAGTTCTTTCTAATTGCTATAACAACTCTTTGTGTCCCAGTTGCTCAAGGTAAAAGCACAGGGCCTTTGTCTGATTCCAAAAAAACATCAAGACTTGAAGAAAAGCACTGAACAATCAAAATTCCCTTTATCACAGTGTATCCTTCAAGGATTACATCCCAAAGCTCTTTTGTGCATCATACTTTCACACCTTTCTTTAATTTCTATTCTTGTGGATGCAGACCTGGAAAGACTGTAGTCTCAAGGCAGTTTACACTGTCTGCCAGATATTGACTGTTTGCCCCCCGCTCTTATTTTCTCCACAGCAGCCAAACTGAAACAATGAGACCAACTAACTGACAAAGTCGATGCTCTTCGACTCAGACTCAGCTTGTTTTGTACTTTTTTTTATTTGCCCCTTTTAACAGCAGCTTCATCTCTTTTTCACTTTGCAATCAAGCATTGTGCGCTTTGGCTTTGGGCTAACCTGCCAGCTCCTTCCTTTTTGTGGAGATAAGAGAGAAGGAATTAAAACGATGTGACATATATGGGCATGTACCAGACATGTTTTACATTACCCAACAAGACAGAGGCATTTGCAGACCTCACTGATACAGTGGCATTTTGTCAAATGTATTGAATGCATTCACAACAGACATGTTTGGTGTTTTTTGAAAACTCTGAGCCCTGCTGATACTTTGTCCAGGTGAAAGCTCTGTCAGTAATCACAGCAGTAAAATTTGTTTCTATCTCAGGTCTGCGGTGCTCTTTGACAACATGATGTTAGTCATTTACAAGAAACAAAACATAAAACAGAGTTTTATCTAATCTGAGCACCAAACAGAGGTAAACTACTGCAGACTGATGAGTCCGATGTTTTGAGCTGAAGTTACAGGGATTGGAATCAGAGTTGTTTCGACTCAAGGAACAAAAGCAGTGAGTTTCACAGTGGTAAAGTGGTGCAATCAGCCAACAGTCCCCCCCAGTGCTGTTTTCACTCCAACAATAATGGACTTTCCCATTTTTTGGTTACAGTTGTGTAGGGTGTGGGTGTGTTATGAATGTCGCACTGACAGTGTTCAGCTTTATAGCTGCCAGCTGCCAACCAGATATGTTCCCCCTTTTTAGGCAGGATGCACAGATGGAGTTGGAGAGGAGGCTGACACAATATCAGAAACATACCATAAACTCACAGCAGACTAAATGTGTTATGTATTGTAGGGATACAGGGAACAGAGAAATATCATCTGGCCAAAAACTACAGTGACCATGGAATTAGATAGAAGAATACACTTTACTTTATGTCAAACTGGGTGAATAACATCAGTATCTCATATGGCCAGCTCGTTATTTTTAATCAATCCCACTTTTTAGCTTTGCCCACACTGTTACACTTCAGGTGTTGTTTGCCAATGCTGCTGCAGTTTGAGTGATCAACTCTAAACTTGCAGGATGACAGGTGTTAAAACTTGGTCCAGTAAACAAGCTACCTGTGAGCTCAACCAATGCGGTGGTCAGTTTTAATTGGGCAGCTTAAAGAACAAATGGAATTTTTCACTGCAGACAATAAGTGCACAATATGTGTTGTTACATCCCTTCATTTTGTTTAGGTGTCAAAACAGTGTGCACAGTCAGTGTGAGCAGCTGTGGCCAAAATGTTCAGTGACCTGGCACACAGCATTGTGCTCTGCAATGTGAGAAACTGCAGGATTTCCAACCTGAGCTGGCTGTACTGGAACTAGTAGTTGAATTTTACATTTTGATCTTTGAAGCCAAATTGTCTTTAAGTGCCACTTACGTATAGGCTACATTTAGATATGGGGTTGTCATGGGAATAAGAGCCAAGGTACATGGACAGAATGTCTGAGTTCCCCAATATAGAAAGAATGAAAGTCTGTTTTTAACTGTGTAAGTGCAGAATCAGATTGAGAGTTATTATTTCCTGGTGTGTTTACTGCACATGTTGTATTGGAGAAATGTTTTCTTGTTACAAGTTAATCCTTAGCTACACCAGCTGCTAAGGCCACAACATAGAGTATAGTGACTACTAACTGTTACTGACACCTAAGAAAGTGTGCTGCATGAAAAATTATTAACCAAATTACAAAGCAGGGGTCACTCCCAGTGATGAACCTACAGATGCAGCTTGGCTTTACAGAGCTCAGTGGCACGTTTCAGTTCATTGTTTAGCTGTCTGGCTGCAAATGAACTGTTGTTTTCACTACCTCCACTACCTGCTCAGCACCAAACAGCAGACAGACATCGTTGGCAGCTACCCGATGAACATAGTGGAGTATTTAGCAGCTAAAAAGCCAGATGTTTCCCTCAGGGGTTGGTGGAGACCAAAAAGAGAGATAAAAGAGAGTGAATATTGGACTTAAATTTGCCAGGTTGACGAGAGACACGACTCCAAACGAATAAAAGTGTTGCTCTGTGACTGTTGTTCAATCAAACAAATGACCACCATGTCACCTGTGACTCACAGATTAGCTTTAATATAGTCATACTGATGATTTTTGCTGCAGGTTTAACAGCTTGAAACTTTTTCTCCTTGCACATATGGACAGATTATGCCATCTAGGGGCCTGGAGGCAAGACATTTTAATGGATATGACCCTTCTCATTTGACCTTGTAGACATGATTTTAGGTAGTCTATTTATTTCATTGAATCAACAAAAAGTAAATGTTGATAAGTGGCTGTTTAATCCAGCAGTTCTTCTGTTTTATTTCAATTCAGTTGTTATAAAACAGCCTGCAGTATGTCACAGATGGCAGAAGTTCTGCCAAGGGCTTTGGTCTCATCATATATACAATACACTGAAGGGGCACTTCATTCGATGTTCCTGCATACCTAATTAGCAATCAGTGCATGTCTGTGTACTGTAAATCAAAATATCATGCTACTATATACTTTCCATACAGACAAAACCTTTTATCATCTTCACTATCGCCTCATATGTAAAGCATTACGTGTAGTAAAATACTAAAAAGATCTGAGAGTTATTTTCGCTCCCGAGCGGCACAGACAGATGAAGGTCAGCTTGTGTTTGTATTTTGATGTGCAGTGAGTCATGCATCTATTTCTCAGCGTGCTCAGGAGAATTGAAGCATCAGTGACAGCTAGAAGATCAGCTGGTGACTTCTGCACTTTATATAAGACATGAGAGACTATATTGTAGTGGTCTGTTCCCTGTGCGGATGCTCTGTAACTGAACTGAGTTCAAAGCTGCATTAAAACATTTTACAGACAGGATTTAAACCATTCAGCCAGTGTCTTCTTGCAGTAGGCTTATTTTGTATGACAGTAATTGAAATAAGTGAGCTGATGAATGATAATTCTTTTATTGGAACATACAGCATTACAGCCAGGTCATGTCAACATATGTTGTGAATTTAAAAGGTTCTCACCTGCCATGTCTCTCAGGACTTCATTCCTCCACTAAAGAAGGAATGTGCAGTGTGTAAAATTATCAGATTATCTGTCTGTCAGTTGGCCAACCCACCACTTTTGTCCAAACTGAAATATGTCAACAGCTCTCAGATCTGGTTTTGCACACTTATGATCCATAGAGGATAAATCCCACACACTTTGGTGGTGTACTGGCTTCATTTAGTGCTAACTCAAAGTGCTGCTGTGTTTGATTATCAGAAAACTGCTGGCCTGGGTGTAAAATCTTAATTTTGTAGCTCAGTGTTATAAAGTGTTACTGTTAAGGCGAACAGAGGCAGAGGCAGTTACAGTACTGGCAGCCATTCCCAGGGCTTGACTGACAGATAAAGACATAGTGGAGAAAATTGGCATCGTGAAAAAGGACGTTTTGAAAACAAAAAAACTGCTGGAATGAAAGAAAGATGGCCTGCAATTAACTGTGATGTTGTGACAATAATCAGGACAAAATAACATTTTATGATACTGAGTTTTTAAAATGTATTTAAATTGCTGAAAAATGGAAGATGTGAGCAGCAGTCTGTGATAGCCTTCCTGAAATATGTTTAAAATTATTGTAGTTCATCATACAATGCAATAGCAACCATTGCATAGCAGCCTTTCTTCTGAAGAACAAAAAAGTCACAGAGCTTCCTCTGTATTTTTTTTCCTTTTGTATTGTTAGAGTTTCAACTTCTCTTTGATTTTAGGAATAAAGACATCACATCAAAGTTTTCTTAGTATAGATTTTTCTTCCCTGTCTCTCTTTGATTTCTGTACAAAAACCAAGTATTGTGAAGCTCCCTTTCATTATTTTCCAAGTACAGTAGAAGACACACTAGAGGAGATAAGTGCTTCCATCCTCCATCTGCCATCCACAGCTAGCCAGCGGGTACACTTATTTCCCAAAAGTGAGGAGAAAAATGAATTGTTAAAGTGAATTGTTCTAGTTATCAGCACGCTTACTGCCAGGCCATTTGTATTGCAGACTTATGAATGAAGACAAGTGTTTTTCTTTTTAATAATACACTGTATATACTCTATCTAATGTTCTTTGTTGAAAATTTCCACACCTTGCAGCATCAGTTTTCTTTGATGCTTTCGAGGACATTAATGTAAGATTGGCTCCATGGCTTTCTGTGGGACCCCACCAGTGAGAGGCTGCATTACCTTACAATGTTGTCTGGGAAAAAGATCTTATAACCACTTCTTTGCACTTCCCTTGAGCCATTGTGAAATAGATTTTGATAAGCATGGAGCCACGCTGTTAGAAAGATGTCATTAAGCTTCTCTGTTTGAGTGTGACATGTTTTGAAACTGAATCATTTTCACAGGCTGAAAAAAAAGCAAAACAAAGCAATTGACCACAATTCACCCCACGGGCAGCAAACAGACAATAAGAGGTTGATAGAAACAGTTGATGGTCAAGATGGAATGGAAATGCTGCTTCTGCCTTCCCTAAATAACAAATCTAATCCATCAAACAACACAGGAGCAAAAAAAACCTATTCCTACTGCATCACATTCAATCCTCTGTCAAGGTTGTGATTCTGCAATTCCTAAGCCTTCAGTGAATCTACTTACACACATAAGCAGTTGATTAACATTTACTGGGATCTATTGGCAGACACAGAATGTAATATACATATGTTTTCATTAATGCATAATCACCTAAAACTAATAATGGTTGTGTTTTCATTTGTTTAGACTCAGCTATTTATATATACATAGGAAGCAGCCATGTTTCTCCAGTATCCCAGAACGGACAAACCAAATGCCTTTTGCTTTTTTACGTTGACGCTGCAGTAGTTTTACAGACTAACAGCTAAATATAGCTATTTAAACGAACCGCTTCACTTGACAGACTATTCGATGCAGTAGACGACGCCATAATATCAACTGACAACCACCGTAGACTCTGACACTCTTGGAAAGGAAATGGTGAGGGGATGGGTATTCAGTTGCAATCTGCGTTCTCACCGCTAGGTGTCACTAAATCCTACACACTGGTCCTTTAAGCATTCATTAACCACATGGTCGACAGATCAGAAAACTCTTGTCCTTGTTTGTCATTAAGGTGGGATGCCTTGTTGGCGACTGAAACTTCAGCTTTGCTAAAGAGGCAGAGCTGATGTGATTTGTTGACACTTTTTAAGACGCACTGTGAGGGAGGTTAAGTGCTTTAAAGTTGAGGCATCTCATTCTGTAAGGTAGGATATATCTATTTAAATCAACGACCAAATGTGCAGATCAGTCTGTCATGTGGAGAGGAGCTTTCAAAAACTTGACAGAATGAGCTTCTACATGTATGTATAGAGATTCAGAGTGTGTGGAGTTATTTCAGGCTCTGGAAGTCAAGTCACATTTATTTTCTTTATAGACAGTCTCAAGTGACTGGCAGTTAGAGCACTTACATGGCTTGGATGGACATGAAGCTCCCCTGTCTGAGTCATCAGTACAAAAGATGAGCAACTGGGTTAGAAAATATCAATGATTTAAGAGTAAAAGGTCAAAAGACTGTGAAAAGCATTTGGGTAAGAAATATCTACTTAACTACCATAATATTCTCTTATGTACGCCTTTTGTCTTTTGTAGTTTGAGTCAATTTGGGGTCAGAATCAGCAGCATTTTGTTCCCAATTACAACACAGATCATTTGTAAATGTTTCATTCCAGATCTGTGCCTTTGTTAGACTTGTTTCCCCATAGCAACAGCATCTAAGGGATCATTGTTATCATTATATTGAAAGGCATCTGCCGCACCAAATGAAATAAAAAGATTTCTCAGAAATTTAATGCTAAATAATTATAACTGCTCCTATTCCTCTTAGCTGTATTGAGTTTATTTAAATGACAGAATTGGCTTCATTTAAATCCATTTACTAAAATGAAATATTAAAATATGTTCATGTTCAGCCTCAGGGTTATATGTGACATCACCTGTAAGCTTGACATTTTGCCAGTTATTAAATTTGCTGAGGGGAAGCACACGTGTAAATTTGTGGTTTATATGGGCTCAGTATTTTCTACTTGTTTTCTGACCTAGAAGCTGCAGGTGGCAAATGTTCACTTTGTCCAGTTTTCTTGACTTTCGAGGACACGTTTGCCCAGAGCCTTTGTTTATTTGTGACCCTGGCTTGAGATAAGGGTTGATCCCTCTCCATCTTTTTCAATATCTTCGTAATCCCAGGGATCGACCCATGGAATCACCCATGGATCA
This sequence comes from Lates japonicus, assembly GCA_033238685.1. NCBI lineage: Eukaryota > Metazoa > Chordata > Actinopteri > Centropomidae > Lates > Lates japonicus. The sequence goes on from BRZM01000019.1 coordinate 10,527,274, forward strand.
CCCACGTGGAAATGCTCATGACACCTAATTAAATATCAACAAAACAAGTGGAATAGTCTAATGATTAATCTTGAATTCTGCACGTTTATCTCAGGCAGAGAGAAAGGCAAAAAACATTTTTAAAATAACTTTAAAGTACTGCTTCTGACAGCCATGGTCATCTTTTTTGTCAAGAAACATTTGTTGTGGTTTAACAACACTATTCTGGCTTTTAGTATGAAAAGATGGATTTCTTTCAGCTTGTGTGTCCCGAATCTCATTTCCCTCTTTCTCGTGGCTTTTCTCCCGCTACTGTTGTGTCAGATCTGCAGAGAATTTCTTTACATCCAGCACAAACATTGACCTGAACTTGGTGATCAAAAGTCAAAGGTCAAGGTCACCATTACCCCACAAAACAAGTGTCTGGCCTCGTAAATGCGGTATCTCAGCCTCTGGGAATTTCTTCCAATTTGGCACAGATGTTCACTTGAAATCAAACATGAACTAATTACATTTCGGCAGGCAGAGGTTAAGGTCACTGTGACCTCACGAAGCATGTTTTTTTTGGCCACAACTCAAGAATTCACACGCTAATTAACTGCAACTGGACTGGTTGGCAGATGCATTCATCCACAAGGCACTAATTCTAGTCTTAAAAATCAGCTTCTTGTCTCTAACATAATTTTACCTCATTCTGTCAAATCTGCATTTCAAACATGTCATATCCTGACCGTATTTCTCAGTCATTAAGCTCCCCTTTTTTGCGAACCTATAGTCTGTTGATTAGAGGACAAGTGGGTTTTAGAAAGTTTAAATTGAGACCGTAGCCTCCCTTGAGAGTTGTGTGCTCTCTCCAGAACAAAACAAAATCTAAGAGGATAATCAATAATACACAAATTACACCGCCACACTTCAAAACGTTCACAGAGTTCATTGACAGTACAGCAAAACTTGAGCGAGGTGATAATAGCCTTTGAGATGAGTTTTTTTCTGTGCTGAAACCTTTCAGAAATCCTGGTTTTCTCCCCAGTCCAGTCATTGCTAGTGCACTGTACACTGTGGAACTTCCTAGTCCTCGGATTTTAGATATTTATTAGGGATTTTAGAGCTATTAGACCTCTGCATCTCTTCACTGTTGGCTGTTCTTTTGTACAAAATGTCCAGTTTTCTGCTTTTACAGAGCTGCACCAGAGCAATAAAGGCAAGGCAATAAAGTGCTGAAACTGACCTTTGAGGGTCTACACAGATCATGTTATGATTTCGGCTTCAGTTACAACAAGAAGCTTGAGGAAACTCAAAGCAAGAGTTATGAGATATGATTTTAGCAGTCTGGTTAATGTTAATACCAGGAGTCAAGACCTCTGCTTGCAGGCTTTTGGTATGAGCACATGGTATTGGTGGAGATAGGCCATCAGATGAACTAATGGGTATCAACTCAGAGAACTTTCTAGTTTATGACAGCTGGACCAAAAGAGCACACTTTTTAGAGTTCACCCAAACACTGCCAAATTCCCAGGGTACATAATAGCCTCAGGAAAGCAGAGCACATGAAGAGTCAGTTGTGTTTGTTTGAGGTTGCACTGAGAGTGTTTTCCCTCCTAAATGCCTCAGACCAGGGTCTTTTCAGGATTTTCCTGTGCTTTTACATTCATTCAATTAATTATTTTCACTTTCATTCTTCATCTAATATTTAGACTTTTTTCAGTTTTGTTTTTCTATCAGTTAAGTTTCTTGCCGGTTATGATTTATAGTTCAGTTTAGTTTGTTTATTTCATTTCATCTTTGTTTTAGTTTAATTTATTATAATAACATTTGAGCAAATGCCCTGAAGATAGAGAACATCTATTCATTCACAAAGTTTATTCAACTCTAGGAATGACAAAAATGATGACTTGTGGTTAGATGTCCAAATGAACAATGAGTTTATTTTAAGTTAGGACAGGCCATTATTAGTGGCATTGTGCCAAATGTACATTAGCAGTGCTGTGCCAAAATCTATTCTCCCTAACGTCTGTCTTTGCCCAGAAGTGTGTGGTTCACTTCTTGCGAAATATATCAACATTTGTGGTTTGAGGTTATCTGATGCCAAACAAGGTTAATCTCTATTCGTCATGTAGCAGCTACAGTAGGTGTGTTACTGTCAGTAAAGTGACAGAACAACAGCACAGAGGGAGGGCTAGGTGAGGAAACACGTTTATTCTAATTTCAGCACAGCTGAGGTTCATCAGTGCTGCCATTTGTAGCCTCCATACTGTCAGTTACTAACATCGACAACGTGGTCGTAGCGACTGATGCAACATGAAACATGAAAATAAAGGATGGCAGGTAGGACAGTGAAAACACGAATTTTAGTAACAATTAATAAACATGAAGCTGACAAAAGTTGCAAGGCTTCTCTCCTCTTCTGCTGGACACCCATCCCTCACCCCCACCTCCACCTGCTGTGCCTCCCCCTCCTGCTTTGTTTGTATTATCCGCTTCCTGTTGTGCAGCAGAGCTCATCATCACAATCACGACATGCTGTCGTGGTTCTCAGAAAAGGGACCCAGGAACATGACTCGAGAGGCAGATGTCACTTCATATACAGTAAAGGTCCTTGTAATAAGCGTTAGTTATTAGGTAACAAGGTGCTTATAAATCCTTATAAGATGCTTAGTAACATTATTATGTGCAATAATGTTAATAAGACTACTTAAGTGTTAATAAGTGCATCATACACGTTTATTGTTCAATTACAAGACATTCATATGCACGTATAAGACTATAGGCTCCTTAAGAATGACTTTTTATAATTGTTTGTAATAGCATCAGAAACATATTTATTGTGTTTAACAACTATCATGTCATTGTTTACCTGTAGTAAGCTTTTTTTTACTGCTTAATTAAGATAAATACATACTTTACAATGTATTTATTAACAGTTAACTTTACGTTTGTTAATAGTAAACTATGCTTTTTGCAGCTTTTCCATCTGGAATGAGTGCTACATGTTGTCATGGTTGATAAAATGTGAATAAAAAATTACATATGAACACAATACTTACACAAAAACACAGTTCTTCTGAAAAATTGTTTTCAGCACTGTCATGTAAATGGCGGCTACATGCAGCCACAAACAGAATACAGAAAATGTGATGTTTGTGCAGCATGAGGTTGAACATTTCCTCCAAAACAGATTTGGTAATGAAAATTAGTAGTATATAAACATCACTACTGATTGGGTATGGTCCTAACTTTCTGTACCAATAGCAAAACTATACTTTTTTCAATATGTGTCTTTGAATAATGTATGAACATGGCTGCATATGTTTGAATATAAGCAGCCGTACAAGAACTTGACAAAATAAAAGTGTGATGGTCATTTAATGCAAACATTTTGACAGTTGTCTTTATTAAAAAGAAGTAAATTTTACTTGACATTTCTCTTTTAACAGTCTGTTACAATAACTGTCGTCCTTTCTCCTGCTGTCCATCAGGTTATGCTCCAGTTACGGGAATGTGCCACCCTGTCCGGAGCTGCACCCTCAACCATGAAGACGGCTTCTCCTCAGCCTTCGTTGTGGCTCACGAGACCGGACATGTGTAAGTGTGTTGGATGCTCCTTAACATACACATTCCTCCTGCCAAGGTAACATTCTGTTGTCATGCAAGGGAAAGTATTGTCCTTCCACAGCTGCACATGTTAAGTGAACATATTCCTGAGGCCACTTTTTTCACATTGTTATCTCTATGTTAAGTGACAAGGGGGACCTTTAAGCAGATTGGCCTTGAGCACTCTGACAGCAAACATGTTAGCCTTTATTCAGTTTCATGGCCCACGTGTCCAACAACAAAAGGACTCCATCGCCATTGGTTATCATGTCCTTTTTCTGTTTCTACACGTAGTCCACATTTCCTGCAACACGTTTAACTTGTGAAGAAAAAGTTCACAAAAACACCAAACGCACTGAGCTGGAAACACAGCAGGGAAAATTATTGAACCCTGTGAAGACTGAACACCAGAAGTGTCGTAAATAAGCATTTGTATTTATTCAATGACGACGACAACACACTGAATAGAGATTCAGACTGAGTTAGAATCATGTTGCTAGGCAACCCCCGATATCTGTGGAAAGCTCGATCTTGCACGTGACCATCAAAACACGCAGGTTGTACTCGCCTAGCTCATTAACGTGACACAGAACAGGCAAGGAAACAGGAAAGACAAATTTGGTGGGATGTATTAACATAGATGAGCACAGCCTGTGTCCAGAATCACTCACTAGTCACTACCATAGTGCACTACATTCACCTGCCACCATTTTATTTAAGTGTCTTAATCAGTTCCCAGTAAAATTGTAATGGGTTTTTTCACCTTGACTGCAGAAAAACAACACAAACTCTCTTCATCTCTGCTGACGAATTGAGTGAAATTCATGCTCTATATTAAAAATGTAGAGCCCGCTGCACGTACACTGCAGCCTGCTGCTACTGTACACAGGTGATGGCGTGAGATGAGTAAACTATTGAGCAGCTGTTTATTTAGACAAAGAACTTTGTTGGCTTGTGCATTAGGTGAACAAATCTCATGGGAGTATTAAAGTATTTCACACTGCTTTACATCCAGCATACTTTACATCTATCTGGGCTGTAGAGAGAGTTGGAGGAGGGCTTCAGATGAGCCGGGGCTCTGCAATGAAACATGGATGAACAGGAGCACAACACAATTCGGTGAAAACAACAGGAAACAGAAGGCAAATAATCAGAACTGCGAGGAACCACAAACAGGTCATTTTTGATCAGCCAACTGTCGAACAGCAACTGGTCCAGACTGGAACTCTCTCTGTGCAATTGGATGCGAAATGGATTTAAGCTAATAGATGCCAGGATTTGAGAGATTGGGGTTTATGTAATCTGGGAGCTTCTGGCCCACTGAGTATGGTCAGCATCCACAACATCAGATAACACCAGAGGGTGGACATCATGTCAAGCAGAATCACTCAGGACTGAGGCAGAAATTGGTGTAAAATGTTCAAATTCAGCAAGTCTGAACATCATCCGCAGTGTTTATTTGTTACTGTTTTTGTTGAAAATAAAATAACGTGGAGATGGGAAGCAGATTGGTTTTGCAGAGAACAGAGAAGCTGTCCTTCAGCAGGAGCAGCTCGAGTCAACCAGCTGAGACAGCAGGATCCATCCTGCTGAAATGTCCCTGAGCACCAAATCCTCCAACTTCATGGTTTTTGCTCTGCAACTGACCCCGGGGACAGGTGAACAGAGGGAATCATCTTGAGGGATCAATAGACTTTGCCAGGGGGAAAAAAAAATCATATTGAGACACCGTGGAAACCAGCAGCTGTACATACATACCCACACATGCACACACACAGCTTTCTAGTGCTGAGAGGCGATGCTAGAAGGGATAACTCTGAGTATACATTTCTAGATTAAATCATCGTGAAGGAATAACAGCGATTCCCAAATCAGCAAGTCTGAAGAAGAGCTAAGCGAAGTAAAGAGGATGTTTTAAAATACAGAGGCAGAGACAACAGAGACTGAAAATACTGCTAGTGAAGCTCCACAGATTAGATTGTTCAGGGATGATGTGTTTGATGTGTTAATCAATACTTAAATACAAAAAATAACATTTTTCACAGCCTCAAGTTGATTTCTGCTGGATATATGCACACAGAAGCGAGTAATGTACCCATGACTGGAAGCTGTGATATTTCTGCCTCTGCCTCTTTTTTAATCCGGCCCTCAACAATCCCCCAACTTTGTGGAAGTGAATTACTAAATCGTTGGAGTACACCTTTAACTTTTTTTAACCTCGATTAGATGGTGCCAGGGGAGTGATGACAGGAAATGAGGGAATGAAATTAAACAAAGATCCCCAGCTGAACTCAAAACAGGGACACTGCATTTCATGATCAGCATCTTAACCAACTTTACAGCTGTCAGGGATAGGACTGGACCAGATCTGCTCTTGTCTGGATCAGAGAATGAACTTTAAATCAAAGACTAACTGGAAACAGTACAAACTGCTGGTTGGCGTCCATGTTTGTTTTGGTCCAAGAACACACAACAAAGTGGTGTTCTTGCAGGATTTGCGGGGTTGTCTTTCACCAGAGCTACAATCATCACTGACCAGTCATTCAGTGTGATGTCCAGTGTGATTTACGCTCTTTCCTGACAGTTGATGCCTTAAAAATCTGTGCAAGTTGGTGGAAACAATCCTCTTGTCCAGGTTTTGTTTTAGCTCATCTTCAGGTTTGTTTAGGCCACTTGAACCAGACATTTGAGATTGTATACCTAGAGAACGGAAGGTTTTGCCTTACAGATGAGACAAGAAGCAGTCACATAAAAAGAAAAAAATCAGTTGTTCACCTCTCTTTCCGTGCTTCCTTATAAAGAAATCACATTCCCTCCTGTAAAAAGTAGTCCTAAACTTTTGCACTGCACATCTGCTTGAATCACTTTGGATCATAAAAGCCTCAGCGATACAGTGCAAATGATGAGCTTTCAAACCAGCAGTAATTAGAATTGTGTGATGAGCTGGGCTGTGATCTTCAGGACCTCCTGTCACCTCATTTGACTCAAATACTGATGCCTTCAGTGACTAATAACAAAGGATAAGAAATCCAAGAGTGGGCATGTTTCCTCTTTGGTTTTAATGAATCAGTTGCCATGGTAAGACCTTTTATTTAATGTGACTTTTCAAAGATGCCATGAAGTAGTGTCAGATCATTATTTTTTCAGTCATGCAGTGTTAATCCGATTAGCAGGGGGAAAGCTGAGTCTTTTGATCAGCATGAGCCACCCCTTGTTTCTAGGTAACTGTACATCAAATTAATCATGTGACCACAGATCAAAGATGAGTAAATATGTAAGATGTGAAGTGTTTTAACAGTAAAGTAAAAGAAAATAAATAAATACAGTACGTCCTAATGATATCTGACACAAATTATTATACTGCTCAACAGCCTTCAGAGAGTTTCTTTGTTGCAGCCGAAAAAAGTCTGAGGGGGTGTTGATTTAATCAGCAGAAAACAGAACAGAAGACGTGACGATACTGAAAAAACCAGCACAGAGGAAGTCATGAACAAGATGTGTCAGACACTCTCACCCTCACAGTGCTGACAGCTGGGTTTAGTCTCGGTGCGTAGTTGGTCCTTTAGTTGTAAAACAGACTGTCACCACCATATGTAAGTGATGGAAAGACTGGATGAGACAGAGCTTATCAACAGTATGACATTAAGTCTGTTATTTTCTGTATGAGGTTTATACCATGGCTGTTTACAGCTGGCCAAAGTTTAGCTATGTAATGAACTGTACCAGGTTCAACTCACCCTTAGCCAGAGGTCTGTAAAAAGATGGTAATTCTAGAAAATACTTACACGTACTGGAGCTTGAAAGTTCACATATGACCTTGGAAGTAGTTTGACAACAAAAAGAGCTTTTAATCACAGCTCACAGCTTTGATATTTGTGAGCAGAATCTACTCACTACGCTTCATCTGCAGATAGAGATACATCAGCTGGAAAAATACTGAAGAAATGACACAGACTCTAGTATCTTTATTTATTGATTTAATTTACTATTAACAAAATAAAATGTCAAGAGCAGGGATGATTTCAAAAGCAGACACTGGAGCTGCAGAACTGCCTCCACGTTTCAAACATCTTTAAAACAAACTGAATAGGAATTTGTGTTGGTGACACAATATCGAGAATTCATCTGTTGATACTAATATTTATTGATGCTTACCATATGTTAGCAAAACATGACCTCATTTAGAGCAAGGACGTTACAGAATGTAAATCAGAAACTCATCAGCCTCTTTTCAAACCCTTTTCTCTCTTAACTTTCTCTTACTGAATGATCCTAGGCTGTGAGCACTTGACTTTCAGATAAGGAACTCTAACGCTGTGTTTGCAGTGTATGACAGGAGAGTACATGATGAAAAGGACTCATACAAATGATGTATAATGATTGTTAAAGCCCAAAGGAGCCACAAGCAGCAAAAACACACTTAACAAAGAGAAGCTTCCGCCATCTGTTCTCTGTATGAACCACGTCTGTACATTAATGTCCCTGTGAGTTTGCAGTGTAGTTTCTTCAGAATCAGTTGGAAATACTGAGAAACTGTTGTTCCATCACTTCAGTAGATATGTGGGAACCTTTCATTCATTTCAAAGTCGACCTTGCATAAACATATCTGGCTTCAGTTCCAAATTGATATCATAATATATGCATTATTCATGCTTTATAAAATTATTTTTGAAGCACGAAAGTTTACTCTTGACCCTGTAAATAGCAGTTTTGCAAAACAATCCCAACTCAAGGTCCACTTGTTAACTTTGTCAGAAAACTTTCAACCACGTCACACTTCATCGTCTGATGGAGCTTCCTCATGGAGATACGTAGATCTGTCTCATCCATGTTAAGAATAAAATGTAATACTTAATCTTTGAATTAATAGTTTGATGAAAAAGCACCAAATCTCCACCTGCTGATGAATGCTATGTAATACAGTTGAAAGCTCCAGAAAAAGCATCATTAACCACAATGTCTTTTTTGTCCCAGTTTCTCTTCCTCAAGTCATCTACATTAGGTCTTTGAAATAACATCCCAACAACACATAAATAGGAAATTAGGATGCAGCCACAGTGTGACAGTCAAAGATGGGTGGCGTGTGGTGCTTTGGTGGCTGAGAGTTTAAGGCCATTTATTCAAATGTTCCTAGTTTGACTCCAGCTGGAGGCCTTTGTTGCATGTCCTTCTCCGTCTCTTTCTCCTCTCATTTCCAGTCCTCTCTCTTCTTCCCACTCTCAGATAATGGCACAAAATGGCCAAAAGTGTACTTTAAAAAAATGGATGGCATTTGGTTCAAACTGCTGTGAAATCTTGACAATAGTTTTCAACTGTCTGCTGTTTCAGCTTTCAACAATTGTCTCTGCCATTACTCCTGCTAGATTTCTTGCCTTAGTGTGAGTAGGTGATTGTAGTGGGTTTAAAATGAAGAAGAGACATGACTGCCCTATAACCTACAGATAGCTCAGGGCTAAAGTCCTGGGCTACATCATTAAATGTTCAAATGAAGTTTTGCAGAAAAAGTTACTTCACTTTTTTTTTTATTCATGAGTGTTTAATTTTGCAAGATATCTCCTGGCTAAACAGAAATCTAATCATTTCTATTTTGCAAGTCTGTGTCAGGGCACATTATTCAACATTTGTAAGCCCTATTACTTTTTCTGTGTATCATCTCCTCTGAGCGCAGGTTCACAGGTCAGAAAAAAAGTTTTGAAGTTTGTCAACACAGTCATAAATATAACATTAGAGATCATAAATGTAACCTTTCTCACTGAAAACAGAGAAGCACTGACTTTAATTCAGGTCTTTGACAGGTTACAATGAATTTTGTGAAATGATTTGTCAGTTAAATATAAAATTAAGAAATATAAATTAAGACTCAAATGACCCTGTAATTAATTGTGAAGTAAGCTTAAATAAAGACTATGATTCCAAAAAGGTGCCTGCAATCAAAAAAATCTGTAATTTTCTCAAGGAAGATACTGCAACAAAAAAAACTCCTCATTCAAGACACAGAAACTAAAAGTTACTCTCTCAGTACAGTGCATCGACTCATAAGTTCAAACATGCAAACATTTAGTGGTGACACACAGAACTGAAAATAAAATCCAAAATACATCAAGTCAAAGAAAGATTGACATCCTTAACTGCTGCTCTGTAGTCTGATACTGTAGAACCTCATTGTTCAAGATGGCACAGGAACAAAGTCCAGTTGTTGCCCCTCAGTGGATTTCCCATTCTTTGTTACTCTGAGTCAGTGTTATCACAAAGAGAACACACTGATTTGTTGTTTTCCTTAATCCCAATAAACTGAGGTGAACTGCAGGTGTGAAAGTCACAACCAGGAGCAACATGTTGGTGATTTTCTCCAGACAAGCTGCTCTAATATCATGTCCAAAGTACCATTATGTCTCCTATGTCTTGCGTCTGCTGTATTTCACACACTGGCATCTCTATTACTAGAACAGTATAATGTAGCCAGTGGCAGGTAGAGAACAATAAACCAGAACATCAGTCTTTGCAGTGGCACAGAGAGTTTTGCTGGATGAGGATTTGTGTTTGTCCCTCAGTTCCTCCAGGGAACAGTCATCTTCAGCACAGACGACTGTCTGAATGTCTGTGTTTGCTGGTGTACATGGATGGACATATAATATCTGACCTGCCATGGTACTACTAATCTACAGAGCAATAAGCAGTAGGAATGATGAAAAATAGACACAAACCTTGGAGTGCTTCTCCAATAAAATAAAAATGATCTTGTGTTAATGTAAATGCAAACATTAGTACAGATGTAAGATATTATCATTGTAGTGGATTGAATGTGAAACATCTTACAAAATTGAAAAGGTACCATAAATCTTTACTTAAATACATTTATCTGACTGGATATGTTCATATTTTAAATACTTTATTTTCTTATCTTGAGATCCTGCAGTTTTATAAAAATATTTGTTTGTCTCTCCCTGTGGGAGCAGGTTGGGCATGGAGCACGACGGCCAAGGCAACCGCTGCGGGGATGAAACGACGATGGGCAGCGTGATGGCTCCTCTGGTGCAGGCGGCCTTCCATCGATACCACTGGTCCATGTGCAGCGGACAGGAGCTGAAGAGATACATCCAGTGAGTTCATGTTTTGAATTGCGGCCTAAATGAATGAAGCCGAGAGGACTCAGGACGTAATGTGGTTGGAGATTCGCAGGCATTTATAATGAAAGTACAGCTTTGATCTGAAAGCACTCACAGCTCATACCTCCACCAAGAAAAACCAGTCCACTAAATGGCTTAATTTACAGTAATACCATAAAATGTTCAGTAATGTTTAATCTTCTTCTGGAGCATCACTGAAATACATTTAGTGATAGACGATCTTGCTAAATGTCTGATGGCTACCATCATTTTTATAGAATGCCCAACTCCTTTCAGCAAATATTAGAGCTTTGTACAAGACAAAACTGTGTAAAGCCCCTGAGTTATGAGTTATGGCTATTAAAATGTTTTCAGGAGTAACGGCTGTTTATGTCTAACAAGCCACTTTTCAAAGAGATTGGCAGCCAATTGTATAAAAACATCACAGTATATGGAAAAAACAGACGATTTGCAGATGTTGAATTTGGTTTAGACGGACAGCGTTTACAGATCTGTTTACACATGCCTATACAGAGGTTTTTCTAGAGCCATGTTAAAATTTACTTATTAATTCTGTGGGTTAGGAGTCAAAGTATTAGGTGCTTTATAAATCCTACATGGTGGCACTATCTAATCATGACATGATAAGTTTATCGTCAGCCTATGGTCATACAATCAAGAAAGTTTCACTGAAATCTGTGAGATACTTTTTGAGATATCTTGCTAACTAACAGACAAACAACAGTAATATTCAGGCCTGATAGCATGAGCTTCTTGGTAAATGTATCATTATATTTCATTCATTTTAATTTGAGGTGAATATACAGCATCAGTCTCACCAACCTCTCTGCATAATTGACCTGGTTAAGAAGCAGAATTAGCTGAAACTTGTCCTGTGTCTCACGGATACGCTTGGATTCATGCTTCAGTATTTGAAATATTGTCTTGCGTGTAAAACAGCATCATGCCATCCACAAACAGTGGACAGTGTAGTGGCCCATATGTGGCTCATGCACATGCATCCATTGTGTCGGGTTCATCAAGTTTTTCAGTCGGCTGTGAAAGAATCAATTTCTGACAGGGAACACTCAGTAGAGCGTGAACACCAAACTATTGACGGTGCATAAAAGGAGATTACAATGGCAATGTGCATCAGTCGCCGTACAGTATACAGCTCCCGGCTATTGTAAGTGAATCCGATGCAGAGGAAAATCGATATATTGTATGAAAAGTGTTGCTGCAGAATGATAATGTGGGATCATAAAAGTGAAAGCTTTGGCTCTGAGAGGGAAACAGAAAGCTTGGTGAAGCAGCTGCTGCAGTGAAGTTTCTGAGATGTTTGAAATCATTTACACTCACTAAAGGCACGTACAGTACACCTCGTCTGACTCTGAGCAGGGTTTAGCCGTGCCCCTCACCTTGAAAAAACAGCTAAGCTGGGATTTACTGCAGATAAGCCACTTTTCACCACCTTGCCAAATGTAGCCAAATCTGTCCCTAAACTGAAACAGAAACACATACCTCTCATTGAAAACAGAAACAAAAGAGGGGACTGAATTTCTGCTCACAAAGCTGAAATCAATTGTCAACTCCAGGTGCATTTAATCTGCTTTCTGTTTTCAACACATAGCTTTCTTTTGGTTCATCAGCTAATTAATTAGGTGATAAATTAATTCAATTCAATTTGTACAGCACCAAATCTCAACATACATCAAGGGCATACCTCAAGGCACTGTGCAGAACCCAACAGTTCCCACAAGGAGCAAGCACTTGGCAGCAGTGGAGAGGCAAAAGTCCCTTTTAACAGGAAGAAACCTCTGGCAGAACCAGACTGAAGGTGGGCGGCCATCTGCCTCAACCGGTCGGGTTGAAAGGAGAGAAATGGTGGAGAGAGGTGGAGAGAGAGACCAGGATTAAATTAAAGTGTGTGATGCCACTTCAAAGGCCAAGACAGGTTGAATACAGAGAATGAGGATCTGAGGTTTGTGAGGTCAGAACATACCATAAATTGTAAAAACCTGTGTTCAGTAATGGCTGGGTCTCAAGAGCGGCTGACATGGTAAATTCTGCATTTCCACTGCACTAATTCCATGACTACAACAGCACAAGACAACCAATATTACCACTCTGCTGCAAACTTCCCAATCGCTTCTGCATTTTTGTAAATTATTGTCAGCGAAACTCTTTGTACAGATGTTTCATAATCAACACCTGCAGGGAACAGGAGGTAATTTACAATTCAGGCTTCTCAGAGGCTTTTATTGTGAAATATGTTGAGGACATATTAGTTTCATTGACAGTAGCCTAACACTGTTCAAAAAAAGTAGAAGTAATGGGAACTAATTTCTTAATTTCTTTTTTCATTTCCTGACAGCACATATGACTGTCTCCTGGACGACCCCTTCAAACACGACTGGCCACAACTTCCTGAACTTCCCGGCATCAACTACTCGATGGACGAGCAGTGTCGATTTGACTTTGGAGTGGGTTATAAGATCTGCACCTCAGTGAGTACAGCCTTCACGCTTCCACTTAGTGGGCTACCTGCACTGTGTATACCATTTTACAAAAAATGTACGTCTGTAAGTGAAGCTCAGTAGTGAAAAATTGGAAAAGTCAAATCCACAGAAACCTCATTTACTCTCAAAGAGCTCAAACCTCTCAGGCTTTAGAAATTGCACTTGAGATGATGATGTTGAGATTTTTGCAGAAAGTCGTGAAGGAGGTGAAGATGGCTGCCTTCCCAAGAAACAGACTTTTTAAATATCAGCAGACTTACACAAGCAGAATCAGGTGCTAGATTAGTGAGCACTTCAAACAGACATCTGCTTAGTTTACCTCAGTCACACCTGCTATCTGCCTACCTCGCTGCAGATGGCAGGGTTAATAAATATTCTCTAATCACTCTATTCTGTCACCAGCACAACTTTTCTTCTTCTTCTTACACTGCTCTCTTCACCTTGATCTACACTGGCCTTAATGTCACGTCTTTATCAAAGGGAGCTGCCAATTAGAGTAGTGATCTAACACAAATAAAAAGTTGCTCTTTCACCCTTTGTAGAAGCTACAAAAGTGACTCTAACAACTCTGAAATCATAACACCTGATGAGTAATTGATTTGATGTTGATGTTGATGGTATCAGGCCTTGCAGCAAACATAACAAGACCTGTTTCTGTCACTTATTAACTTCTAAGAAGCTTGCAAGGGATGAGGCATATTGGATTGACATTTCTGGAGAGAATGTGTGTAAAAGGACAGGGCAGAGACCTCTGGAGGGGGGTGGTTCTGACAAAGATCTTGACTAGATGTGTAAGCTTTTGACTTTGAGTCAGTCGAAAACATTTTGAATTTCAGCCGACTCCTGCTCATCCAGCCTCACTGGGGATGAGAGCTGCACCCTTTGATTTCAGCATATGAAAGAATCAAGAGTTGAGCCGGTGTCATCTGAGGCTTAATGTCTTCTTGCTGCATCTTTCAGTTTAGAGTTTTTGTTGCAGTTCACATTTTGCACGACTCTCAAGGTTACTTTTTTGGTTTACACTTTAAATGAAACAACACTGACTGTTGTCGTGAAACTAACAGCGGTCCATGCTTTGTCGACCCGTCCAGCCACCATGACCCCCTCCACTTCCTCTCTACGCTGATTTACTATAACTACCTGACCTCCTCCTGAGCTCCCGTCATAGTTAATACGACCATTTGAACATAAACATTTTGTTCTGTCTAACTCGACCACTGGATGTCATTTAAAAATAAAGTATATTTATGGGTCATAATAAGCTCATTTTCCACCTCACCCACTCTCATCAGTGTGGGCTGGACAAACACTTCTCTCTGACTTTTGATCTGACTGCTGTAAAGACGCCTGCTGGATCTATACTGAGAAGTCCTGCCTCAGTAAAGAACATGATGTTTACCTACAGTGTGTGTTTACCCTGTATAGACTCGCCTCCTGCAGCCAGTGGGAGCGTCTAATGAGAGGTCAGAAGGCCAGATGTTCTGTTTTTTATTCCAACAACAACAGAAGTGTATTGATTCAGAGCATGTTTAATTGATCCACCTTTTCAAAAACTAACCCTGCTGGCAGATTAAACACAGGATGACTCAGCAGTCAGTACATGCTTTCTGTTACTTGAATTCACTGATCTTGTAGAAAAGACACAGGGTGAAGTTCAATAACATATGAATATAATCAATTCACCTCTGGCTCTGTCTTTAGCCTGAAGGCTCAACTTGTGTTTAACACTCCAACCTCAGATAATGACCAGGCAGAAGCCTGAAGTAACTTCTATTGGCACATTGATTTGACTTGTCCAATTCAAAGTGTTGCTCAGATTAACAACTGATGTGTGAATCAGTCAGGTGCTCTAGTGAAACAGTGGATCCATGTTTAGATCTAACGGCCCTTAATGGACAGATTGTGTACAATCATCTGGATTTGTAACAGCTGCTCTAGTTTCCTCCCACAGATTGGAAACTTCAGAAGACTGACAGCGAGCCAGTGTTATGTTATTATCAGTTTACACACTTGCGATTCTAGATTCATGATGTTTATAATTTGTACTCTTTTTATTTTTTAAACCAGTTTCTGATTCTTCCTCAGGCCAGCACCAGAAACACCCTGAAATCAACAGAAAATCACTGTATCACAGCAGCGATCACTCCAGTGCAGATTCTGACACTCACACTGATCATTTTGAATTTTTGCATGCTGGCAAATGAAATGGCAGGGGGTACTGAGCAGATCTTAAAATCAAAGTGTTCATTCTCCTGTTGTAGTGCTCTTAAGTGACACCAGTTTTAAAGATGAACCTGTCAAGGGTGCCTGCTTGGATTTCATTGATCACAGATTAACTTTATCTCGAATTCTGTGCAGTGCATCACAGTTTCCTTCAAAATTCTCTTAATATTCCTGCAGCAACTGAAGCCTGTGACACAGCAGCACTGCTTTTCCTACAACTCTCAGCTTCTCCTGAGAAAAACATGAGAGATCATTTCGCTCTAAACACAAATAAATGCCCATACATGCACACATACCCTGCAGCACCAGACCCATGCAGGCACATGTTGTTGTATATAAATGTTTGGTTTCCTACTGGATGACATCTGTTAGTAAACTAAACCCTTACTGTCTGAGGATGTGTGGAAACATTTGTTGGTGAAACGTTGTCATTCCCATGTAGGATTAATATTTTTAGAATTAATTTTAATATCTCAGCGTTCTGTTGAAAAGGGAATTCCTCGAATCAGTGCATCATATTAAAGCTTCAGTCCCTGCAGACTTCCATCAAAATATACTCTGATGATACATGCAATGCCCAAGTGCTGTAATAATCTTTTTTTTAATTAACCTCTTTAATGAAGTGTCATTAACTGAAACTCAGTAAAAGAGTCAAAACTGTGCTGGAGACAAGCAAGATGATGACAGCTCTCTGACTGACTTTCAGACCAAAAAACAAGACTAAATGACTTGTTATGCTGGGTTTTTATCATGGAGGGTGTTCCTGTTGCGTCAACACTTTTTGAAACAATTGAGGTCAGCCTCCCTACTTATCTCGAAGTGACTGACATGCACGAGTCTCTGTTGGTTCACCAAAACAAAAACAGACAGCTACAGTTGGAATAATGGAGGGGGGCTGCTTTACAGCAATTGTGTATTGGATCCCAGTGGATTCTATTTGTGTCACAAGCCAAAAAGGTTTTTGTTTGTTTGTTTAAACAACACTCATTCAATCCAGCTGATTGTCTCATGTGCCTCTGCAAACAAAGAGTCATTCGTCCAAGCAAATAAATAAGATTGGACAAGGAGTCGAGGCTGCAGTAGAGTTTTATTAACCTCTGCAGGATTCAGATCTTCAAGTGTTTTCGTTTTTTAGTCATGATAAATGAGATGGAGGTGGGTCTAAATAAGTGAGCCCGGTCTAGAACTGGTGTCATGAAAGTATTTTACTGCTTAGGCAGAGGGAAATTTACTGGACATCGAGCATGAAATTGAGTGGAAACTGGGTTCTTACAGAAGTAATGAATAACGTCTAGTGAAGAGGACAGACGTCAGATTATCTCAGTGAACATCAGCAAAAAGAAAACATTGTATTTGGGTGAGATAGACATATATAATCTTTTAGCATCCCTCAAAACTTGTTTTCAAAGTAAAGATTTACAGTATGAGGGCCAGGCTGTGGTGGAAAGATCAGCCACAGTGTTGGGTTCAGCAGATAAAGAGAGAAGACAATGGGAATGGAAAATAAGCACAGCAATAAAACAAGGAGGCTGCACACATTTTAAGAGTCGAAACTATGAAAAAAATATGGCTTGTTTAATTGCACAAATAAGAGTCATTACGTAACACTGCTAGGATTTATTTGGTCTCTCTTCATGGCTCCACCAAGAAGACTAACAGCTGCATTTTGAATTACCTGAAGATGTGAAAGAGAACTGAGAGAACAATGTCCGCCAGGAGAGGAAAGGGAACGACCAGTCTGAGAGAAACCGCTCACCCAGCTGAAAGAAACAGCGCTCTGAAGTAATTCAAGGGGCTTGATGTTGTGTTCTAATCTTCCAAACAAATGTCTGACCACCGGCCCCACAGACGAGGTTAACAACAAGCTGTTCCCAAAGAAAACCTTTTCAGTCCACTCAGCCGATAGTGGAGCCCTCAACAACAATAAGGTCTGCAGGGTGATACAGAGGAGTGTGACTGGGATACTCACACACCTCAAACCACTTTAAAGCATCATAATCCACAAAACTGAGCCTCAATTACACATGTGCATACTGGGTAATACTGTTCAGTTCTTGTGTAAAACCTATAGGCATTTTTGAATGGATTTATTCTCTGAAATCAGTGATGTAACACAGCGCGTCAGAATATACAAAAAGAAAATCTGACAGGCGCTGTTTCTTAAGAGACCAGTTCTGCCTCTCAGCCTTCAGGTTATACATCTCCATGTGAGCAGCAGTGTGATTTTCATATACACTACACCAGCTCACATACATTAACACGTGATTTTCCTCTTTCCTGTGTTGTAGTTTCGCACATTTGATCCATGTAAACAGCTGTGGTGCAGTCACCCGGACAACCCTTACTTCTGCAAAACCAAGAAGGGTCCACCTCTCGATGGGACGGAGTGTGCTCCTGGAAAAGTATGTTTGTTGATTACATGTGATACAACAACCCCAATAAGCATCAGTATTACACCCTATGTGATGTCCCTCCTAAACTAAAAATGGGCATTTATCTGCTGCTATAAGACTCCTTTGGGAAGACTTGAACGTTGGGTGATAAGGTCACAGTCAGTGCTCAGATTCATCCCAGAGGTGTTGGATGGGATTGAGGTCAGAGCTCTGTGCAGGCCAGTCAAGTTTTCCACAGCACATTGGGAGGGTCATTTCTTTATGGAGCTGGAAAAGGACCTCCCCCAACTGCTAACACAAAGTTGGAAGCACACTATTGTCTAAAATATCATTGTATTCATTGTTCCTTAACTGGAACTAAGGCGCCTTGCCCAAAACCTTAAAAAACAGACACTTTTTCACATTTCTTCCCAGTATTATCATCACACTGAGTCTAGAAAGGAAGCTTTTGTGTTTGGCTTACTTTTCTTCCTCCTCCAACCCTGTCATCCTCTGTAGTGGTGCTACAAAGGTCACTGCATGTGGAAAAACCCTAATCAGGTCAAGCAAGATGGCGCCTGGGGCTCCTGGAGCAAATATGGCTCCTGCTCTCGCTCCTGTGGAACTGGAGTTCGCTTCCGGACACGTCAGTGCAACAACCCAGCGTAAGTGACCAGAGCAGCAACAAGATAATTTAATTCTAGGAGGCATTGTGAATGATATAGAGGTTGGAATAATGACAACTATAATTGGATTTTTTGTTTGTTGTTGTTGTAGACACATAAATGTTTCCTGCCTAATGCTGAGATAAAGATTCAGTGTGGGCTCTACTGAGACTGTACTCACCAGAAAAGCATTAATCATCTGTTCAAACACTTCAAATGTCATGTGCTTTTATGCTTTCCCAACAACCTCTTTCAGTCATAAGAATAATGCTAGTCCCCTCAAAAAAGCTAAAAGCAGGAGTAGTCTGGAGTTGTTTACCATCACAAATGTCTCAAGTAAAAGGCTGGGCTTGATGGTGGTTCAACAAAACATGTGACATAGGAGTTCATGTCCTCTTTTCAACTGGGCTGGTTTTTTTTATTACCTTAACCAAGGAGTTTTAGCTTCCTAAACTTAAAGGAATAGTTTGATATTTTGGGAAAAATTCACTTATTCACTGTCTTGCTGAGTCATAGATGAGAAGATTGATGCCACTCTCATGTTTACAGATCTAACTTTAACGCAGGAGACAATAGTTTACGTCCTGTCAAAGTCCAACATTAAAGTCCAACATTAAACCAATGGGAAATTACACATGTTCACTTTATTCTTTCCCTATTTTTAACCAAATGTTATATGAAGCTACAGCCAGCAGACGGTTAGCTTAACTTAGCATAAAGACGAAACGGAGGCAAACAGTTCCTGTAGAGTAAAAAAAAAAAACAAGTGGGTGGTTTTTCTTACCTTTTGACATAATTTGTTTCTTTATGCTAAGCTAACCATCTCTCTGTCACGTCTTAGTCATTGAAGAGATATGAGAGTGGTATCGACCTTCTCATCAAGAACGCAAACACAGTACACGTGTTTCCCAAAATGTCAAACTGTTCCTTTAACCAAACCCAGCCACACAGTGGAGGCAAACCAGAAAACACTCTCATGAATCCTACTGATAGAAATCAAGCAGAAGAACTAAAAGATGTCATCTTTTTTTTATTCCACATCTGCCTCCTTGTCCAAACCTCGCACCTGTTATTACCCATACAATCAACCACCCGACAGTTTACATTGTGAGATTTGTTGAATACGTAGCCTCACAGAGATGAGGAGCAAGTCTCTGTTGGCCTACTTCTCTCCTGACTCCAGATTTTTTTTCATTTCTGAACCTTTTAAAACTTTCTTCTTCACATAGGTAGTTGTGTCTAAAAAACTCAAATATACACTTAAGTGTTTTAAAGTTGGTGACTTCTCCTTAATGCTATTTTCCTTTGGCTTCTCTGTGATATTCTGTGGTAACCGCGAGCAAGTCTCTAAGCAGACAAGCAGCAGAAATGGTCAGATTTAAATATTTTAGATCAGCCTTCCAAACCTGTGTGACTGAGTACTATTTACAGCACACATTAAAATATCAGGAGGGCTCATGTAAATTATGTGTGTTACACCTCATGGAAAAGGATGAACAGTAAAATGAATCAATACATTCTTGGTGATGGTGATGTTCAGTTAGCTGCATGTAGGCCTCTAAACAATCAATATCTTTATATATGAATTTTTTTAAATGATCGAGCTTGTGAGCCTGGCTCCAACCCGAATCACATCTTTCTCGATCCTCTCAGCACTTTGGGAGCAGGATTTGCTCTGTTTCAAAGAAACACTCCCTGTCTGATCAGCTTCTCTACATCCGTTTCACCCCAGGCTCCCTCCAACGGCCAGGACTGCCCAGGAGTAAACTACGAAATATCAGCTATGCAACACTGACTCATCGCCCGGCATTTTGAAGACTTCCGAGCCCAGCAGTGCTGTAGCTCCAACTCCCACTTTGAATTCCAAAATGCCAACACCACTGGCTGCCCCATGAGTATCCCGACAGTGTTTTGTGTCAGATTGTTTGTCTCGCATGGGTGTTTTCAGTTTTTTTGTTTTTTATGCCAAAAAGAAAAAGAAAGCTGGCAGGGCAGGGGGATCTGCAGTGAGAACTGAGGAAAGATGTTGGTGTCTTGCAGTTTTAGACAGTTTCACGTAGCTAAAGGAGACATTTTCAAATATGTTTTGTGTCTGGTTTTCTTTTCTGTCTCTTTGGCTCTTTCTCCATTTATCAGCCTCCCATCATTGTGCAGAGTTTAAAACCATCCAACCTCAGTGTGCCCTTTTCTGTGGCAGGATTGTGCAGATACAGAACTCCATTCTATTTCAATCTCTTGCCTTATCAGATGATTGTTTCATTCGCTTGCCCACAGAGCTGTTTGCCACTTATTGCACCCCAAATTGGTCTGAGGTTTTGAAAGTCAGTCGCGAAAGTAAGAAAGCCCACTGGAGAAACTGCAGTGACAGCAGACGGTGCAGTGGAGCCCATTGGGAAGTTACGTATTACAAGAGATGAGGAGCAAGTTCTGTTGCTTCTCCACTTCTCTCTGACTCAGATTTTTTTTCATATTTCGAATTTCTTTTAAAAACTTTCTTCACATAGGTAGAAGAAATTAAAAACAAACATACTCTTATGTTTAAAGTTGGTGGACTTCTCCTTTAATGCTATATTTCTTTGGCTTCTTGTGGATATTTGTGGTAACTGCTGAGCAAGTCTCTCTCACAGATGCTGTTAGTAAATGGTCGATTTAAATATTTTAGATCAGCCTTCCAACCTGTGTGCAGCAGACTCCAGCATTATTTATTACAATAAAATATCAGGAGGGCTCATGTAAATTACATATGTAAGCACCTCATGGAAAAGGACAACAGTAAATGAATCATCATATCTCTGGTGTGTGATGGTGATGTCTGGTTAATGTACGTGTAGGCTCAACAATCAATATCTTTTATATGCTGGAATTAGAATGACGAAAGCGAGAGCCTCCGGGCCCAACGAGGTCAGAATCATCTTTCTCTCGATCCTCTGTAATTTTGGGAGCAGGATTGTTTCCTTGCTCAAAGAAATACCCTGTCTGACCTTCTCTGCTGATGTTCATCCGCTTCTACCCCAGGCCCCTCCAACGTGCCAGGACTGCCCAGGAGTAAACTACAGTATCAGCTTATACACTGACGATCAGTTCAAGTATTTTGAAGACTTCGGCAGCCAGCCCGAACTCCCACTTGAATTCAACAACACCACTGGCTGCCCCACGCAGCATCCCGATAGTAAGCCAGAAAATGTCAATGATTGTTTGTTCCCGATGTGGGTGTTTTCTATTTTTGTTTTTTGTTAAAGAAAAAGAAAAAGCTGCAGGGGCAGGGATCTGCAGGAGAACTGAGGAAAGATGTTGGTGCTCCAGTAGTTTTAGACAGTTTCAATGAGCTAAAGGGAGAGATATTTTCAAATATGTTTTGTGTCTGTTTTTCTTGCTTTTTGGCCTCCTTTCCATTTATCAGCCTCCCATCATTGTAGCAGAGTTTAAACCATCCAACCTCAAAATGTGCCCCTTTCTGCAAAGCGTGGCAATGATTCACTTGTGTGCAGAGATACAGAACCTGTATCCTATTTCAATCTCGTTTCATCAGACATTGCTTTTGACTGAAGCTTCGCCCACAGAGCTGTTTGCCACTTTATTAAAATTCTAAATTGGTCTGAGGTTTTGAAAGTCAGTCAAGGAAAAAGCAGAAAGCTCAATGAGAAACTGCAGGAGGCGAGATTGCAGTGGGAGCCCATTGTTCTGTGGACGCTTAAAGAGCTTTTCTAAGACTGTAGCACAATTTGACAATAAGCCAGTAGTATATAATGAAAGTACATGTATGTATATAGGTCATCATTTGAGGTGAATTCAGCTTTATATATTTTGCATAGCTAGGTGTGTGTATTCATTACATTGCTTACTATAGCTAGTTTAAATAACCTGGAACATGGATGAATAAAAAGGTTGCACTGATTATTCTCTCTGTGCAACACTGGGTGTAGGGTGAAAGTCACCTGACCTTGCATTTCCTCCTTCTTCAGCTCCACAGTGTTATATTAATCAGCTTTTACCTGGTGTGTCACATCACCCTAATCACAACATTTACAAGCACTACATGCAGCCGTTTATAGCGCCAAACATCTCGGTAACCACAGCACACTGCCTGGCCAGACACCAGACAGCACAGATAGTCTCGACACATTTTCAAAGAGCATAAGCAAATCAGTGCAGGTTTTGTGAATAATGGTAGGTTTTATGTCTTGTATTGTCTTTATCCATTTTCTGATCAAATTAAGAGGTAGGGTGAAATATTGCTAAATTAAGTCTAGTAAATTTAGTAAAAGAAAATAATTGTTACACAATCATGACTTTCATTCAGCCTAGAAAAGTTTATCTGCACAGTATGTGTGGTAGCTGCATTTTTTTTTGAAATGAATATTATATGTCCTTTTACAACAATATTATTTTCTTGCTACTTTCTTTTTTTTTTAGAGTAGCTGCTCAGAACAGGGGACAATAATAATCACCAATTCTTTCTTTCATGTCTACTGCACCAACAGCAATCTTTCATGAGATGTTCCTCTTATTCCATATTACTGTTCGCTCTTTTCTAAAAAATCTTATATTCTGTCCTAAAGGCAACAAGAGGTGCCACTTGTACTGCCACATGTCGAGGAAACACAGGAGATGGCTATTGGCCAGCTAGTTGCGCATGATGGGACACTTATGTTCACAAGGATGCCCATATTCACAAAAGGAGAATGTGTGGTAAGGACTTGTTTGAACTACATGACTTCTTGACATATTAAAGTCGGACAACCATACACGACTCTGTCAGTGGTCGCGAGGCTGTTTGAATTTTGAAAGCTGAAGGATTTCATTATATTAAAGTGCGTGTGATAAACGTACCCGATCAATGCTAGGCTCCGGCTTTTGAACATGAGATCCACAGCACCCGCTACCGCTGTTTTAGGATTCTTATAAAAGCAGAAGAAGTGCTTGATCACTGCTGCCAGCAGGTCTTCAGATTTCCCCCGAAGAGAAATTAGAGGTCAGTACAGCAAACAAGTAGGTGACATATGATATCCCTGCTGGTGGTCCTGTTTTCATTTAGCTGTACTCATGAATCAAGCCTAAGAAGCAGTTTATGTCAGCCACATCCACAGAATTGCTAGAGTAAAAGAATATTTTGATGGCCTACCCAGATATCTCCTAATTACCAACAAATGAGGAAACGGTCTTGATCTGACAGCAGATGACAGTCCAGATGATTTAAACAACACCTTTTGGGAATCTTATTCTCTTTGTGAATATATAAACCAATACAGAAGATGAGATGGACCAGGAAAGAGAATCACACTGGATACAGGCACAGTAAGCAAAAAAATATGCTATTATAACTGATCAGTGATATCCTGTCCAACAAACACTCAGACAAAACAGACAAGACTGAACCAGGAAATGTTTACTTCAGAAGTCACAGAGAGATTCACCCGACATGTTCGACTCCTCGCTGAAAATGACAGCTGAGTCTGAACTTCCACCTCCACACACGGCCCGTTTTCACCTGCTTTTGTCCAGTCAGCACCATAATCGCAGCTAAGAAAGCCATAGTCAAAACATGACAGGTCGGCTTCATCAAATCATGTTGTAATTTTATTGAACCCAAGACCAAAAGGATGCCTCATCCGGCTTGTTCTGCGTTTTTTTGTTCAGAAAGTCGGCTGCGACAGAGAGATCGGCCCAACAAATGACAAGGGTCAGGAGACAACTCCCACTGCCGCACTGTCAAAGGAACTTTCACCAAAACACCAAAGACAGCTGGTAAGAACGCACTGAAACCAACACTAACACAACGTCTACTGACAGAATTCAGAAGTTTCATTCAGAATACATGTTTCTACATAAATAATTTCTCCCAGTTTTTTTCCCTGCATGTTTCAGGATGTCGTCAACTCCAGTTTGTTCGTGGATGTAGATTGTCACAAATAGTTTTTGTTTATTATACAGCAAGACAAGATATCATTATTTATTAAGGCCAATATAAGAAGATAATAGAAAAGGTGAAGGTGAAAACCACGGTTGAAGTAGTGTCACTGATTTGGGATGGTGGTTAAATTGTTGGGAGACTCTTGGGAGACTGCTTTGACCTGTAAATTGAGTGTCATGTGACAGAGGGAGCCAGTAGACCACTTTTTGTTAGCTTTATCTATTTGCACTGTAAGAAGGTATTCAGTATAGAAACATTCCTTGAATGTCTAGTGGGAGAAATGTCAGATAATGAGGAGGACACAGGAAAATGTTATAGAAGTTAAAACACAATAATTTTCAAAATCATTACACCCACAGCCAGTGTGGTCTGTAAGACAGCACTGTAATAATAATAACTTTCACAGCTAGTGGTTCAATGCAAGCACATCAGTGGCAGACCGTCACATTACCCTCGCCTTGCAGGTTGTGTCATTTCCCAGAGAGTCTCCCAACGCGCTGCCAAAGAGTAGAAGTTTAAATTTCTTGATTATGAGCCTGTGTTGTTATAGAGAAATTTCTGTTTAATGTAACTTCTCAGTTGTTACTTTAACCTCAAGGGAACTGGGACTATTTCCTATGCATGTGACATACATTCCACAGAGCAGTAAATGTAGTAAATATCTTGGGTTGAATATCTTACATACGATACAGACTCATGATTTGAAAGGTCCTAGTGAGGAAATTAAATGTGAAGTGCCGTTTTTCTCCGCCTCTATAGCTTTAATGAGAGCATGCAATCCTTTAAGCACTGATTATAAAAGCAAAGTGGCTAGTGCTTAAAAACAGATCTTGATTAGCGGAACAGATTCAACCCATGATCACCACACTACACTTCAGTATTCATTTGCGGCCTTTCACTGGCTCTTTTAATAGGCTTTTTAGCCTTTTTACTGGCTCTTTTTTGATTTCCTTTAACATCTAAAGGCCAACCCAACTAACAAAGTCTGATTTCTGAAAATGAAGATTAGCGTCAACTCAGTCATTTTATCTGAAGTGGACCATAAAGACACTTCCCCTTTTGTAGAGTGCTAATTTTGATTCACTGGGAAATTGCACTTAATGTAAAAAGTGTTGAGTGGCCTGTTTTTTAAAATTTAATTCAGTGAGCCGCTCGCTGAGGTGCAGTTGGACTAAAATAAGGAATCTAAGCACCTATATTTTCTCAAAATGAGAAAGGGTGAGGGAGCTGGCAGTTGACTCAGACAGCTGAGAATAACCCCATGAGCGCCTTCATCCTGACTGCTGCAAATGGGCTTTCTCAGACGAAAATTGAGAAAAGATGATGATTACATCAACATCATTCCTCTGCCTCTGCAGAATGCCAGAGGTGGATGCAACACCTGTGTGTGATTTGGTTTAATAGAGAACTGTATAAACAACGAATTTGACGGCAGTTTGACAGACACTCTTCACCAGCAGTAGTGATATTAGGAGCTGTTAAACTTTAGCAGTGTTCTCATTCCACACTGCACACTACTTCTAAACAGGTTTTTAGTTGAGCTCCAAGGTTCATTCTTGACCTTGGAAATAAGAATTTGACAAAAAAAATTAAAAATCAGTCATATACACTTTTTTTTTTTACGCTTTCATTTGTTTCTTGTGTGGATGAGGTGTTGTCATTATCGATGGAGCTTTGGTCATGTGATTGGTGGTCACACATGGGTCATATATGGCCACAGTGTTGACAAAAATAAGTATCAGAATCAGACTTTATTGCCAAGTAAGTTTGCACATACAAGGAATTTATCTTGGTATATCGGTGCTAAAGAACAGTGATAGTAAACAACGAGAGTCTACAGCCATGATAGCAGTAGTGAGGCTGTACTTGAGCACAGTGGAGCTTTGACCTAAATGTTAACATCAGCATGTTAAACAAGCTAAAATTCTGATGTACACATTCATAGTTTAGCGATCACTGGCATTTGCTAATTAGCAATAAACACAGAGTACAGCTAAGGCAGGTGGCAGTGTAATCAGATAAGGCATCTGAGATGACTGGATAACAGCATAGCATACTATAAAGTTTATATGGACGATAAAACATTTGGAACACATATGTAGTTGTTGTCTGGACATGACAGATGTGTGTGATTTTTATCATAATTTATCATTTATATACTGTACCGTGATTGTGGTGGCCATGAATATAATATAAGATATAGTATTACGTCTTAAATAGTAAAGTATTTCCCATAATTCCAGGTAAGGTGTGAAAAGCAGCCCTACTGGAATGAGATCACAGAGGTGTGAAATTGCAGGTGCCTCCTGCAGATGTTGTATCGCTCACATGCAGAATTAGCATTCGCAGCTAATAAATGAGCCTGCAGGGAGGGTGCAGAATGACATGGGGGTGTGCTGAGTATCTGACAGCTGCCATTCCAAACAGTCAGGTTCATTTGGATTAAGAGCCTTATTAATTAGCAGAGAAATAATTAAGCCCCACTTTTTTATTTATTTATTTATTTTTATAGTTACATCATTCTTTTTGTGACATTTCTAAGTTCATTAACAATTTAAGCTAACCCTTTATCCAAAGTTCTTTAATTCAAGCAGCTTCCTTCAGGTTATCTCCTCTCTGCAGCCTGCAGGGCACACACACACACACTTACACACTGAATTAGAGTGAACAGAACTTGGTCCACTGATGTTTCGCTTGCCAATAGAAAACTCACCCAGTGTGCAGTGTGAAACTGAATGAGTGTGATCAAGTGGTTAATTTCTTTTTCTGAAAAATACGTCCTCACTTTAACCACAGCATGAAGAGCATAACTCAAAAAATGACGACATGTTCACTTAAACGGTTTCATGACGCCTTGGAAAAAATCCATTCCTGACGCCAGCCTCTTCTGTCATGAATAATTTATCTTCAGATTCCTATTTATGGGAAGTGATGTCAAAGAGTCAATAGAGAGCTACAGGGGAAAAATGAAAATGGTCTCCCTGAGAGCCTCCACATGATGGCTTCATCAAACCGTCACAGGATGTATTTTGTTGAAACTGTGATCAATCCTATTTTTTATCTAACATCTCACTCTCATTTAACCACTCACCTTTTTTAACAGGGAAACAGTTAAGCAAGAGAGCCCAAAAAGAAACCCCTTTGTTGGAAAACACAATATGCAAGTATCCAGTGTTACTGAATCCCTCACAGACTCTTTTCTAGCGTCTTCTGTCCAGCTTGTAGTGCAGATGGATGCCTAACCTTGTTACTAATGAAGTGCCTATTTAGGTCTGACTCAAATGTAGTAACTGTCACAGGCTCATTATACAATCAAAACTGTGTAAGAAGTAATTTTTGACATTTGTTGTTATTAAATGTAAGAAAATGTCTCTTGAGCAGTTGCTTCAACAGCCCTAACAAACTAACTTTAAAGTCTTTGTGCAGATTTAAGTGTCACTTTAAACGAACCTGCAGACTTTTGGAGGCAATCTGGGAGGATGTTGTTGGCCGTCTAGCAGCTGATTGATTGAACCTAAACTGGCACGCTGATGCTCGGTTCAGCCCAAACACCCACACTTGTGAGCAGTATTTTCCATCAGTCCACAAAAAAATCTAATTGCAATTTCTATCGAGCACTCGTCGGTTCCAAAATTGCCTGCCATCAGAGGATGTTGTCTCAGAAGTGAGGGGGCATGTATTGCCATTTTCCGATAGTTAGATTGCAATTTATGTCTTTAATATACCGTGGAGTGTGCAGCACCCATCTGCCACCTGTTGTAACCTTGCGTGAACCCTGTGACAGCGTGCCAGTTGAATTCATAATAACCTCGGTGGCAGCGCTGCATCTGCGTCTGAAGGCCCAGAGTGTTGGACCTGACTGTCAAATCTGAGGCTGAGTAATTACACTGCAGAAGTACAGTCCTGGTGATTGGCAAGTGCCACGCTGCCAGCGAAAATAGTTTGCCTCCTCATCCAGCGTTACATCCTCTGGTCCCTGCTATGCTAATCAAATGTGCCTCCACTGTAGGTGACATTTTTTCAGATAAACAGTGAGACGGAGACGGAAGGACTGTGAGACTAACTAACTGATTCATTTTATTTTGAAGGGAAGACAAGAGGAGCCTTCTCTTTGCCCAAAGGAGCTCGAAATGTGTTTTTAAATGAAACAGAAGACTCTAGAAATGTACTTGGTGAGTGACAGTAGGTTTGTAAGTGGTGGACATCCCGGACAGAAGGTGACTTTGCTGACCTGTAGTCTGAAAAACCTGCTCCTTGCTCCTTATTGAAATATGGCTGAAGGCTGTTTTCTTTCACATCCTGTCTGCACATTGTCAATACAAACACAAAGGAAGGAATCTGCAGCTCATTTAAGAGCCTTCCTTTCATGATCAGAAGTTTTATAGTGTAACAACAGTACAAGGATATATTGATATTTCCAAGAATCCTTTGTGACTCAACAGATGGATGTGAATAAACCTTCATTGTCTGTTTCAATCAAACTTTTAACTGCAGGCTTCTACAGAGGAAAAGCCAATGTAGTGTTTTCTTTGTCTCTCAGACTTCTTCAAAAATCTTTGTAGAGCAAACTTCTGAAACACACGTGATGTCCACCTCTGCAAACAAACCGATTATTTCTGTATCTGCTTAACTCACCTGTCTGTGTCTTATCTTTCCTAACCCCCCCCTCTCTGCTTCTGCTGCTGCTACAAACTTGGCAAAGGTTACCTTAAGATGTTTCTCATTCCTCCTGGAGCTAGACATGTGATCATCCAAGAACATGAGGCCTCCCCTCAAATTCTTGGTAAGTGTGACTTCATACCACGAACACATTTATGAAATCAAAGGATTCCTAAAAATAGCTTGTCGCCATCTTCCCCATGTCCTCCCGGAAGATGTACTGTAAAATTGTAGGTTACAGATTTTACATAATTAATTCGTTGTCACATCTCAGGCTGAGAAAATTAGTCTTCATCTTGCTCATTCATTATTCATCCATCTGTTAAAGAGATATTTCTAGATTAGTGGATTCTCTCTCCACTGAAAGAATTGGACTACATGTTTTGTTTTTTGGGGGTTTTTTTCTTTTTCTTTTTGGTACTGAGTCACTACATAAAATTCATCGTCATAGTCTTATTTCATAGTATTATTTATGACCAGAAGATTATGTAGAAACATGGACTAAAGGGGTTAGGGTTACATTTGAGAGGGTAAAACCATCAAATGCTTGGCATTTGAAAAATAACTCAAACTTTTAATTGATGGAATTAATCAATGCATCTTTGCAGAACCAAGGTCAGATCTGATAACACTTTCAGTGAAAATAACAGTGATTTAGTTTAGAAGGCTCCAGACAAACTGACATAGTTCAAGATCAAAGTGAGTAAAAAGCTCCATTTGTCATCACAAACAGCCCTTTCACAATACAAGTAGTCATTTGATCCCATGCTAATATAAAGATATTGATTAATTCAGGAATAGTTATAGTTATGGTGAGTACATCAGCGTGCATCTAAAAGTAAAGTACAGACATTAAAGTTCAGAAAAACATGTCAGAAAAATAGATCAAAAGTTATTTATTCCCTGTAAACAAACAGAAGAATAGGAGGACTCTATAAAGAGTTTGTCAGACAGATGACTGAAGACATGAAAGAAGTGGCCAATCTTTTTGTTTCTTGTTCTGTGAGTGGCCCGAGGAAAGCATGATTTATTCAGCATCCATGAGGTGAAACAGGTGAGCATTGATCTCCTCAGCCAGAGGCAGTGTGTTTTTTAAAGAGCTCTGCGAGATTAGCATTTACACTTTAGTTATTTATAGTCATTTAAGAAGAGAGGTAGTAGAGAAGCTAAAAGTCCTACATAACAAGAGAAGTCTTTGAAATAAAAGGATGATAAAATGGGAGATAACTGGCAGAGATAATTAGCATACTTTATAGCATTAAAGCAACAAGCATGAAGTAAATTATTTAATAATGTTAAACATGAATGTAGTTGTTCATCAAAAAGGAATAAAATACACACAATCACACGTACAGCTTTTACGAAAGTAGCCAGACTCATATTCATCTGAAGGTATCAATATTATTTCTGTCTGAAAAATCCAATAACTCACATCTAAAAAATGTACAAAGCCAACACCAACCTCAGAGACATTCTCTCAGGACCTGAACTGGTGGTATCTGGTTTTGCTATAAACCTACTAAAACATGATTGAAGTCTACAGATCCTCAAAATGATGCACTCTTGGCTCGCTGTTGCTTCATCTAAACTCAAGGTTTCAGTGAACGAGCCTTTAAAAAACATATGGAAAATTCCCAAGTCTCTGTTTTCAGATAAAACAAAAGATAATGCAGTTTATTATGTAAATTTTTGCCAGAAAAGAACTGACAGATTTACCATTTGAAAGTGTGGGAATGTTTCTTAAACAATTGGTCTTCACACCAGCAACTGAAATGATGACAATTGCTGGCAGATTTGAAGGTGGCCGAGTATAACTGTTATTCAAGTCAAATTTTATTTATAGAGCCCCAGATCACTAATCTTCAACTGTTGTAAAATTGATTAGGGAAACTGAAAACGTCACTAAAAATAGAAACAATCACTTTCTATTTTGCATGCAGGGGGGTGATAAGAAGGCAATACGTCTGCCCCGAGCCATCGAGATTGTCTTTTTTCCTGCTCTGGCATTATTATCAGATATAAAAATTGGTAGAGCAGCTGCTGCGCTCTTCCACTCTGTTACTGCATTTGTTAATCCACTGCCTAGGTATAGTGGCAATCACTTTCCATTTTTCGTATATGCATAAATCAAATTTTAGTTCGGTGAGATGCGTTTCAAAGCCATATCATAAGGTGTTGACCCCTGCTGATAAGGATGGAAATAATGCCATCAGAGGCTCTGAATAATTGATCACTGCCCCTAATTTTCCTTCCCCTCGACTCTGTGGGTTTCTTGATAAGCTCTGACAGGCAGGAGGAAGTTTTCCAGCTCAATCTCTAATCAGCCACAATGACTCAATCACAGACGTTCAAGCGAGTAATTCTAGGGTGGATTGGCATGTACGGCAGAGACACTGATTTTTTATGTCGTATATGATGAGAAAGATGCTTAAAAAACAAACTGCCAATGGGACTAAAACCAGGAATGTTTGGCATTTTTGGCCTTTTATGCATGTAGATTATAACCTTGAGCTAATTTACTGAACTGCACAGCTGTCGTTCCACGTGAGAGACTGTTGTTGCCAAAATTTCAGCATATCCCTCAACAACTTTTGTTTTCGGTACAAACTAGTTTTGATTAGCTCTCAATTTTATAGAAGCCAATTATAAGAGTAGTAATAACCATACCCTTAAATTGACTTTCTGGTGTTAATGAAAGCCTTTCACTCCCTCCTGAATTACTTCTTAAAGAAAGGTTGACCTTTCAGAAATAACCTCATCAGCTTCTTTGAACAGCTGTCTTGGCAAAGGGTTGATGCACATTAACTTTACTTGTTTAATAAAGCTTAGCTGCTGCACCCCAATAATGTAGCAACACTCACCTCATCAGTGGAGATTCATGCACTTCAGTTAGAGCAGGTCTCAGAGGTTGAGTTTGTGGAGGCTTAACGGATAAAAATATTCAGTGTCAGAAAAAATTATGAAAAGACCAAAACCAACAACGTGTTAGTCCATGTAGTGCTTCCCTCCTCTGTCCATGGCAGTCAGCCTCAAGCCCACTGGCTCCCAACAAAGACATCAATCTTAAAAACAACAACAACACATAAATATGTAGTTTCTTTCTTTGTAATGAGACTCAGTGACTTCCTAAAACAGCTGGGCACTGTGTTTTTATAAAATGTTACTCGAACAGTAGTAAATCATGCATTTGTCAGGGACTATTTTCAGACAGGGATTAACACACATTCGGTGCTCTTCTGAGTATTTCATCACCCTTATCCTCTAAATGACACACTGGTTTGGTCAAAATAAACACATCAGACCTCTGGCAGCATTTCATCTCATGGAATCAGTCCAGTAATCCTTGGCTCTCTACATGAAAATGTAATAAGCACTGACACCACAGTTACCAGTGATAAGCCTTTATTAGATTATGTGTATCTCGTATAAAGGGAGCAGTTTGTTCTGCTACAGTGGTTGTCAAACTGCAGCAGAAATGTCATTTCTCTATATCCCCTCCAAATTAAACGGCAAAATATATAATTTGTCCATTCTCTGCAGAACAAACCACAGAAGTGTTTTCTGATCTGATCAACAGGACAATGTGAAGTGTCTGTGGCTTAGAAAACCAATGTTGAAAAATAAATCATGTTATTGTGTGACAACGCTTCGGATAAGGTTTGGATAGGTTTAGGAAAAGACTGTCTTTTGTGTTCAGAAAAGATTGAAGGTATAAATAAAAGAAGAAAGGTAAGGGATCTTCTAAAACAACCGATGCTCTCTTTCTTCTTGAGAGGACAGCCTCTCTCATCATGTTTCCATCAGCAGGACATTAGTGACTATCCAGCATTCGTAAAGAGTATGGCGGTGCCCTGTCGAGCCAGCAGTAATGGCCGGTGATGGAGCATTCTCCCGCCTTATCATAAAGCTGAAAGGCCCAGCGAGTGGTCAGTGTGAATATTGGAGTGGAGAGAATAGTGGCTCGTTGCTTCAGGAGAGAACTGGTGCCAGACAGAATAACCTCCCTCACCACAAAGCAAAGAAGAAACTGTCGCAGAGGAGACAAAAATACACCAGATAAATAGTTTTTGTAAATATTTCATCCACAGTGTACGTCTGGCTTTTGATTGAGCTTGTTCCCTCAAGACCATTTGAACATCTTAAGCTTGGGATGAAAAAAAAAGCAGTCAATTTCTAGCATCAGTATTTTCCCCTGCTGTATAAACAGCATCCATCTCTGCTGTCACTGTCATTATCTGTGAAATGACATGTGCTGATGGATCACTGTGAAAAAAAATTTGATTTTCTGACTTGCTTTTATTTCAAGGACTAATGTTGACTCGGTTTCCTTCTGTTACTTCTGCATCTCTGTCAGTGTGTCAATATGTCTTTTATACTGTGTCAGAATTTCTTCCCTCACGACGTCAAAACTAAACAGAGGTTTGAATCTAAAAGCTTGAGTTAGAGCGAAGGTGTTAGGGGAATATGTCAGGATATTGCTTCATTAGATGAACTCGCCTCTTCATTTTCATCTCAGCCTCTCACTTCAGACAAGTTTTATTTAATCAGAACTTTGCCAGCTTGTTTTACATTAATTAGGAGATGAATCAGTTTTAATTGTAATGTTCAGGGTTTTTAAACAAGTGCCTGGGGTTAGAGAGATTTCTATGAATCACCCTTTGGAGAGAACACTGTGAGCTTTTTTCTCAGTGAGTAATTCACAACTTGTGCACTTGATTGAGTCAAGACATTTTAACTTTATCAGCGGCTCATAACAAACAACTGATTACAGCAATCAAGAACCAAGCAACGGGGCATTACATTCTCAACGGAAAAGGAGAGGAGGTGAAGTCCAGGAGCTTCATCGACTTGGGCGTGGAGTGGCACTACATCATCGAGGAGGACGTGGAGACTCTGCACACCGACGGACCTCTGCATGACCCCGTGGTGGTTCTGGTAATAATACACCCCCCTCTATTAAAGCTTATATTTGAGTTCATCTAAAATGTGATTTCCTTGACAGTGAACGCTGTATAAAAGAAGCATTTCAGCCATCCAGTTCAGTCCTCCAACCCCCATTCCTCTCATTATCTTTCTAATGCTGTTAGATTTTAATTAATGAAACTCATTAATTAACAAATGGTAAATAGTAATTAGAAAGTTTTTTTGAACAACACATTTTTAGAACCTTTTGGTTTTTAGTATAAAAGCAGCAACAGATGGTTAAAGACTGAAATGATTAATGATTTAAGTAAGTGAATTAAAACGAGTGCATTTCAAAAGATTAACATTTTACAGAGGGATTTAAAAGAGAGATCTTGACTTTGTATGCGCTAAGTACTCAAGGAGGGAGATTAAAAACCGACCGGCAAGGACAGCAAAGCAAAGATTTGGGAGTAGCTTGAGGATATGAGCAGCAGCCTGAACACGTGAAGTTCCAAAACCAGCTGTAAAATGTTTCAGCCAAACCCAAAATTGACCGGCAGCCAGTGACACGTAGCGAGGATTTGGGGTAATGTGGTCACTAATCTTGGAGCGTGTCAGTAGTCCGGCAGCAGCTCTCTGAACTTGGGAGCTATTTCTCCTGCCGAGATCTGGGAGAGTCTCTGCGAGTTGCACAAATCATAAATAATAATCCCATGAATTATTTTTATTTGTCCGTTACCCTCACACAAAGTGCAATAAACATACAAAACCTAAATCTGATCAATGCCTGTAAAACAGCTCCGGTTCTCCTCAGTTCACTTGTACAGTTTCCCACTTGGCAGGTAGTTTACTCCAAGCACCTTGGAGCACTCGCCACAGTCCTCCTGTGGATTTAGTCTGTCTCAGTGTTTTCTGTCTCTTCATGTAATCCCAGACTATGATGTTCAAATCAACACTCTGTGGGGAACAGACCATCTGTTGCAGAACTCTACGCTCATGTCTCTGAAGATAGTTCTTTATGACTCCGGCTGTGCGTTTGGGATCATTGTCACGCTGCAGAATGAATTTGGGACAGATCAGGCCTGGCTAAAACTTAAATGCACAGCGTGAAAGAAAATCTTGTGAGCTGGAGAAAAGACGACCACCAGGAGTTCAGATGTCTCAGGCAGAAATAATATTGCTAGGTGAACCCGACCCGAACTTGACACACTCAGTAGAGACTTTCAGGCACTCCACTGGACCGACTCCAACTGCCTGCACACTTTAACAACACAAAAATGATATGCTGAGTAGACTCTCATTCTCCTTTTTACAGGTATAGCTTGGCATTTTGAGGAATGTGTTTATTTGCTGTTTCCCAAAGAGGTATAAGGGGTGATTGACTGTTTGTGGCCTAAGGTGGAGGGAGATGAGAACAGCTCATGTAGTGATTATGCAGAAAGTTTGAGGTTGAAGTTGAGTTCCAGGGGAATACATCAAATGCCGACCAGAGCTTCGTCTTCATCTTAGGGAAGAAGTAGAAGTCTGAGGGGCCAAATCAGGTGAACAGGGCGGGTGTTGGATGAGTTCAAATTCACATTCAGTGGATAGCTGTAGAAAGGCCAGTGTTGTCCATCTCTTCAAACAGTGCTGACTTGCAATTTTCAATTACCACAAACTTGTCAATCACCCTTCGTATTTGATAGGACTGATGCCTCATTCTGTGTTAAGCACAGAGCGAGAGCCTCGAGGCAATATTAGCATACAGATGGGCAGAGAGAAGCAGAGGGAAACAAACTTCAGCTCTGTGCTGAGGTGGTGTCAGTCTTCCCATCTAACTCCCAACCATTATATATATATATATATATATATATCATAATTATTCTGTATTGTATCTGTTTGCCTTATGTATAAGATTGGGCCGGGACCTGCAGTTCAAATGTGCAATAATGTGTTCCAGGGTCAACACAGAGATTTAATTAATGTATGAGCAGGAGTTACACAGGAAATGAAGTCATAGACTCTGGAGAAATAATTTCTATAGTTTAGCATTTATATAGTAAAAGACATTTCATATCTTGCTGCTGTGCAGAGGACAAATCTTTAATAGAGGACTCTTGGATTATGATTCTGCTTAGTAATTACTTTACAAGAAAGAGGTTTTTAAGTAAGAGTTTCTTCTCTCGTCCTTTCTTCTTTGGCCACAATCTAATCAGGAGACATCAGTCTTTTGAGAAAGGTCAGTGTTTCTGTGTGTGTGTGTGTGTGTGTCATAGGCTACTTTTGGGAACAAATACCAGACAAAAGACCAGTTAATTGGGGACAGCTCGTCCAAGTGGGGACAAAAGTCGTGTCCCCAATTGGAAAAAAAAAAGCTGAGTTAAGGGTTAAACAAGTAGTAGTTAGGGGTTAGGATAAGTCTCCAGGAAATTAATGCAAGTCTACGTAATGTCCCCAAAAGTGACTGAGATCAACAGAATCAGTTAGACGTGTTAGACATGAAAAGGGATAAAGCAAACCAAAGCCAATCATATTGGAGGCTGAAGTAGTTTTGACAATAGTGAGATTGCTTTGTGGGGTTCAGTGAACAAATTTAGGTCTTACATAAGCTCCTTTCAGACATGCACCTAGTTGGCAATTGGCAAAAATTCATGGCAGCAGTCTTGCTAGGTCAGACAGAGTTACGCTTCTGTTTGGCACAGCAGAAATCTGAAATGAATGGCTTCACGTTAATATAAAGGCTGTAGTAGTGCAAGGTTAAATACACAGAGGGAGAATAAATGCACACTTCCTTCACTTCATTCCTCTTCCTTCATATCATTACTTTTGAACTTGTTGAGCGGTGGCTCCTTCTCCAACATCCTGTCATACCTTAATAAGATAATAACATTACATTCACTACGTAAGAGATGCAAATGTCAGAATGACAGAACGGGCATCTGCTGACCTTCAGTCATCCTAACATGAATGAGGGAAACTGAATTGAATTGAAACAGAGATAATTCCCACAGGACCCAGATTTTCAGAAACAGAGCTCCTAATAAAACCACAGCCAGCAGCAGAAAGAAAAAAAGTCAGATTAGATTAAAATAGTAAAAGCACCCTGTGGTTTTTATTATGCATCATCTGCCAACATGGTGTAGAAGAAGAACTAATCTGTCCTCCTTTTGTCATGTAATCCTTTTTGACCTGATAAGTGGAAACCTCAGAAGTTTAAAAAGTTACAGTAACACTAAAGTTATTAAATGATTCAGTTATTGTTGACAAAAAGAGCCATAATAGGATTATTCATTAGTTTTTTTCTTATCTCTGTGTTTGTTGTCACTTTTAATGAAGCAAACTGTTGAGCAAGCAAGCTTTCCACCCACAACTTCGCCTTTTTATTCTGCTCATTACCCATTAATGTTTTGTTTTTCTTCTGCAGGGACACCTGTTCTGATTTCTTACATGTCACATCATGAGCGAGTTGAAATACGCATTTTCTGGCGGGAAAAGTAATTACATGGACAGACATTTTATTTCACACAAACTGAAAAGAACAGCAGATCTGACAGAAGTTAATTTACAGTTTCCCTGTGAACAGAACTTTTCTGAAAAGCAATCTTCTGAGAGGAGAGGTGGGAAAGAAGTTACTTACATTTTCCTGTAGTTTCAAAAACACAGAGGTGCAATCTTGTTTCAAAAGACACAAAAAAAAGCTTGTATAGATGAGTTACAGGCTACTTTGGTTCAGATAATTAATCATACTCAATTTGGCAGCAAGTAGAGGATAAAAGCAAATTATCATGGTACAAAGCAGACTTGTTTCAAAAGGTTGTTTTCCAAAAATTTGATCCAATGTTATATTCATGAGCAATGCATTTCTAATTCTCTACTTAAGGCTTTTTATTCATAAATGATCCAACTCAACATCTGCATTTAATGAGTCTCCTCAGCTGTTAAATTTAATGATCCATTTCACTCAATCACTTCATTTTGTCTTTCACTTCACTGATGGATTAATTGTGAACAGCCATTAAATTAAATTATAGATTTTGTGTTTTGTGGGGAATTTTGTAAGAAAATGTAAAGCAAATGTACTTTTATACACAGGAATTAATAAATAAAATGATAAATAATAGATATAATTAAAGCCATTTATCAGTAACAGCCAATATCTTTAAGATATCACAAGAAAATGTGAATGGATTTGTGTTTCCACTGACTGCTGACTTTGATCTCACGTCATAGCCATAACTCATGATTATAAAAATATCTTGAATTAATATTAGATGAAGCGCTTTCATACAAATTTAAAGACTTGTTGATAACTCCACATACTCTTTTCTGATAAACATGGAATATTCAGTTTTTGTCAGCCAACATTGGCAGTTATGTAATCGAAGTAATCTGTATCTGTCTAATCTGTATCTGCGTTAATCCCTCAAACCTTAATACCCGCACCAAGTCCTGTTTTGCAGTTCTCAGTTTCTGCACTCCTGCAGGATGTTTCACTCAGCTACAAACCTGTGAAATATACCTGAGAAATATTGTGGATATATTCCAGAGAAAAGCTCTGAACCAGCAGAGGAGATCTGTTTCTGTTGCCCCTCTGTATTGACACCATGTAATAGTTGTCATTGATCTTAGAGTCGTATCTATGGAAAATGCTTGGGTATTTTTTCTGCTGTCTCTTGAAATTAAACATAATGCATTTTATTTGCACAAATTTGCACTTTGAGTACTTAAATGCAAATATGGCTTTATTCTTCCCATGGTGTGCAGATTATACCCAAGGACAATGAAACACGCTCTACTTTAATGTACAAGTACATCATCCATGAAGATTCGGTGCCTGTCAACAACAACAACGTCATCCAGGAGGACACGTACGAGTGGGCTCTGAAGAGCTGGTCTCCGTGTTCCAAACCCTGTGCCGGAGGTAATGGATAAATTATCATCAAATTAGAAAAGAATAGAGAGGAATAATTTCTTTCTTCAAGTATGATTATCTGAATGTTATACCCACAGCTCCTGTTGTTCATAGACAGACTTCAAGTTCACACTCAAAGACCCTTGTTTTTATGTAATATAGATGTTTATCACATGTTTTTATCCACTTTAAGCTCCCACCCTCTCAAGCTGAGGTTGATCCTTTTGAATTATTAGCAGTTTACGTCTTTTATTAAAAAGCTGTGCTTGTGTTTCTTTGGATTGATGACAGGATTCTAACATAATTAACTCCAATGGTGTGGTCTTGATAGATATTTATACTTTAATTTGCTGCACAATTAGCAAGCAAATTGTGTTTTAGCTACAGTCATCTAATACTTTCCTGTGAAGTATTTGGGTCATAGAGCAATGCCAAGAGAAGGGACCTTAATTCCTCAAACATGCCCTTACAATAGTGCTTTTTGTGAGCATTTTCAGCAAGATCAGACCTGTGTAAAAATAAATCATATTAAAAATGAGCAGCATTAGTGGGAGCAGGTACCTGTGAGATGAAGAAATACTGTCCAGAAAGGTCGGTTTCAATCGTGACTTTGAAGAGTTATCAGAGGCCAAAACATGTTTAATATTTAAAATATTATGAGACAGAATTCATAGGACGTTTAAGTCTAAAATTGGCCAAAATCTGATTTCAGAACAAATTACAACAAATTACCTGACCGCTTTTTGGTCAACACCGAAAAAAGTACAGAATTTCAATTCCAAGTCTCACTGAAAATAAGTGGATACAATATTGTTACGTACGTTTTGCTTTAAATTAAAAAAAGTATAGCTTTTTTTATGCATTATAAAATGCTGCGTAATCAAAAACCTTCACCTCTTTTCACAGGGTTCCAGTACACCAAGTACGGGTGTAGAAAGAAAGGGGACACCAAGATGGTCCATCGAGGCTACTGCGACGCCAACAAGAAGCCAAAACCCATCCGCAGAATGTGTAACCTTCAGGACTGCACACAGCCTCAGTGAGTACAGACTTCCCAACTTCCCAAGTGTTGATTAGACTCAAACTGGGACTTAGCTGAAGTCAATTAAAGCCAAATATTAAAGTGGCCTCTCTCAGCACGAGTTGAATTTAAATGAGCTACTTTTTAACTGTAGTGTCTGTGGTAATGGAGTGAAAAGAAGCATTAACACCCAAAAATCAGTTCTGTTTTTATCAAGCTGTGAACTATGGTTAAGTGTCAGCTTCAGCACGGCAGGCTGTCTTTCCACTTCTATTCTTCTTCTATTCTCCAAGCACTTTATGCTTTGCCTCATAACTCTCGAAGCAAAATAATTTCTTGTCCTGGGTTTATTTGTGCTTTACATATCTATCAGTGTAGGTGACACCTAAATAGAGTGAGCCATTATGGGTAAAATTCTCTGTCATTTCGTATGTCGTTATATTGCAATATCAACATGTATTGTGACACAGTAAATTTCCTGGAAAATTAGTTGAGAAGCTGTGAATGAGTGTTAGAAACCCAGAGATACAGAAGGGAAGATACCACGGTGGAAACACTGAGGTAAACATCTGATGCTGGCAAATTCATGTTGTGTTAAGGTAGATATCATCATGTCTCAAATCATAAACAGATTTGTCTTGCATTTAATATGTTTCTGCTACAAATATAAAACAAATTCTCCAAAAACAATCATCGCCTACTTCACATAAACTGTCATGAATCTTGACCTCATTGTGCAGCTGTAACCAAATTCAGAAGACAGATGCACATATTAACTTGATAGACAAGTAGTGCGACAACAGACAGACAACTGTAAAGGGTCATAATTCAGTGGTTGCAAGTCTAACTCATTTTTCTAACGCACACTCACACAGTTCATCCTTACACAAACCCTTAAAATGTACAATGGCTTCCATTAGTCATTCAGAAGATGCATGTTAATGCCAGGTGTGAACAGAGCTGCAGATGTAGGTTAAAGGGCTACTCAGCGGTTTAGTGTTGCACTTCCGTATGATGAAGGGGTTGTGAGCGAGATTAAGAACAGAATGATTAGAATTCAGGCAGCAGAGGCCACGAGGGACATCTTGATTTTCACATATTGTCCACATGTACATACTAAAAATAACAGTCTCTCTAGTGTTAAGAAGGTAATTTACAGTACATACTCTGCTACATACTACGTGACTGGACAGTTATTTACACAGACTTATGATGAAGGAGTTCATTTCCCCAGCGATGCTGTTCCAGCCACCATTTTCAAGGCTTTTTAACTGTGGAGTCAGATACTTGATGAGAACAGAGGCAGTGTGAGTCGCTCCGATTCTCTCCATTCTACCTGCATGGCCGTCCTTAGAACGGACACAGCTAAAGCAGAAACTACCG
Source organism: Lates japonicus (assembly GCA_033238685.1). Classification (NCBI taxonomy): domain Eukaryota; kingdom Metazoa; phylum Chordata; class Actinopteri; family Centropomidae; genus Lates; species Lates japonicus. The sequence continues at coordinate 10,568,499 of BRZM01000019.1, forward strand.
GTGTTATGACGAGTTAAACCCCAGCTGTGACCAAGACGCCAACAAGAGAGAAAATGATAGAATGAACTAGCAAACATTGAGTTAGGGTTGTATTTGTATTTTGTATTTTCGACCAGGACAAATCCTGTAGTTTTAATCAGCTGTGTCAGTCTCCTGTCATTCCTCCTCAGTGTATCAGCATGTGAAAAATCACCACAGGCAGCAGTATGACCGATGTAAAGTTACTGCAGAGAAGGCCAGTGAACATAGTGCTACTGTTTGTTCTGTGAGAATTGTTCTATGCTTCATTTATTGTGAGAATAAATACATTTTGGATTCGTATATTTTCATTCTCATCCTTGGATTAGCACATAGAGCAGTTAATATTTGAATGATCCATCACATGTTTTACATGTATATAGTGAATCCTGGACTGAAGCTTGACTTTCAAAATGATATTATATTATAAGTCAAATCGCAATCACAATATCCGTCAGAAAAATCGCAATTAGATTTTTTCCCAAAATCATTCAGCCCTTGATCCCACCATTTGTTGAATTAAATAGCATTTATACAGGCTGAGTAAACAGGTAAACTAATCATTGCATGTAAAATGGGTGGAGTGCCCTTTTTAAACAACAAACTTGGAAGATTATGCGCATATATTGTCTGCTGCTGAATATAATTGTTGATCTTGCTGCCCGGAGGAGCTGCTAACCCTCAAACTGTTTCATTAATTCAAATATTAGTGGAGACTTTCTGTGTCCCATGATAATTTAAATGCTGCTTCAGTGATTTTTCCACCCTGGTAACTATTGATTCTGGGGAGACTCTGAATATTTGTTGTTTTGTTGCATGAATTTGGAATAAAGTGAAAATAATATATAAGCAAAAGTGTCTCTCAGATTTCAGAACAGCAGACTGATGACAGAGTAACCACATTTTGGTCCACCTGAGATACTGTAGTTACTGTTCTGTGTAAACAAAGTGATCACTTCACTCAGGGATATGTCTAGATTATTATTTTTTAATGGGATAATAAAGTTATCATCAAACTAATCAGGAAAATCAAGTTCTAATCAGGTACAAGAACTGGAGAAGCTGAAATAATGAATAAAAATGAACTGACAGTGAAACAGATTAATAACATAATATACATGTAATCATGCATCAAGAATTAATTCACAAATATTAGTAATAATTTAAACACAGAGACTCTAAAATTAGCACAAGTAAGAAATTGAATTAAAGTTAACTTAATGGAGTCATTAATTCAGTGCTCAGTCTTCAGATATATCCATGTTTCTCCTTCTTTAAACACCCACTTGGCAGAAACCGTAAAAAGCTTCACATCTTTACCACAGATTACAGCAGCTATTCCCTTCTACTGCCCTGCATTTGAGCAGCAGCATTAATCTAAAGTTATACTTGTCTCTAAATGTTTGTTTTACTGCTTCATTTAGTTCCAAGGAAGGCTCAAACCTTCAGAGACCGAGCCAAAGTCGATAAATCTCTGTAAGGCTTACAGGGGGATGATTTTACGCCATGTAGCCCTAAATCTCCAGTGCCAAGCGTCTGGACAGGACTACTTTTTATCAATAAAATCCTTTCAGTGTGACTTGTTAGGAGAGCAGCGAGCTGTGTCGTCAAAGATCCATCATAGGATTCTGTTTTAAATTCAGCCTTATCATTAAAAAATGATGAGAGCGAGGTTAAATTCAGGATAATGTGAGTGAAAAACAGTGAAAAGCTGCTACACTCTGAACAGTGGCAGATGTGAAAGTAAGAGGAGATTCTGAGGAGATTAATGTGTTGGCTGAGGTGAGTCTGAATGCAGGGTCATGACAGAGAAGGCCTGCAGGTGAGAGAAATGGTTTCAAAGCAGAGAAGGATGGATATAAGCTGATCAGTGTTGGAGGCTGTAAAACACCAAGTCGAGAGGGAAGTTTAATGCCAACTGCCCTTAAAAAAAACCACAGCCAGAATCATCCGTCCAAATCTCAAAGCTGCACGAGGGCAGGTTTTTAAGGTTACCAGCCGACACGCAACATAACACACTGAAGACCTCACGCAGTCAGCTAATGTTTACCTGCCAGCTGCTCTGCTCAGCTTTTAACCAAAGAAATGCGAGAGGCAAAGAGATCTAAAGCTACTGAGATCTGATGATAGATAAAACATTCACTCCCTGCTGTTCAGGAAACATCTTCATCTCTTTCTTAAGATCTGATTGACTTTTCTTTGGAGCAGAGATTTGACTCACAGCAGAACTCCATTTGAACAAATAAAGTAAATATCTTATTTAAGCCTCTTTTTTTGAACAGAGCAGGATAGTATAATAGTGTTCATAAGACTCTCTTGCCTTTTAGCAACGCTAACAGCGTGGCCCAAGGTTACATGTCAGGAACTATTGAACGGAAGACCATGAAGTTTTAGTCCCTAGTGAGTGACTTTACTCACCACTAGTACTTTAGACCTGACCCTGTGAAGGACAGTGGTACCTGCTGTATGTTTACCCAAATAATGTCTATTTTGAAACTCACCTGTCAGGTGGGACTGGTTGATCACATCAGCAGTTCTCAGTCTAACTCCCAGTAAGACTTACTGCTCTGTTGTCTGTAGTGTTTTAGTAAATGTTGTTTCTTTTGAGAGATAAGATTTGGTCTCAGAGTTGCAGTATAATATTTGTTGTTGTTGTAAATTCTGTCACCACATTTCACTAAAAATATATATATAAATGATAATGAGCAGTTGTAGTGTGGTCTTTGTTACATTTCAGTTAGATAACAGGTGTATCTCTTACTACACTCACTGTCAGTTTTTTTCCCCAGAAGAGTCTGTTTGTGTGGTTGAGATTATTTTGTCACAGTGAGGCACAGTTGTGTTGAAGTGTAATGAGCTGAGCCGAGCTGAGCTGCTGGTGTCAGCGGGAACACTCCTGTTCCAACTGCAAATAATCCTCCTGTCCAGGGAGGAGTGGACTCCAGAGCTGAACTTACCAAATTTGAACTTGGCGTACTCCTTACTGAGAAACTCCTGTGACTGGCTTTTCTTTGTGGTGCCACCTTGTTTCGTGAAATTTTTTGACAATTATTCTTCACTTCAGGATCATATTTAAGAACTAAACATTTTCTGTTTTTGAAATAAAATGAAAGATGTAGAGGATTAAGCAGCTGTAAACCCTCTGAGTGCTTCTTTCTACTCAGTGTGAGGAGACAGACCTTTGAAAAGAAAGGCAAATTCCCTCAATAGCTGGCCCGATTTTTTTTTTTTTTTTTTCATCACTGCTAGACTCCCCACCTTGTCTCATAATTTGACTTCTCTCTCTTTCCTTTAGTTCAGGAGCAGGCCTGAGATTTCAGCCAAAATTAAGAACGCTTGGGCATTGGAGATAAGAAATGTCATGGAGGAAATTTGGGGCAGTGTGTCTGAAAAAGATAAGAGTATAGTCCTGATCGTGGATGTGGAGCATTAAAATTAAAAACTTGGGAATATTTTCACATTTATTTTGAGCTGAGTTTGGGTGTAAGTCACAAACGGTGCAAGAAACGTATACATATATATGTTATGGGCATGTGAGTAGAGTGAATGTATATTTGCTTTGTGCAGCACTTTAATCAACCTGATAAACTTCTTCAGAGGAAGAAGTACTTCAGTTTTATTTATATAGCACCAAATCATCATACATTATCTCAAGGCTCTTTACAGAATAAAATATTAAAAAGAGAAACCCAACAGTTCAAACAATGACCAAGCACTTGGCGACAGTGGAAAGGAGAAACTCCCTGACACCTCTGACAGAAAGGGACTCAGGCTGGGCGACCATCTGCCTCGACTGGCTGAGTTGAGAGGAGAGGGAGACTGGGAACAGCTATATATACTGTTGTATTCAAGTACTGTAAGACAGGCTGTTATAATGACGATAATGATAATAATACTCAATGATACTGCTGTAATATCTGTAATGTTGTTATTAATAGCAACAGCAGCAATGATAGCAGCACCAATTAACAATAATAATAATAATAACAGTTGCAGTGTAGCTCCAGAGTCAGAGATACAGAATGCAGAATGAGCACAAACTACAGGAGAGAGACAACACAAAGACATGCAGCTGTGTGATGTAAATGTACAGGGAGAAAGAGAAGAAGAAGAGAGAGGAGGTGCTCTATTGAAGCTGGAGATGTGCCAACATACTGCAAATGTGTTAGCCCCTGTGGGTGAAGCGGTTTTTAATTGCTGTGAAATACATTAAAAGCTTGTCATGTAATTCAAATGAATCAAAAACTCAAGCAAGAACATGTGTAATCACTCTTTAATAACTAACCACAATGGTTCAAAGATTCTCCTCACAACATGTTGGCTCACAATTCCTTTGACAGTTTTCTCTCCTCGTAGAAAAGCAGCAGCACTGAGAACAAAATGTAGATGGATGTGTTAGGCTTAACAAGGTGTTCTCTGATTTTTGTTTCTTTCATCTACTTCTAAAAAACCTGCAGCCTCAGGTGTTGTTGTTATGTTGGTGCATATATACAGCAGAGGCAAAATCATATCATAACTGTACAAAGCCCAGTAATCTGGGTCTTATATCCATGCTTTAGGCCATCGTTTTCTGGTAATAATATCACTGCACTCTCAGCAGTGTAACCAAAACAAGTCTGACAAGGCAAGAAACAAACAGTCAGACAGTTACTCAGGCTGTAAAACAGTTAGGTAGCCAGACTTATTTGGAGGAGAAAACAAAGGTGAACTTTTCAGGTGCACTCACTCACACTTTAATAAAAAATCAATCAAAACTATCTGTATAACTTGATAATGGTGAGATGAATATGTTGTGAAGATACGCTGTAATTTGGGGAAACTAAGTCTCAGGGCCGAGCTAGCTGCATGTTGAAAACATGTTATGGGTTCTGGCTTCCAATTATTTGTTCAAAGAATTCTCCATTACCGACACATCATTTCATAACTGTCTGTTAAATATTAATACCGTCTCACACATGCAAGCACATACTCCCACACACATATGTGGAGTCCCTTTGGACCAATTAACTGCATTGAGAGAGTCTGAGGTTGGTAAAACAGCTGCTCTCTGATGACACAGCCGTGCAGGTGAAAAATGCTTTGTTGAGACTGAGCCACGTTTACTTCAGTATGGGCTTTGTGTCCATCCAGCCCAATTTAAAAATCATAATTTTGTCTGTGTTTGACCAGTTTAGAATGACAGCTTCCTCTTGAGTCTTACGGCATTTTAAATGGAGTTATTGATTCATGTAAAAGAAGCGTCAGCAGACTCACAGCTGTCTTCTCTGCTGACGTGAGTCTTAATTTGTCTGAGAAGTTTGGAAGAGTCTGTCAGCATTCACAGCACTCAGGCTTTGTGTTAGCAAATGAATGTTAATTCTCTCTAAGTAATTTTCTATCCAAAGTCAATGAATGGTGAGTTCAAAGCTATTCATACTTGCTTTTGAATTCTATATTCAATTCTTTGCCGCCCTGCAAAAAAGAGCCATAAATGCATCTCTTTCAGTTGCGCCTGCTTTTTTTCCCCCTCTGTTCAGAAGTCCCATGTTATTTACTGTTTATGTGATTGCAGGTCCACAATTATTGGAGGGATTTTATCTCCAATTTACCCAGAGCTTTTTTAAAAAATGATATGAAATGAAGTCTATTGAAAGCGTATTCAGCAACCATCAAGTTAAATATAATAAAAGTGATGGAAAATTGATGTTGGTGTCAACAACATGGAGTCTTCGAGTGTAAACAGGTGTTCAATTAGCCTTTCACAATCTTGACCCTCTTCTTCATTGGGGGGAAGTTTGTTTTATACTGTGTCTTTTATTTAAGTGGGATTATGAATGTCAGCAGTTTTACCTCCTGTCTATCCTCAGTAATCTCCTCATCTTTATTTGTCCAGATGGGTCTCAGAGGAATGGGAGTATTGCACCAAAACCTGCAGCAACCTGGGCTTTCAGATCCGGACCGTTCGCTGCGTGCAGTTGCTCCACGACGGCACCAACCGCTCTGTCCACAGCAAATACTGCAGCGGCGAGAAGCCAGATAGCCGGAGGCCCTGTAACAGAGTCCCGTGTCCTGCTCAGTGGAGGACCGGAGCCTGGTCGGAGGTTCAGTATCCACATGATCTGTTTGAAATTTTCTTTCATCTCTTCAGCGAAAAAGCTTCACAGTTTGTGCAGCTGGTCACATTTCTAGAGGTTTGGGCTGTGGAACATTTAGCCACAGATCCATCCGATTTTATTCTTGATGTCATCTTGTTTTTTCTTCCTACCAGAGTTTTCTCATAGATTTGACTTGATTCTGCAGCAGCTTTAGAGCGCAAGATACAGCTGTGATTTCTGAACTTGACAGGATCATGTATAAAACGAGGCAACTGTGATATATAATTTAGTGCAGTGTCACATCTCATCTGAAAACACACCAGTTTTACCTCCTCCATCTCACCAAATGAGATCTTTATAGTCATGGAAAAATCCAATAAATCAGGTGTCCAGCTGAGTGGTGGAGCACAGATAAGAGTTAATAAGATGCAGTTCTTCATGGCAGCAGCTAATTTATGTGAGATGGGTTCAGATTTTTGATAACATGGTCTACCTCCATATTGGAATATAGCTCTTTATATGAATATATATGCATATTTGAGCACTCAGTGACAGTGGTAGTGTTATAACAGTAGTTTTATTTATTCTTTATGTAATGCATGAATCAGAAAATTATCATTATTCCATCCAAGCTAGCTTGAATTGCTGTTTTACAACCAGTTTATTTATAGTTTTCATTGGGAACGTTTGTGCTACAGCTCTCAGTGTTGTCTCATTCAGGAGTAAACAGATTCCAGACTAATTGTGTCCCTGACATTTACATTGACGTCAGTAGGAGATCTAAAAACAAGTCCATAAACAGCCAGCCAGAGTCCTATAAAGAGGGAGATCCTCCAAAGGTTAAAGGTTTTCTGTTGCTTTGGCTACATCCATCCTCTGATTGTTGTTTGAGGGTTCACACACCACAAACGCCGACTTGACTCTAGGTTTTATGAAATCTTTTTTCATTTCTAAATTAGGCCAGGATGTGCTTGTAACAAACCGGTGTAGACAAAGTGTTGTCCTATAAAGGTTGAAGGCAAAAGTGATTACACCTGCTATCAAAGGATCAGACTTAAAGAGCCTGCTGTCATAGAGAGGTGCACAAGAGATGCATCTAACAGTCTCTGTTTAAATGTATAAAGGTTGTTGCACTAATTTGTTCACAAAAAGTAACAGAAGAAGTTGTGTGAAAAATAAAAAAGGGGGAATTTATATAACTGTAGTTGGAAGACTTTAATGCAGTGTGCAAGTGCAAACAAATTACAGAGGTGTGTACAAACATCTACTGCAGGTTTAAGTTCGGCCAATAAGTGGCACTAAAGCAAAATGATAACTTTAAATGAGCATGTTTCGGTGGTACTCACTTAAAATTTGGCACAAATTATCTTTGTGCAATTTTCCCTGACAGGAAAAAATCTTGGCCACTAAATGGTTTCATTAAGTGTATTTTGAAGCTGCTGCCAGATGGAGATATGAAAAAAGACAAACAAAAACATACTGCCACTCTCATTTTAAAAAGTAGAGAATTCTGCAGTGCTTTTTAGTTATGAATTAATTCACAAAGACCTATTCATGGTTCAGAGGCATGATTGTCGCCCAGCTCTTTTGACTTTTATGGTGACTTTACACAATATGTAGGAGCTAAAACCGCAGCCTCTGATCCAAGTTGTTTTTCAGTACAAACCAAATAAACTGGTGAAAAACTAAGTTTAAAAAAAGGAGAACTCTTCAGCCAAGTTCAGAAAATCCATCCAGACAGAGTAATGTGTAAAGTAAATCTGGCACAGAGTAAAAACAAAGTATTACCACTGTAACTGTCAAATCAAATTTCTTGATGTTAAGTGACTGACTTTATTTCCCACAGATTTTCCTGTGCACTCTCAGAGCAATCCAGTCTAAAAAGGGATAGAGAGAGGTCTCCACTCTGACATTTACTGTTACCTGTGTGACCTGCCTGCACTAATGTCAGCCCTGCCATCCAAAACACCGTCCTGTTTTTCTGTATGTGAGAGAGCTGTTGTTTGCTCTCCTCCACAGTGCTCTGTGACCTGTGGAGAGGGGATGGAGAGGCGTCTGGTCACTTGCCGGATTGGAGATCAGTGTAACGGAGAAAAACCTGAGACTGTGAGACCATGCAGACCTGGACCCTGCCATGGTAAGCATGTCATGTATTAAGAGCTGAAGGGAAATTAATGCCTGTTCTAGCCGACCTCTCACAGTCCATCATTTTCAACACATTTAGCCTCCTTCAGAATAAAAGCCAGGAATAACCAGGCATGTCATTTATTCTGCCAAAGCCCATAGACAAAAAACAAACTACATAACATGTCATTGTGTTTCAAAAATACCCAAAAGGAGACATTTTTGCAGGTTTCACCTCCTTAAAGGAGCTATTTGGACGTTTTGCTATCTCTACATAGCCAGCGTTAGCAATAACAGCTGTTTAAAACTTCATCCCTTTACTCATCAAGAGCTGTTTCCAGCATTGGAAAGAAACAGCAATGTTTTGCTTCCAGTTCTAGCACTTATTGTCTTCTACTAAAGTTAGCATGCCAACCAGCTAGAGCTAGCCCCAGGCTGCTCTGTGTGTGTCATCACTTTATGATAGAAACTCACTGTGGCGTCCAAAGTGCCCTGAAGAAGTAGCGCTGCTTAGAGAGCATATTATAACCTCTTATATGGTTGAAGGTCTTGGTAAGCGACTATGACCACCACTCACATCCAGCAAGACTCCACGTTTTACAACAAATAGCCCCTTTAATTCTAAATCATCTGACTTTGCAGGCATGCGTTGCAGTTCATTTCCGTATGACATTTTAATCAATTTGCAGACCCTTGAAACCTGTTTACTGGTTATCTAATGATCTATCTATTCATCCATTATCTATACCACTTATCCTTGAGGGTTGTGGGGGACTGGGGCCAATCCACTAACTGTTACCACAGGGGCTGCCATTTAATCTAAGTTTTATAGTCTTGTTTTAACAGCCTACATCATTCATCTTTCCCAGCATTCATTTTAAAAAGAGCACCTTCTATTATCAGTGTCAGGTAAAATGTATCATTCTTAAATGCTGACGTATACCGAACAATTTTTTTGAGCTCTTTCAATAAAACTTAAATGCCAAGTTGATGTTTGCAGCAAAGATATGGGGATAAACTAGGATGAAGATGCCAATAATACACATTCTCTCTTAAGCAGGGGAGTACATAAAAGCACAGTCTGTATGTCTAATATTGATGTATGTTGAGTATGTGCAGCTGCAGTACAATATCACAGAAAAGGCTTGTAAAGAGCTCCTCAATCAATATGTTATTCTGAATGTGCTGAGAGTAATGAATGAAGTGAATTCAATGAGAAACAGACTTTGAATCCACTAAAATGTGGAATGAATAGACAAAGGGCTGAAACTCAGGAAGAAATGGTCGTAATAGATTTTACTTTCAGAGTAGGTTCAGGTTCATTTGGAGTTTAAAGAGGACAGACATATCAGTGTTATTGAAAGCTGAAAAACCACTGAATTACTAATTACTTGGTTTGGATCATGCTGATTACACTCATCAAATGTCCTTGAGGGTCAAATGAAATATTTAATTTTCAAATAAATGACTATTTTTTCTGTTCAAAGATCTTCTTCAAGTCGTCACAGCACTGTTTGCAGTTTTGTTTCAGTTTTAGGCACTGTAAATCACGGTGCTTTCTTTTTGTGTACTGCGTTGCACTGATACAGCTGTGTCCATCAACAGCGAACTAAAAAATAAAGCATTTTTTAGTATGAATACTGCTAAATTTTAGGTGGACATTTTCCCTGTGTGATCGAGCTACATACTCAAAACTAGTCCCAGGATTAAAGACAAAAATTTAACAAAAAATGTATTTGATTTCTTTAATCTTCATTTATCCAGATGGTTAGAGGAGTCCTTAAGGATTATGGAAATAGCTGCACAACAGCTGTAAATCTTGTTAAGCGACCCTCTGGGTTTTACAAACATCACAGAGTATTTATCTTTCAGAGAAACAAATGCTTACCATTGTGACTGGAATGTAAAGCTAAAGCTAACGAGAGGCACAAACTGGGGCTAACTCAAAACAAAAGTTTATTCATAGTATAAACACTTCTCTAAGCACCTCTCACCACATGCACTGAGCTCACTCTGTATGCCCTTCGACTTTCAGATGAGCCATGTAATGGGGACAAATCCATCTTCTGCCAAATGGAGGTCCTAGCACGATACTGCTCTATTCCAGGCTACAACAAACTGTGCTGCGACTCCTGCAGCAAGCGCAGCGGAGCTCTGTCTTTGTTCTCCGAGGCGGCGGAGACGGAGGAGCACGTCCGCTTCGGATCAGCCACCCAGCTGCTGGAGACATTAACGGCTTCTGTAGCAGCCAACGGTACTCACGGCGGTAAACAAGGCACAGGCAGGGGATCTGTTGCATCAGGAAGCGCTACCAGACGCACCACCACACCTGCTCCGCTCAAGAAAACCCAATCAAAGATCACTATGCCTCCGAGACGGGTTCCACGACACATGGGTCTCACTGGCAGGAAGCTGCCCGCCATGGCACCATCTCCCCTGGCAGATCCCACTGAGGGTCAGAGGTCAAGCAGCTCGACAGATAGTCGGTGGCCCACAGAATATTCTGAAGTGGAGAGATGAAAGTAACACCCTTCCCTTCAGGACTCTTTATGTACAGTAGATACCCCAGCTTCATCCTGAGTCTTCTCATGCCAAAAACACCACAGAGAGAGAAACAGAGAGAGAGAGAGAGAGAGAAAAGTGCTGGCTCACTTTGTTGTTTGAATTTCCCTTTTTGCCCCTGACGCTGACTTTAAATATCACTTCAACATCTCACAGTGAGCTCCCACAGTATTTGGACTGAACCAGCTGCGTTACTTTGCTTTCATACTTTTTATTCAGGCAAAAAAAAATGATACAATAATTTAAAGGTAAAGGGGCACATGGTCTGAAGGGAATTTTCATCCGTGTCAAATGAAAAGCTAAATGAAACACAGCTTTGGCAGTTTATAGTGAATAATTTCAGGGATACAAAATAGCCAAAGGACAGTTTGATATACAGAAGACTCCAAATTCTTAACATCTCGGTGGATATTACAAAGAAATGGATTCTTAATTCAAGTCTGGCTCATGACTTTTTGACCCAATGAGTCTTGAAGCGTTCTTTAATGTCACCTACAGACTCACAACCGAGGTGACAGGTGTTGGAAGGTGCTGGCATTTCCTCTCTGACTGTTCTTTTCCCTGGTCTTGTCATTTAATGAATCAGGCCCCCAGGTGTCTGCAGAGTGGTGCAGCAGGTCCTCCAGCAAACACTCAGCAGACGGTGAGAGAGGAAATGTCAACAGGTGTAGTCATTACAGCTGATTCAATTTGGGAAAATGTATGCAGACTGGCACAAGTAGAGCTCACGCAGTACAGAAATAGATACAGGAATTAGTGCAGAAATACACTGAGTGCACTTGTCTTCATGTAAGAAGTCACAACACAACTTGAGTAGCCCATAGTTACATTCGTCATCTTAAGGTAAATATTAGGTGTAATGCTATTAACAACATTGCATACCTTTGTTTACGTGACATGCAACAATGCTGCCATGTTGTATCGCTAAATCATAACCTTAAGCTGGATGGGAGGTTTAGTTTGCTATAATTTCTAAGTTAATGATAATGAGAAAAAAGTTTTAAAGATCTAAAACAGATCATCTGATACAGCTGAAAATCCCCTTTTACTTGAATGTTACAAACTGCCATTTTCTTGCCAAAAAACATGTATATGTAAAGTACTGTCCCAGTACTTGTGGGGTCACTGCATATACAAAATCAAACACCGGACTTTGAGTGCGTATGGAAAGTGACCAGAGATGGACCAGTGAAAACCATTAGGAAAATGGTTGTAGTTGTATAGTTGTTTTTTTATATCCAGCAATGTCTGTTGAGTGGCGCTCTGCAGTTTCTATGGAAATGGGTATTTATAAAGGTTCCTGTAAATACTGTACATGAAAATATCAGTATTATTTTAAAAAGCTAAGGATACTTTCAAACACCCTTTTTAATCAATTAGAGTCACAAAGATTTTTCCAAATGTTTTCCTTTTCAGTAGCAGTGTTGTTAACACTGTCCACTCTGAATTCTGCTAAATTTACCTGTCTACAGGTAGAATACTGTAATAGTTGAACATCTTGGAAAATACACTCATTAACTTCCTTGTCAAGAGTTAGATGAGAAGATTGAAACCACTCTCATGTCTGTACGCTAAATATGAAGCTACGAGCAGTCAGTTTAGCTTAGCATACAGACTGGAAACACAGAGAAATAGCTAGTCTACTAAAGCACACATTAATATGTTATATCTTACTTGTGTATTCATACAAAAACCAAAGTGTAAAAATTTAGCTTCATATTTAGCAGACCAATATGAGAAAATTTGCAAGAAAGTGAATAGGCATATTTCCAATCATGTCAAACTGTTCCTTTAAGAGGTATCTTATACACACTGATTCATTCCAGCATTTACCTTTTTCTAAACGAGAAGTTTGTATGGTGCTAGCCATTGACCTTTTTGACTCCTTGTATTGCCCTCCTTGTGAAAGTTCTTGCTCAGAAAGGTTGAAACTGTCAGGTCAAAGAAGGGAACAAAGAAAGGGAACACATTTGTCAAGTGTTCTCAGTGCTATATGTTTCTTACAGTAGGCTCTTGTTCAGCTGAGAAATTCACAATGCATCTAAAATGTGTCATGACCATGGAAAACAGGACAACAACAATCCTGAAATGAAATGCTATATTATTCTCTATAGTCATATACACTAAAACACCTAAAGCTGCATTAAGCATTTTTTACCACTAGGGGGCATCCTCTACAACAAACTCTCAGTAATACAGCTCTGAAATCACATTTCTGTCCACCCGATGAATGTAACTCAAATATCTGCTCTCTTTTTAGCTTAGGACTTGTTCTTCACCAATGACTGTATGTAAAGATGGACGACGCGTCTTCACTTCCTCCCGCTGTGCAATAATGGCGCCAAAATATCCTGTATACGAGCGCTGCCATTTTGCGTTGGTTGCTGTGGTATCAATGCCCCGCCTTTATACCCACCTGTCCAATCATGACTCAATCACAGCTGTCAATCATGATGTCACACCCTGTTTTTATAGCATCAAATAACAAATTAAAACCAAACTCATAAGAAGATGAACACTTGAACAGACATCAGTGTGAGAGAGCTATCTAAAATGACAGACACCATCTTTGGAAAAATGTATTTGATGTGTACTTTAATGCTAACATGGAGGGGGCGGGGTTTATGACCTATACTGCAGCCAGCCACCAGGGGGCAATTGCGATGTTTTGGCTTTTCTTTTAGGGAGCTGTCATGTCCTCCATCTTTTTATACTGTCATTGGTCTCCACCAACTCCTCAGAAAAGTATCTGGCTCTCTAGCTGCTAAATTATCCGCTGTATTCACCAGCTACTTGTTTATTTCACATTTTAAAAAGCCAATTCTCAGTGGATTCAGTACTTTTCACATTACTCGTAACGATTTAGTTCAATTTAAATATCAAACATGTGCTTAATGGAGCTTACAACAAGATTACAACCTTCAGTCTGAACAAGGTTCTGTTGTACGTTTTGTGTTTGCAGGAACAAAGCCTCATTGTAGACACAAGAAGCTGGACTTTCAAAAGAGTTTTACTGTATGTGAAACATGTTTTCTTTTCTTTTTTTTCAAAGTATTTCCTAAATGGCTTTTTTTATGGTGGATGAAGGTTCGGGAGAGAGAAAGCTATTTATTATTCTAAAAAAAAAAAAAGGATTTCCTCACAACCACAATGCATCTGACTGCAATAGCAAAAGACACAGTTTTGTGTGTTTCAGCAAAGAAATAGCTCGCAACTATTCACACTCACTCCTGTGTGCCAATGTATAGTACATGTATATAGCATTGAGTACATGAATATTTATTGAAAGTTAAAGGGTTCTGCTTTGTTTTTACAGCATGTGCGGTGCCAGCTGATCAATAAGCTGCAACAGATAAACCATTGAAAACTGATCACCCTTTTTTTCATCCACATTACCAAGTTTTAACTGGATTTCTATTTTTAAATCTTAAAAAAATATGATAGATTAGAAATGACATTGTTTTTTGCAAACAATTAGATGTAAATATACATGCTCAATTTTGAGATGTTTTACCTTTTGTCAGAAAGCTGTCTTTTCACAGCTGTTTTGTAGAAGTTGTTAACAGAGCTGTTACATCGCAGCAACATGTACTGACCAGACAAATGCTTTATTTTAACCAATAAAATAGTGTAGTACCAGTAAACCAGTTAAGTTGTTTTTTATGCTGTTTGTAGTTGTCAGTATTGTCTAACCATACATTTTCCTCCCCAGTTCTTTTCACATCCTTTACTTGCTGCCTATAAAACATTGTTGCTAATGTTATAGAGAGCTTGTAATGATAAATAGGATAGTTGTAGTTGTTACATTGACAATCCCTGAGCCTCAGACAGATATTACTGCATAGGATTCTCCATGTACTGTATCAATACCCCTGTGCTATCCATGCATTGATGAATTACGATTGTCATGACTGTTAGTCACTCTGCTCTATTCGCTTTTCTATGTATTTGTGTAGATTGAAGTGTACACTACTGATACTGTTTGTTGTAATAGGGAGCACATAGCAATAAAAGATATGATTAACTACTCTTGCTCTCAAGCGTTCTCCGCCATCATTTCAGCATCTGTGCGGTTCAGTCGTGTAGCATTAAAAAAAAAAGTCTGTTGTGTCATTATCATACACGATGGGTCAAATTAAGGTTGATTTGTATAGCCCCAAATTGCAAATTCTTCTCTGCAATTAGTACATTATAAAGCAGTGTCTATCTTTAGATCCTCTGTTTAAGGAGCTAGGAAAATGACATGAACAACTCCAGGTGTGAAAGTTTATTCTTGACCCTGGAAACAGTACATAGACAACATACTGCCCAAGGTTTATTGATGCAGTGACATGGATGCAGCAAACACTAGACACATACACACACAAAAATCAAATTAAAATTATTTTTTTCCTTCCTGGCATTTAGGCAGCCTCTTTTCTGACATGCCACCCCACAGTCAGAATACTGTCCTATTGCCTAAAGAATAGCCTTTTCATTTTTTCATGGCCTAAACTTTCGTTGGGTTGTGCATTGTTACGTTGTTTTGGCCGTACATGAGCTGAATTTAATTAACGTACATTATTACTTATAAAAAAAGCTCCAAGTTGTCTATGGAAGCTCTTGACTATTACCTTTGTACTATGACAAGATAGCAGCAAGCTAACAGCTAAGATTCTAACTGTTTACTGCTGTAAAATAATACCTTGTTGTATCTGTGTTGTAATTCTTATCATAAGTGTTCACCACAGTCTTAAAGAGGATATTCTAAGCTTTAATCATAATCATATATATATATATATTATCACTTTGTCTCTCAGTAATGTATGATTTCCTCGCCTTGAACCCAAACCCATTTATTCCTGCTAGAAACTAGTAACAAAAATATAAGATGTATACTTAAAATAAAAAGGAACACTTGACTGACAGTAATGCAAGAAATGTTAATTAGTAAGCTACAGCCTACAGGCTTTTACCGCTAATTACTGTGTTTCTCTTCATCTGTTTATTCCCAGCAAATTGCTTTTGCTGTTAATAAAATACACATCACATCCTTTACAAACTGTAAGTGAAAAAAACATAAAAAAAATCAGTTTGAGACAACAAATGTAAGAGATCTCATCAAGTCACCACTACACTCGTGTGTCATGTCATGTGTGTCGACAGTAGTTTGTGGTGAGAACAATCGTGTATGAAAATGTCAAACATAATTACTCAGTCTCTTACTACTAAATGAGGTTTACATTTGCTGAAATAATCACGTCTAACTGAACAAGTTCATTGATTTACAGTCAACAGTTAAGGTCAGGAGGGCTCACACACGCACGCTCAGACATATTACTGGCCAACGTTATTGGTTTAAGTGAGGAGTTCTAATTGTGTGAAATGCTATTGTCCTTTTAGTTCCAATTAAGGGAAACAGCAGTGTATGAAAATGTAATTTCAAAGTACTGCACCTAGCATGCAACCATTCCATGTGCTGCAGCATTTATAGCATAGACTACATCAACCTTTAACAAACACACATAACCACAGGAAAAACAATAAATAACACAATGAAAAATACAATTAAAACTTAATGAAAACTACCTAAATTCCAACCCTGCTTTCTAGAAATTGCATTTACGTGCTGTTCTCATTTGTTTTGCCATTTGATGTGCTGATTGGAAATGTTATCGCTGCCTGGATTATGTTCAGTGGCAGTGCTGTAGGGAGGAAGTTGTTGGGAGGGGGGTCAGGGTGGACGATGGGTTTGTAAAGTGGAGCACTTTGACACCAGATAATGGAATTCACATCCTGAGTCACACATGCGGTTAGATTAAGACAACCCTTTGTTTAATGTCAGTGAAAAATTGTGTTTAACATGTCCTGTCTTGTTATTTTTGGCATTTTTAATATTTAAGATTAAGAACATAATCGTTCCTCAACTTTATAGCCAAGCACTGGGATTACCTAAATGTAAACATAAAAGTTTTATCATGTTTTAATTGCTACAAGCAACTTTTATATCACTTTGGATTAAAGCATCTGTCCAGTGAGTTAATGGAAATGGAAATGTACAAGCAGGTATTGGAGAAGCTTAATTCAATACACAGACAGTGACACTTTACAGATGCAGACTAACATTTCTTCATTATGTTGATAAGAAAAATAATTCAGGCAATGTTATGTCTCAATTAAAACATATTTACTATTGCAAATTAATACTATATAAACATAATTTCAAGTAGACAGGGTTGGGCTATTCATGATATCAAAACTTTAAAGTTTAAAAACTGTTTCAAAATGATCATGATGATCATGAGTCATGACCTGTCGTGAGCTCTGTCAGTAAGAAGTTCCACAGATTGAACACTGAACAAAGATCTCTGTCTGTTTCTGAAAGGGAACCTTACATTTCCCCACAGAGTTATCCCAAGTTACTGAGTCAGAAACCCAGAGAGGTTTCACCATATTACTGAGCACATGAGGGGCCTGCTTATTGAAGCCCTTAATGCCTTTTGTGGCTGAATGGGAGTAAATCCCTGCAGCCAGTTTCCTAAACATTGTAGAGAGACTTCACAGAAAAGTGGATGCTATGAAAAGTCCTTTTAACATTGAAGAGGTCTCTAATCTCTATAATTACATCTCTGATTACATTCCAGACAAAAGCAAAAGCACTTTGATTAATTGTAATTACAATTCAACAAATATACAACTTTATGGCTTTAAGAATGAGAATTCAAGACTGTTCTCCAGACTTCAACTGTTCAGATATTCATCGTCATGCTGTTTAAACACTTTTTACACCTTCAGACGTGGATGGATTACTGAGTAAAGACAAAGGGGCCTGAGAGCTCAGGAGGCCACTGTACTGGAAACTCTGTTTGAAGAAACTAGTAATATTTCTCATAGAAAAGTAAATCAAAATGACTTCAAAAAGAGGAAAAATGATCATAAAGACACACAAAATACACATATAATGACCACCTGACTACAAAAATAACCATTAAGACCATCAGATATCTTTAAATGTGCTGGGTTAAAGGCAGAGTATATTTGACAATATCATCTCGAATTAGAGTTTTGAATAGTTGTGATTTAAACAGAGATGTCTGGAAATCACATTTCAATTTTCAATTCAATTCAATTCAATTTTATTTATATAGCGCCATATCACAACAAAAGTCATCTCAAGGCATTTTTCATATAGAGCAGGTCTAGACCATACTCTTTAAAATAGGTATTTACAGAGAGAGACCCAACAAATCCCACCATGAGCAAGCACTAGGCGACAGTGGCGAGGAAAAACTTCCTTTTCCTTTCCTTTTTTTTTTGGCAATTTAATTGTAGATAACTCTAATTATGGATTTAACTCAGTGGTTCATTCTGACTGGTCGAAATGTAATGAGAGGGATCTTCAGTTAAAGGTTTGAACAGTAATATATGCATTGCAGATATATGCAGATATAAATAACATAAGAGATATCTGACCAGTCTCCTTTAATCTCTTTATGTTAGTAATTTAAACACACCTCCTATTTAAAACTTAAAATAATAATTTCCTAATCTTGTTTAGCAATTAAATGTTCCTCTTAATTTGACACAAATGCCAAACAACCAAAATATAACGTGCACCTTTTTTTCAGTCTGTTTGCCTTGTTCTTTTTTGGTGTTTAATAAGTTACATTCTCAGCATGAGTCGGATTCTGGTTATTATGATTCCAACAGCAGCAACAAAACCTCACTGTGCCTGTATGCTTGACAGCAGTAAGTATCTCACTGGTATTAATATCCTTCTACACTTGATGAAATTGCCTACATTGTATATCTATAAAAAGGATCATATGGACAACAATAATTCAGTACGGGATTAGTCTGGTTGGCTATTTCAACCCTCTAATAGGGATCTAGATTATTTCCCACTGAGATGTAATTCTTCCAGTCCAAACTGGTTAGTTTTATGGCTGCAAATTCTCTTACTAATCAACTCAATGGGATTAGCTGAAATATGTATTTCTGTAAGAAATGATTATGAGGAAAGAGCCCCAAAATATCTGGAAATTATTATTTGTCCAAATACTAAAAAGCCAGAATTCCAGCCATCATTCTCATTCTGCTCAGCCCTGCAGTGCTTCTTTTTCAAGACGCAGAGGACACAGGAGCGACACTTCAAAAACTTCTCCACAGATAATAATAACATCCAAGAAAAAGCAACGCACCTCGGCTGGAGATATCAGTGCATGTAAGCCTCTGAGCTCTCTTGAGAAATGGGATGAGACAGAGCCGCCGCAAACACAGGTGCAGAAAGACTGCAGGATGGCCAGTGATTGTTCCTGCCACAGTTGCCACGCTGTCTGATGAAAATCAGGAAATGACAGGCAAGAAGGGGGGGTCAGATTATCTGTGTATAACCTGAGAATACAAGGTCCCGTCTGATTAAAGCCACATGAGGGTTATTTAGTCTGACAGGAGGCTGACTGAGCAAAAGAACGTATTAAATCTAAGAGAATTGCTATTTTACCCCTCTTCTTATTCCTTCTAGTTAAATTCATTTCATGAAGAGCTGTTCATGAATAGCTGTGTTATTTCCTGAGCAGCCACATATGACTCACTTTCACGCTCAGAGCTCAGGCATCTGACACTGAGCCAGTAGCCACTGTGCATGACTGATGAGGGCTTATCCTCTGAGCTGACAAACTATAAACTACTTTGCACTTGGGTGGCTGCTTTTAGCAATGCAGCAGCTCTGTGACGTAAGCATATACTGTAGAAAAGCCTCAAGCCTGTGCTGATGTTTGACTTACTCTTTGTGGCATCTTGACATCATAACATGTTAGCGTCAGACACGTTTTTATTTTTTGTTCCCACTGGCTGTCAGATCACTAACATGTCTGCTGCATTCACCTTCAATAAGTAAGTCGGTATGATCCCTCTGATTGTGTCAGTGGTGCTCATAGTCTCAATAGTCTCTGACAGCTGTAGTTTCTTAACAAATTAAGATTTTACATAAAAAAACATATAATACAGTTATAAAAAGAAATGCTCTTTTACAACCAGTGATTCCCAAACTTTTTTGGCTTGTTGGTTTCCTTTTAGATGTTTATGAGTTGTTTGCAGTTACAGATAAAACTGAACACACTGTCTGGAGCATAAGTTTTGTTTTTTCTTCCTTTCTCTCCCATAATTCATCTCACATTGCCCCAGAGTTATGCTGGGAATCTACTTAACTGTATGTAGAGTCGTTAAAAAATATATAATATTACACTGGTCACAGGAATCAATTTTTTCTGTGTAATGAATAACTGTGTGAGATGCAATCAAAAAGTTCTGAGACTGTTGCTGTTGTGAACAAAAGGTAATGCACATGCTGCAGATGTGAGCAAGACCTTACGTGAGTCAGTACTCCTGTGTTAAATCATGTGATGAACATCTGGACCTGCTCCAGTCTGCGAGGATCTCCAGCAAAAGGCCCGGCCTTCATGTTGAGGGTCATCATGATGAGAGTTGGGTCTGTGGCTACAGCCCACAGACAGTCTCCAAGACTGAAGAAGGTGAATCAGGTTAGGAGTGGCACCAAGGGCACACTCCTCGTTTTCTTTGACATTTGCAGGGTTCTGCACCATGAATTCGACCCCCAGAGTCCATCAGTGCTGAGTTCTACTGCACCACTCTGAGGCATCTGAGGGAGGACATTCTCTGCAAACTACCTGAACTGTGGCATGACTGCAATTGTTTACTATAAAAATATTTCTACTTTATTCTCAGAAACTCTGATTACTTTTTTTCCTAACAATGGCTCCATTACAATTGCTGCCATTTTAAATTTATCTTTTGTTGAGACCGACAATGGCGTGCTCCCAGCTGGTACGTGAACAGCATTAATGTAGCACTGTAAACCAAAGTCCTTCACAGCCCTTTACAGCCTCTGATTCACCAATTCACCACACCGACCTTAACATTGGCAGCAATTGGAGTTCATTGTGTTGCTCAAGGACATGTCAACATGTGGACAGGAGAAGTCAGGGGGTTACTGAGCAACCTATTCTACCACAACAGCAGGGGTAGCAGATTGACGTGTCCTGTTTCACCATGACAACATACCAATGCACAAAGCCAGACAGTGCAACTGCCTTTTGTAAAACATTAACCATCAATGAATTGAAGTGACATTTTTAGTAAAGATAGTCGATTAATAATACAGTGATTTTTACAGGAATTAACTTTTTTCTACTTCACTATAATTATGGAGGAAGACTTTGGGCCAGTCAGCCAGAAACTGGTTTTGATGTTGTGGATGATCGGAGTAAATTACTTTATTTGATTTCAGCCTCACATTCAGCAAATTAAAAGTG
Source organism: Lates japonicus (assembly GCA_033238685.1). Lineage (NCBI taxonomy): Eukaryota > Metazoa > Chordata > Actinopteri > Centropomidae > Lates > Lates japonicus. Next base: position 10,589,590 of record BRZM01000019.1, read on the forward strand.
TGCTTGGCATGTCTTCAGGTGCTAATGTGTTGCCCAAGAGAATGAAGGCACTCTCTCACAGGTGTTCTGGGCTACACATCACAGATCTTGCATGACAGCATCTCCAATTGTGTGAGCTCATCTGAATGAGAGGTAAGCTTGCCAAAATGTTGTGATGCCACGACTTGGCATGGAGGACATGTGAGGGTTTTTGACAAATTCTTGGCAGAACAATGGCTGTTTCATGTGGTAAAACATCTGTGATTTGACTGATGAGTGTTTGTCTTTTGTTCACAGAGAGAACAGACTGACAGGTCCTTTTTGTGCCATTTCAGTGCCATTTTCAACTGATGTGGGAGACGTGCCTGTTTGCCTGAGGCAATAATTCACTCGAAACCCAAATGTTAATCATCGTGACGTGTATTTCAAAACTGTTCATGGCCTCGTAGAGATTGAAAAATAGGAAAACAAGGAATTTATTGAGTGCAAATAATTAACATTTACACCAGTTAAATCTTCACTGTAACCATCATGTGTTTACTCTCTGCTTGATGTACTTACCTACCTGATATCATTCCCTTCAAATTCACAGGAACACTGACCATCCAACATCACAAGGTGGAAAAAAGTTCACTGCAGAGATTACATACGTACCGAGGCAGTCCGTGGTGAGGCCTCGGTACGTATGTAATCTCTGATCCGCCCCACACACCACGGGATATGTTTGAGTCTCTGCAGGTGTTAGATGTTAATGAAAAGCCATATTTCATACTTAAGTGCATCTCTGAGCATATCACAGTGGTTGTGATGAAATCTATGAACCACTTTGGAACCAATTAGCATTTTTTGACAGTCGGCCATCACATAGGGAGGAATGTATCATGCATGTAGCAGAGATAGTCATTTCTCTGCAGACAGTGGTCTCAGTGGACCGCAGTGTAATTCAAAAGGTGTGTCTGCAACCGCAGACACCTCAGTGGTCATGAAATATTCATATCCCCACACATCAACTTTAACTGTAGCAAACAAATTCATTTTCATTCAGTGTGGAATGAGGCCTATAAAAGTAAATTACAGCTTTTCATTATGAGTTTGATCTTAGGCATGCTCTGAATATCACAAACCGATGACATTCGAGCACCTGGATGTGGATTTTCATCACCAAAACAAAAGTTACAAACTGCTTTGCTCATGAAAATAAATAAATAAATGAGGCAGAGACCCTCTGCTGTTGCCTCCTGGTGCCCAGGAGAGTTGTCCACAGACTGAGATCTCTTGAATTGAACTGTGGCCCCCCCATTGTTCACCTCCCTGTGGTGTTGTGGTGCGCTGCACTAATGTTTCTGTTCAGCTATGTTTTTTGGCTCTGTTTTTTGGCGGATGTGAAGTCAGACACAGTCTACACTGAGTATCAGCTGTGTTGTGAAATCTGCGTGCATGGCTGCTCTGACTCCACACCACTAGAGCTGGTGCTTATTCGCCCGGTTTATTAATTCAGCCTCGCTGCATCCCTCGCTGTCGCCCACAGCATATAGCTTTGCTTTAATCTGTGTTATTAGATGAACTGTGGTGAGCCGTGCCACTGTACCTAAGTGTGTTATGAAGCTCTACTTACTCTTAATGCTTTAATGGGTTTTGCAATGATGTAGGAGTTCTGCAGAAGTAGTGATAATCCTGTGATGCACTCCATGTTTGAACCAGGATGTGCAACATGAGTCAAAAAGCACTTTTTGATTTTTTATTATTTGATTGAAGGAGACTGAAGATAAAGATAAAAGCAATTTAGTTCGCCATAAAGGGAAATAAATGTTTGCTATGACTAATGATCACATGATACATACAAGTGATGGACCAAATACAGACAGTGTAGTACAATCCAATAAAATGTTTGGCTGTGAATCAATTATACTAAGTCAGTTCAAAGAAGACATTTATCATCAGCCATACTTCCACTAAATGGCATGAACGCAGATTCCCTGTTGCACATGTAAATAAAGTAAAATTAGGATTAAAGTGGCATTTGTCATGCTCACCAGGGTGCCTGGGTTTGATGTAGCCTGCATAGAAAGGGTTGGGCTTTTACTTTGGATATTGTAAGTGCATTCTGCCAATAATAATTATATACTTTTACACAAGTAGGATATTAAATGAAGGACCTTGTAGCCCAAAGTATTTTTACGTTGTGGTGTTGCTACATTTACTCATCTAAAGGATCTGAATATTTTTACTACCACTGACATCATATAAACGTCATGGCTAAAACATTGATCCGTCCTTCTTGTTGTTATTGTTCAACAATATATATATATATATATATATATATTATACACCTGAAAAATATTACTTTTCCTCAACTCTTTACAGTAACCGCATGTTGGGATGTCAGGTGCTCACTGGCGGGGCGGTGTCAACTGCCAAGTAGGAGCCATGAATGTTTTCAAGAGAACTTATAATGTATATATTCTTATAATAAATCACTGTTGTACCACATTTATCTTTGGAACAGCGAACAATGGCTACAGGGTTTGACTATTTAGCGCTAACACCGCCTACCCGAGTTAGTTTCGGTGTTGGCCGGGTGAAATTAACAACACACCCTTTAAAAGTAAAGGCCACCTCCTTACTGCGCATGTCAGAGCGCAAAATTCAACTGCTCTGGGTTATCGGAGTATTGTCGTGAGCAAATACAAGTTTAATCAACTAATAACTAATTAAATTCAGGAAATTTGGCGCGGTAACAAATACACAAAATATATCTTTGTTTCGCCGCGTTACTTTGGTCGGTCTAGATTATTTTTGTTTATCAGAAAAACAAAATAAATCACGCAGGTGCGCTAACTAGTTAGGCTAACTGTAGCTTATTACTAGCTTACCGGTATGTCCTCTGTGCCACTTTACCCTTACTTTAGCCTTGCTCTGGGGCTGGAGGTGTCTCCTGTAAGTTAAGTTAGCTTGGCTGTAATGATTTAAGATAAATAAAGAGTGCACCCACAGTCCTCCTGGGTTTATTTTGATTTCTTGTCTTTCTCCTCATATAGATCACAGACTGGCTAACCTGCAGTGAGATGCATTTACTGACCCAGTTACAGTGCGACTGGTGAGTTAATCTTTTGTTAGCTGTATCCTCAAATGATTATGGCACAGATGTAGTGATTTATTTAATATGCAAACTGAACTTCTTTTGTTAAGATGATATCAAATTTAAGACTTTCCCCCAAAAGATTTCAGTGGAAACTGGAGCAGTAGCTGTCACTAATCAGAAATAAGACTTAGAATTGAAAAAGGGCACATCCTGCAAAACTTGCAGGTCTGTAATTCAGCTTTGCAGTCATGGAAAATTATGATTTCCCAGTTTGTCCCCCTGAGGTATGAGCATACATCAGGGGGTCACAGAGGTAACCATCACTTTCTCTAAAAGATAATTAACTGGTGATATTTGAAAAAAACTATTTGAATTACTCTTCTAACCACCTGAATGAAAAAATATTCTGTCTGCTGGAGGCTGAAAGATATTTTTAACCTGTTTCCTATCTGGGCAGCCAGTGGGCTGCCATCTTTGTTTTGATTTGTAAACAGAGGTGCAACTTGAAAAATGAGTTAAAACCCTATTTTTATCATTCAGTGGACTGAACATTTTTCTATCCAGATGGTTAGAAGAGTCTTTGGGGATTGTAGATAACCCCAGTGGTTTTAAACAACCCTCAACCCTCACAACTGTGAATTATCCTTTAGAGAAACCAGTGGTTACCTCTGTGACTCGAATGTATGCTGATATGTGAGGGACACAAACTGTGGCTAACCCCTCCAAAGATGTAGTGTGTGCAAACTGAACTTCTCTTTTAAGGTGATATGATAGAATTCAAACCTTGCCCCTAAAGATTTAAGTGAAAACTGGGGCAGCAGCTGTCACAAATCAGGAATAAGACTTAGAATAAGTTGAAAGAGGGAAACAGTTTTTGCATTTAATGGAAATCTGTATTTAAGTTTCACAGTCATAGAAAAGCCTGGTTTCCCCATGAAGATGATGATGGTGTGATTTTTGCTCATGTCTGCACAAGACATGCATGTTCCCTTACATGTGGACATTATGATTTGTAGGCCACAGCATGACATAACTGTAGTGACCTGTACTCTTTTTCCCTTAAGGTTTATGTTTCATTTCATTAACACGTGCTGTTTTTATTACATTGGAGTGTGAGTTATGCTGCAGAAAATCTAGAAATGTCCTAAAAAATTACTACATGGATAAAAAAACAACCTGGAATAAATGAATTGTTTTTATTGTAAATCAGGAGTCTGGTCTCATCATTGACTTACACCAACTGTTTCTTTGTCACATTTTATCCTCTTGGTCATGTACTTTTAAAATTATTTCTGTGAAGGCTGATAAAACACAGTGACAAAAAGAAGAAAAAAATTCCTGTCAGCCTCATTTCAGGAGTGTTCACTTCCCCACGTTAGCCCCAGTGCAGCCTCTTAGCTTGACCGCTTGTTAGTCCATTCAGAGCACTGCAGCCTCCCCTTCGTCAGTTGGTGAGTGCCAGACAGGTCAGTGCACAGGATGTGATGTAATTTTTCTAACAGTAACTAGTTATGTTTTTACAGACGAATGCTTGCTGGGAGACCCAACCAACTCTCTTATGACCTGATCAAAACCCTCTGCAGCAGCACACGTTGTTTAAAGAAAGATCATCAACATCCAGGTTGTGTGAGATGAGGTATGGTATTGGTTATTTCTTTTTCCTGCTTGAGTTGTTTTGTGTTAATATTGAGTTGTGGGAGCGTCCCTACTAAAGTTACATTGTCAAAATAATACTGTATCTATAAGATGTGGCCTTTTTTTACTGCCATCATTAGTGTGGGATTATATCAGTGCCTGCAATACAATGAATCATGTTCTCTAAAGTCGTTTTGCATTGGTTTTGGATTTCCCTGTTATATATCTGATGTTACCTCCTTCCATCTGTATTTGTCTTTGTCTCGCGGGTCATTTGAATTGTTGCTTGCAGTTAGAATATTTTTTTTCTGTGGGTGTTGTGAGTGGCTATTTGTGAAAGCATGTGTGGATAGTTGTTAGGTTTTGTTATCTGAAGTTCATTGCTTCTTAGTATCTCTCCACCTTTTTCCCACAAAAGCTGAAGCTTCTCTTATGGTGTTTTCACACCTGAAAGTTTGGACCAAGGTTGGTGTTATTGTATCATTTGATCCAATTAGTTTTGGTTTCACACTGCAGTTCTGTGAATGTACTGAAGAACTTTGCATGACAAACTTGCAGCCTGTCGTCATCGTCTGTGTGTGCTGTGTCTCCCCGTACTTGATATTGATTGGTTTATAGACGACTGTGCGTCTGACGTTGGCGTGTTGTCAGTTCTCTTCTGGTTATTTTTCTTCCTCTGTTGTTTAATGGATGGAGTTTGGTTTTGGACCAAACAAGATAAATGCAAAATTACCCATAAATCATGTTCTGTTGTAGCAGAAAAAAATAGACATTTCCCAGATCTCTTGCTCTCTGTTCTAAGTACAGTTTGCCTCCTACGCTCTACTCAGCCTCTTGTTTTTTTTGAAAGTTGATGTAAAGTAAAAAATAAATGAGGAGGTAGGCCAAGTGGGCCAAGGTTTGGCAGCTGTGTAATTTCCTGCTTATTTGTAGTATATTTTCTTTATGTTTGCTCTGTTAGCAAAGGTTTGATCATGTATTCCATAACAGATTGTGTTAAACTGCTTCTGTAGGTTTCTAAAATTCTGAAATATGACAAAAAGACTTAAATATTGCAACAGTTCTAATGAATGAGGCTCCTTGTTATCTCGGGGCATCAGGATGTCATCAGTTACTGTTTCAGGAACACATGAAAGTTTCCCACCACATAGTCTCTTAATATTTCATCATTTAGCGTAGCGTAACAGAGTTTTAAGTGAGTCCTTAAGTGGTTCAACACGCACAAAAAATTGTGAACTTCCGTTCTTGGGGCCATTGCTAATTAGCTGCAAATCAGTGTATGTCAGTATTCATTAAATTCACATGGCCATAGTCAGAATTCACCGAAAAAGGCTGCTGTTGAGAATACAAATGCAAAAGGCAGGGAAAAAAGATCTGACAAAAGTGAAATGGAGAAGATTAATTCACTGACAAAAGCCTAAACAGCACAACAGAAAATACAAATGCTTCTGCTGTGCTGTATATTTATAGTGAGGTGAACATCTGGGCACATTAGAGCCAATTATATTTCACAGGTAGTTTTTGCATCGTTATCACATTTAATGATTGTCTCTTTACTCAGCTCCTGTTAATTGAGTGAACATGAACAGCATTTATTACCTTATCTTAGCGTTGATGACGTCGTCTGAGTGTTTAAAATTCAGCTCATGAAGCTGCGAGATTCAACTATCGTCTTAGATAAGGTCGAAGTAACGTGCACATAATTTCATTGTCACTGTCAGTGTAATTAGTTTCTCTGCTACAATCATCAGGACAAGGTAGAGCTACAAAGGTACAGTTTTAGTTTTACACTTAATAGGACATTGTGTTGTACTTCACGCACAGTTAATGTCAAACGAAATAAGTGTTAAAACTAACACATGATTTCCATTTTCACCTGCACAGCTGGTCAGAATAGGATCTAATGACAATCCTCAACAAGGTTAATTGATGATAAAAAATACATGAGCTGAGCATTTTATTAGGAACACTTGGACACCTACTTATTCATGCAATTATCCAATTGTGTGGCAGCAGTGCAGTGTATAGAATCAGATGTAGATGTAGGTCAAATGAGGGAAAAATGATGATCTAAATGACTCTGACTGTGAAGTGATGGTTGGTTCCAGATGGGATGGTTTGAGTATTTCTGAAACTGCTGATCTCCTGGGATTTTCCAACACAACAGTCTCTAGAGTTTAGAGTACAAACATCCAGTGAGCAGTGTTTCTTTTGACAGAGGTCAGGGGAGAATGGCCAGACTGACAAATCTGCAGAAATGATGTGTTGCAGTCAAATCAACATGGACAAGAACCTCAAAAGAAAGTGTCCAACATCTTGGAAAACCCATGCCACAAAGAACTGAGGCTTTTTTGGAAGCGAAGGGAGGCCCCTACCCAGTATTAGTGTGGTGTTCCTAATAAATTGCTGGACGATTGTGTGTCCTTCACGGGTCAGAAATTATGTGAAAATTGTTGTTGCTTTTTTGTGCAGAGAGAAAGCCCCGTAATGCATCATGTCAGGTCATTTGTGAAGGTCAGCGCAATCACTCCAGAGGTGTTTGCTACATTTGAAAAGCGCAACCTGTTCTGTGATGTGTTTTAGTCCTCTGTGTCAAACCATGAACAAAAAGACCCGGGGAAAGACAAAGACAAGACAAATGTGAATCTCACTTTCTGGAATATCTTATGTACATGTTACTTTATATGTATGCGCAGAATAAAGGTTTACATGATGATCTTTAGGAGTTTTATACATCAAGTTTTGTTTTTGAGCAACATTGCTATATGAACTACATGAGCTCTATATAACCACAACAAGCCATGCACCCATGCACCAACACCCCTGCTCTCATCCAGCTTAAAGCTTCCTGGTATTTGACACATTATCTTCAAGTGGAAAAGTAAGCAATAGACTTGGTGAAGCATATGTGAAACGTGCTGCTCGCTCTTCCACTTGTAGAAAATGTCAAATTGAATGCCAAGAAGCATTAAATCTCTCCAGAGCTGAGTTCCTTTGATGGCAGCAATCCTCCTCTTCAGTTGTGATTCTTATGCATTTCCTGTGTCTGACCAGTATTCAGCTGATTTGTACTTAAAGCAGGAGGCTTACATTTTCACATTAACTAATAACTTCTGACAGGGAAAATTTCAAACAATATAATCAGGATTCCTCTGCATTTTTGATTAAGTGAATAACCACAAATCTCTTGTTTCTTTTGGACCTGCCTAACATTGTGTAGGCCTCCCTCGTGCCACCAGAACAGCTCTATGGGTGTCCTGTGGTGTCTGGCACCAGGACTTTGGCAGTGGATCCTTTGGGACCTGTGGGTTGCGGGGCGGAGCCTTCATGTATCTGGCTTGTTCCGGTGCATCTCACAGATGCTCCATCAGTTTGAGATTTGGGGAGTCAGCGCCTTAGACTCTTTCTCATTTTCCTCGAGCCAATTCTGAGCAGATTTTGCGGCACTGTTGCCATGAAGGGGTGTGCTCGGTCTGGATGGTACATGTCAAAGTAAGATCCAGATCAATGCCAGGACCCAAGGTTTCCTAGAACATTAAATTGTAACAAGATGATCGATGTTGTTCACTTCACACATCAGTGGTTTTAATGTTGTGGCTGATCAGTGTTTATAGGTAATGTTACAAAACCGCTTTCAGCTATTAAACAAAATCCATCCTTGGAAAAGGATGAATGATCCTGTGATCTTTCAGTTTCTAGTCCCAAGAACAGACGGGGGACATGCTTAGCTACTGTAGGTCTAAATGGAAATCTCAAAAGTGAATTTATGTACGCACAGTGTGTATCTGGTGTGGGGGTGACGTCACCTCTGACTGTAAATTCACTGTAGCTTGACATCTAAAGTATATAATCCCACGGCTAAGTAATTTGTGCTCCCTGAATGACTGAAAGGAGACGACTAATCTTAGCCTAAAGAAAATGTATTCAGTGTTCGCTGTTGAGGCACATGTTGGAAGAGATAATTACACAGCAACTGAAGCTAAATCTGTGGCTGAATTTATCTTTTTATAGGCTCAGTTGTACTGTAGCTTGTGGGATGTAGCACAGACTAACTGGCTCATGTCCAGTGATTACTTATTTATATAAACACCAATAATAATGTTTCATTCTCGTCTATCTTAAACTATCAGGATAGCAGTATTTATTTATTCCAGTCAGGTGTTTGTCTCTTGCTCTGTGCAGAGAGGTTGTTTTATACAAAATATACCTAATTGCAGACAGTTACACAGATGTTTAGGGTTCAAAGGTCTCATACTTTCTTTCAGGCAGCTGTTAGAGTAAGTTGTGCGAAACGTTTTGTTATTTTATAGATTGTTTCAGAGTCATGAAAAGTGTCTCAATTTCCATATTTGCCTTAAAGCTAATGGTGGAATGAACCTGTCATTCTCTCCTCCCAGCTCAGGAATTGTTGTTTGGCATTTTTTTATACTTTTGTTACTTCTGCTGTTAAAAAAGTTTCAAAAACGCTGATGGTTGAGGAAAAACAACAATTTCTGTCATTTAGTGCACGCTGTAGCTGTGCTCGAGCTCATTTGTTGTGGCATCTCAGCGCACTCTCTGTGGGCTTAGCTGGGCAATATCTGTGCATTCAGCACGGTTAGCTGCTGCCTCTCCAGCTCCTCCATCAGTCCCGGCTCTCCTCCCCCAGGGAGGGCTGGTTGACTCGTGGCAGCAGCTTTCTCTCCTCCTCAGCAGTGTGGTTTGATTCAGGCAGCAACAAGGAATGGCTGACTCTAATGAAATGTGCTTGAAAATGATGTCGACAGTTGTGGCTTTGTGCAGACATGTTCGCTTCAGCTGTTTTGTGACTAGTTAAGTAAATGGCCGTGGTCGTCGTCTATGGCACAGTCTCATAACAAAAAAAAAAAAAAAACAGGGATGTAGTGATGTTGAGCCAACAAAGAGAAATCCTTCCACAGTTTTCGGTTTCCATTTGAAAGCACATTCTCTAAGGTTAGCCTAAGGAACTGGCAATTAGTTGTGTGTTGCTTTGCTGCACTGCCTTTGTATAACACATACTTATGTAGTGCTTAAACCTGTAGGGCAATAGTCATCAACTCTATTAATTAACCAGTGTTGTTATTTAGACAATCCAGGGCAACAGTCACACAAGAAGAATATACAAATGAGAATCAGCTGCTGGCGTGGGACAGGGACAGGAGTGCAGGTTCGAGATCCGCCAGACAACAGTACTTATTGTACCGTATTCTCTCTAAGATTTGTGGTTTTAAGGGAAATGTCCCAACAACTATTGGATGGATTGTCAGGAAATTCAGCTCAGACGTTCAAGGATGAATCATGTCCTGTGATTTTTCATCTAGCACTATCACAGAGTCAAGGTTTTAATCTGTCCAATACTTTTGGTTTACGACCAAACACCTGCTACACCTGCGTTTCTGTCGTCCTCAGCTTCACCCTGTGTGTAGTGCTACCCAGCATGCTAACCTGCTAAACTGTGATGGTAAATATTATACCATCAGCATCTGAAAGGCAACTTATCACACTTTTCCTCCTTTCTGTCATATGTGTAATGTTACAGTGTTGGATGTTCACATTAAACGTGGCCAAAGTTTCAAATAATGAGGAAAACAAATGGAAAAGTTCCTGTGAGACAAAAGTTCAGGCGTCAGACTGCTCTCAACACAGGGTTTGTAATGTTTTTTCTGCTTTCACGACGACTGACATCAGCTCGTCAGGGATTTATTTACATGGTCGCTCCCAAAACAGTCTACTGAAGTACTATTATAGGCATCTAATGTTCTCCAGCATACTGATGGTGCTGGTTTACTTTACAGTCATTTGGTGACATTTTACCAGCAGCATTAGCTTTTGTATTTCCTGACAGCAGGTGGTTTGCAGCAGATGTTAGGGAGGTTGAGCCAGTCAGAAGAAAGTGGGCTTTTAAGGAGGCCTGAGCTAATATTGCCTGTTTCAGTCAGAGGTTCAACTCAGGGCCTGGATAACAGGCGATTTGAAATAAAGGACTTTTTTGTAACTGTGAATCATGCAAAGCTCTAGTGGAGTCCCAGAATAAAAATGTAGAGGTGGAAATGAGCATAATTGGTCCCCTCTAACATTGTTATTGTGAGCAGGTACAGACTCATGGAGCTGCTAGCAGGACTGTGCACTCTTAGTCTTGTTGTTTGTGTGTTCATCAGTTTTTATCCTGTAACATATCTGCTTTTCTTGCTCATGGTTGTGGGATGCTAGAACCTGTTCAAGCATACATTTAGCATGAAACAGAATACATTATGAACAGCAGTTCATGGGCAAAGGCCACACCGCTGGATTCTCAGTGTCACGGGATTTTAAATCCGCTAAGGCAGAATAATGTTATTTCAGTCAGACTATTATGGTAATTAGAGTGTAATGGTTCTATTCAGCACAGCTTCTATGCCCAGACAGTCATTTCACATTGGGAAGGGCAGACAAAAGTCCCTGTCGGAAAAAAGCTAACCATCATGGTTCAACACTTTTCATCGAGGGCTGCAACTAAGGATTATTTTCATTTAATTAACAATTAATTTCTCAATATTGTTTTAATTAATGTTTTTGTAAGTGATGGAAAAATACCCATCATTAGTCGTCAGATGCTAAGCTCTGACAAATTCTAATCTAAAGCCCCAAAATATGAAATTTAAGGCAATATCATTTGTTGTTTTTGTGTAGCTGCAAGGCTTTATGTGATGCACTTTTTTTTTTATCTGCCACTGACATCCACATAGATGTCTGAGTTCAACAGCTTGCTGCCTAAAGGGTATAACGCCACTTGATGTATGTATATACTGTGTAAGCACAGCAACTGCATATGCACCAGACAAGCAATCGTGACACTTTGTAGGAGGATTTGAGCAAATCTTGTTGTTGTTATCTGAATTATTATTTTCATTTTTGAGGGAGAGTGGCAATTTGTTCCATCTGACCAGGCCTTTTACAATGTTTTCCTGAAAGAGTGTGAAATTAATGAGCACCGGTTGAGCTGCCTGCATCTTCATAATTCCTCTTTAAAACTAGAATGGCACTGAGTAGAGCACATGCCTCTGTCAAGGCTAAATTCACCTCTTTAATCGGATCCAGACTAAAATTTAATGGCTTCCTTCCTGGTCCACGCTCTGTTCTTCCTGCAGGTTTGGTGCAAATTGGTTCAGTTCTTTTTGTGTAATCCTCCTGACAGATAAACAAACAAACATTGGTAAAACCATAACCTCATTGGCAGAGATTATAATATACAGACAGGCTTTAAAGTTATGAAGAAGAAGTAAGTGTAAAGGGATGAAAATGTGCGCATTTATGTCTGTGTATGGATATATCCAATGTAGTGTGCACAGAACCGGATAAGGGTCCTCTGTTGCTGTTGTGGGGCATTTACAGTGATTTTTTAATGTGATTTCTCACATTTGAGGAGCTGGAACTGACAAATGCGTCTAGCCATTTTAACAAGGTGACAGCATGTAGGTTGTTCCACCACTTTGGTCCAGACTGAATTTATCGCCTTGTGTGAAAATTTCTGGCTGTAACTCCTCATTATGGGGTTAGAAAATAGCGCATGAAAGCAGATATCTACAAGTTTGAAAGCTGGGTCAGTGGGTGGTGTGTGTTCAGTTTGCACTGCAGCAGCTACTGCTCAGTAGCCGCTGGCTATCTGGAGATTGGTGTGCTACGTAATTACATGTGTAGCTGGTGAGACCAGCTGATTATCAGCTCACGTGGGTGGTGCAAATGGCATCATGTCTCTTCTTAATCCTTTTGATATGAGCTGTTTTTGTTTTTTTTTAAGTCAGTGGTACATCTCAAGAACCTGGTTTAACCCATGAGGAAAATATTTACTGTAATTGAGACAGCCTGTCAGTAAACAACAGATATTTCTCTTCAGTTCTCACCTTTCACAAGAGACAGGCTGAAATATTTGATTTATTCTCTCCAGGCTTATACATGAGACTAAATTGATGGGGAAAATGGCCTTTTCTTTGACCTGTGTGATTCAGTGCATTGTATGATTCCTTTTTTGGTGAAATACTGAGGAAATGACAAGTAATCATTTTTCTGTCCTGATGTAAAATTGAGAGCACTTCATGTCGTTTTGTACCGTAGTCTGTCTGTATCCTCTTGACACCACATTAACAAAAGCTTTATTAGCATTGTAATGAATGTATTGAATGCAGTGGATTAGGGAAAATGTTACTGCAGTAGAACAGCTCCTGGGAATCAAAGTGATGTGAAGCAGTTTTTATTCTTCCAAGGGTGGAATTTGCTGGGTTCTTAAATCTGTAAGAGAGATTATTATTGACATACTGATATTGCTTTATTTTTTTTATTTTTTTAACATTTCAGTGCCTCTGCAAAATCCTGCCTGTCTATATTAACAAGTCTTTTAGGCAGAAACAAAGCAGAGAAATGTTACCCCTGAAAAGACTACTCTGGATTTTATTTGAAATGATGAAATAGAAAGTGCTTCTTAAAACTGCAACAACAACCCTCATCTTTTTATAAGGGCATTACAAAACCTTTCATTTTCAGCATCATGGATCTGACAAAAAAACAAAACAGCCAAAGAAAGTTGAAGTGATCTGAAGATAAAAGATGGAGGAAAAGTAATATTGAGATGATTAATAAAAAGTATGAAATGAATCAGAAGGTGACTCACAAGTTCATTCAATTCAGATTACTTTTTTTTCCCCCCTGCACTGGCTGTATTTTCTGTTCGCTGCAGCAGCTGCCTCTCTCTATCACTCATACTTCTCCTTCTTCATATGATTCATCTGGACTTGCTCGTTGCACAGTGAACACACAGCACCTCAGTATGGGGGTGGACGATATAGTCTTGAAATAATATCATGATATTTCAGGGTATTTTGCCGTAATGATATTCAAGATGATATGAAAAAGATCAGCTTTTCTGCTACAGCGGACAAACTCTGGTCCTCACACGACTTCTGAGTTTCGTCACAGTTGTGTCCGTGGTTTTGCTTCAGGTAGTGAAACAAATTAGTTGTGTTGCCACCTTTATCTGTTACTGTTTTCTTGCAAACCTTGCAGAACATTGTGGCTTGCTGGTGACAGAAGACTAGATTGTGTGCTACGGTATGAAAATGCACCAGTGTCTTAACAATCAGCCATAATCTACATCAGCGTCTTACATGTCCTGTTGATAATCTGCAGTTGACCTCATCAGTTGCTGTGAATTAACATTTGACTTCACTTTTGTGGTGTCCTCTCTACAGATAAAACAGTCTGACAACAAGAAAGTGTAACAGATTGACAAAGAAGTAGAGATTATATCTAGTTTAATGTTTTGATTTGGACCAGTGAAATATTTTTCAGTTGCAGCTACGTGTAACAAATAATATTTTCAAACTATTTGTGCCTTAAGATGAAAAGCCTCTGAATGAAGAAAATCAAATCCTTGCCTGATAAATAAAGAAAAATAAATTTAAGACATTATGTAGCTGTAGATTCACATCTTCTGAATATTCATCACCAAAAAAATGAACCGAAACAAAGTGCAAACAACTTGTAGAGATCGAATGTTTGCAGGGAGGGAAACGTTTCAAGTCAATATTCCCTTTGTCTGATTAAAAGTTTCCAGACAAAGTGAACAGACCATTCTGTGACTTGCATTTATAGCAGCATTTCTGTGTTGCTCATATTTTATTTGCTCTCTTTTTAGATTTTTAACTAAACATCTGTCGCTTTCCTTTTCTCTGAAATGCCATCTCTTTTGTTGGCTGCATATCTCCAAAGATTTCAATTTCCTCTTTCTTGACCAACGGTCTGAGTGATATTGTTCTGTCTTTGTTCTTTCTCCATCTGGGTGGTGTTTATCGTGACTGCTGTGTTGATCAAATGATGGACGTCAACTTGTAGTCGGTCAGCAGCTGCCCACATTTCAGTCTCTGTTCTAAACGGACCTGAGCATTTCATTTTTGATTGTTTAAATGGTCTGGAATTTGCTAATTCACCTTGGAAAATTCCCTGACACTTCTCTTTAATATGGTGACTCAGTGGTTTTAAATCTGTTTCTAAGCTTGGTGGGCTGTGGAGCTCCATGTCCTTTGAATCTTAATGCTCTCCCGAGGCCTCAGGAGTTCTGTAGGTTTCACCAGTCGTTTAAAGTTTGTTGGCGATCAATCCGACTAAATACTGTGAAATGCAGGACTTTAGTCCTTCACTGACCAGAGAGAGATTTTAGTACTTTCTTGTTAATGAGTTAAGACCAATATCTTTATTATTAATGCTGTTCACAAGAACATAAATGTGCCCCCTCTCACACATTAGGGCACATTGAAATATCTCTTGATACAAAGGCAAGACAAAAATGAGCTTGACAATTTTAAAAAGCATAAACACAACCACCACTTTTTTTCTCCATTGATTCAATACTCTCTACAGTTTATCAAAAAAATAAAAAGTCTCTTTAAGGAGCTGTACATTCAGTGACCAGAAAAATGGAGCCTGTGCTGCTGCAAAAGACCACCCATTCTTTTTCTTAATTTGTGAACAGATTATTATTGAACATGGTAAAGACTGCAGAGTGCAAGGCAGCCCTTGGTAGACAAATGTGGGCCCTTTTTTTTAATACCCTGGGGGTCAAAACGATGCTAGAGCTCAACTTAACAATAGAACTGTTCAGGCTCATTGACTCATCCCATTATGTATCTCCAAAGAAATTACTTTTACTGCCTCTTTGGGAATCTTGCATGATGGGGCTTCAGAGCATGAGCTTAAAAAACATAAAAATATCAGACAGTGAGCATATTAATGAGACAACACCGACGCCCTGCCATGATTTCACCTTGTGTAGCATCTGAATAGTACGTGCAATAACCAGGATAATACCTCATTGGGAAAGACATTGCATCTTGTCACTGTCGCCATAAAATACCTCCAGGAACATTAGTGTAAAATAATGTCAATGAGTAGATATCAGTAACATCTACCTTGGCTATGTACGACATAAACTTTAGAGGTCTCCTAAGGGACAGAAGTGGTCAAAGGTGGCACTAAACAGTCTCTTTTTCTGGTCACTGAACGTATTCAGAGCAGAAAGACAGAAGGCAAGCATCAGGTTTTTCAGCTAGGTAGAGAAAGAAGAGCAGAAAAGAAGTAAAAAAAAAAAAAAAAGAGGACAGTAATTGCACACTATTCCCTACTCACAATACAGACTGTATAGTGTGTTAGTTGCTAAACCCATAAAACAAAACTTGTAGCGCTGCTGAAAGTCATCTCTGTTTTGGCAGTTTAGTGCTTTGATAGTAACCATCCCCTGGATAGTTTCAGTACACTTTAATAAGATCTGCTAATTCTCACTGCACAACTGGACAACACTGTAGTATAAAATGGCAAACACATATTAGTAGAGTATGGAGTGAATAGTGAGTGATTTCAGATGCAGCCTCGTAGAGATTAATGACAAATTTGCATCTTTCCTCATAAACAAAATAAAGAAAAGATAGTTCAGAACCACCCTGTATTTCTTAAAAACAAACAAACAATACAACTATTGTATATCTGGTTCACAGGCCTTGAGAGAAATTATCTTCAAGAAAGGAAAGCACCATGCCAGGATGAATTCAGCTCATAGATACTGCTCTCATCAGTTCTCATTATGCTTATCATCACAGCAGAGGAACTAAATGTTTGTCCTTGGCCACGTCGCTCAGCAAAACCACTGCAATTTACAACCAACATTAAAGTGAAGCTAGAGGTTGCTGCGTAGCTGTAAGAAATTTCCATTAAGAATAAGCAATGCAAATTTTTATAGAGTTGGTCATCATCAGAATAGCTTCTAGCTATTAATAAATGCCTGGTTTCCAGAGTTATCTTCCCACTGGGTTGACAAACAGGATTTGGCGTGAATGAGTCACAATGGGGCAGGGTATGTTTTATTCTGTTCTGCTTCCAAATAACCCAGGTGAATCATTCACTGACATTTACATGCACTACGATTATCAGTATTGACCTTATTCTGTATAAAACTTTTTTGGTGAAGCATTTTCCATCAGCTTCTTGTTGAATTATTCCAGTTTATATTATATGGGGTGTTGCCTGTTTAATAAGAGTTATTACTTTGACCACGTTAGATGCCGATTAGTTATGTCTGTTTAAAAAGTGTGTCATGATGCTAGTTAGGTTTAGCCACTGGTGTAAATCAGTGTGCAAGATACATTAAACTGCAGTTGCTCATCCAAAACTTGCTCACACTACAGTATCAGCTAACTCTCATTACTGAGACCAACTACACACATACAATGTACTCGCCTTTTTCTTTGGTCACAGGCCGCGATATGAGAGGGATAATCCACTCTGAGCTGCTCTGATACATCAACATAACAGGCCTGGTGGAGGAGGAACTGCCTCTGCTTCGTTATTTTCATATGAATCAGAACACCTCGTCGTGCACTGCTCAGAGTTAGTTTCCATGAGGGTTTGTTTTAAGTTGGTAACAACCATGAGGTCAGATTATTTTGGATGTAGCCGGTACGCTGACGACGAACGAGGCCTGACCTCTGCTGCAACACAGTGTCATCCAGCGTTGGCCGGTCAAATACACGCAGCTGCACATTATTACTTTGTAGTACGAACGTTTTATTTCTACTTTTTTACTTCACAATCACGGTGACAAATGAGAAAACAGTTTCACCATGATGGTAACATTAAATCCTGTCTGTGAGTATTGCAAACTGTTGTGCAGTGTTTTTTAAATGCGTTCACGTGTTACTCCAACTGGATAGTGTGGATCGTATATCTTCTACCACGAGTGTAACATCAACGTAGTCGCAAAATGCTTTTCATATTTGTTGTATTGCCTCTCTCTCGACTATCTTATTGTAGGTATGTAATTATTTCCACTAAGCCAACTTTGTACTCCACAGTGTTTCAGAGAACTGGGGCAAAATCTGTTTTGAAATTTTATTTAATTATGGGAGTTTGTTTTTTTCCCAGAGGCACAGCAGTTTTCATCATTTTAAATCTTCTAGTAATTAAATTCTCTGTCCCCCTTGTTTATAACAAATTACATCAGATTATGTGTAAAGGAAATAGTCATTATACCACTAATGCCACAAAGCAGTGGCATTAAAAAGCCTTTTGTTTAAACTTTGCCAAAAACCTCCCAGTCATATTTTGTGCAGACAATCGCAGAGGTAATAGATAATGTGATGAATAGCCCTTCACAATTAAATAGGACACTGTTTACTTCATTATTTTCTGTAAAAAACCATCAGAATTTGTGTCCTGACAAATAAATCTTTAAAATTGTTATTAAACATCATTTAAGAATGTGTGGGTGCAGACACAAAAACCAGACATGCTAGTACACAAGCTATTCACATGCAGACTATACAAAGGTACCAAGAGTCTCATGATCCTAAAAAACAAGTTCACAGTAACTCATTCATACTTTTTTTTCTTTCAAAATGAAGCAGAAAGGAGTTTTTTTTCACCACAGGCACCAAAAAGTACAAATTCATTACATTCAATACTGGAGTGTCACATTTAACATCTCATTTGGGCCAAATGTCTCTGTTATGATGGTGCATGTCACAAACAATTCCTCGAATGCCATCAAGAGTCCTTTAGTCAGTTGGAGGATTGTAGATAACCCTGACTTCTTTGGCAGGAAAAACTCAGACAAACATAACAGCTGTTCTGAAAGCAAAACGGGAAAAAATATGTTTTGGTTTGTGTGTGGTAGGAAATGCTGAATTAGAAGATGAAGTTGTGAATAGAGCCCCAGTATTATATTGTATAAGCGTCGACTGGTGTGTCCTTAGTATTGAGTATAAAAAGTGTTGGCTGTTGAAAGTTATTTGGTCTAATTCTTCAGCTTGTTTACTGAGTTTCCCCCCTGATCTAAATCAGGTAATTTAAGACGATATTTCTCACATATTGTGTTGGCACTGATATCCAGCAGCCACAGCTCTGAGAGTTAAACTGACGTGACCTTCTTAATGTTTTTATGGTGTGGCTCATTAATAAGTTAGGCTTGAAAACGAGGTTGGAGGTGCTGGTCCCTCTCTGGATCCAGGCTCTGAGCTGGTAAAATACCCAGATTTCTTTTTTTACCTTATTTTAAAATCTCAGAAAAGTAAACCAAACCATATTAAGTGGATTCAAAATAATTCAGATTCAACACTGATTCAAATGCTGTCAAACTGCAACTGTCACTCATGGCCCACGATGCTTTGTAGCCTACATAACAGCAATAACAGATGCACTGTTCCGTAGCCTATAGGAATTACATCCAATTATAACTGGAGATGTAAACACGATCTGCAGATGGTTGGTCAACCAGAAAATCACAGGATGATCCTGCAGATTCTGTCAGAATGTATAATAGACAGCAGCCAGAGTGAGGAGCAATATTCACTGAGGACATGTACCAGCTCTATGAAAAAGGGGGTCAGATCAGGGGCAAAGGGGCCTCGCTGCTGAATGTGTTAAAACATCACACAGCCATACCCCTGCTGGATGCAGTAACATTACATGGCAGAATGAGTTATGAGCACAAAGAACCAGGGTGTGAGTACAGCGTGGAGGGTGTTAGAAAACTCTTAGCATCTGTGTCTGGTGCCATCTTGGAGGTCCCTGTAGAGATAGCAATTTGTTTTCTGCTCCCTGTGGTGCGTTTAAATTCACAGATTTTTAAAAGTGTTGAGACTAACTTGGTCTAACAAATAAGAGTCTAATTTGTGTGACTCTTGACTGTTTAGGTCTCCCCACCAGTCGACAGACGGGATGTAACTGTTTGGATAAGCGGCACCAAACCGAAAGTCCAGTGTGTTTTAACATATTCTGTGTAAATACCTCTGACCTGGATGATTGAGAATCTTTGTGGACAACCTGTCAAAAACAAAGGCACCTGCTTGTGTCAAAATCTTTAGTGCTGGCTGTGCTATATTTTCTTCCTAATGACAACAGCGATCTCAGTGTAGAGCTGCGGTTCTGTTGACTGAGCAGACTAAAGCTAAAGATTGAGACAGGGGAAAGTGATTGAATACATCTTAGTTTCCAGAACTCCACGACACAACTTTAAAATTGAATGTCACGTTGTCAATGTTTACATCAACCTGCCAGCTTTTGCAGACTCAGCGATACAAATTGATTTATTCCTTGCAGTCAAAGATGAGGAAATTACTGTTGGTCATTTTAAGCTGACGTGTTTAAAAAGGCAATCTTAAAGTATAGAATACACATAGTAGCCTAGTTTGTTGTTTTTCACTTCAGCCAACTACTTGGGAATTCTCTAACTGATCGGGCGCTGATAAATGATTTGTAACATTACAAATGATTCAGCTGGTAGTCTCACAAAACAAAAAGGCTGTTTCCTCCTTTTGTAGCACGTTTCCACTAAAACATCATGCATTTGCTTTCTTGTCTCTTTACAGTTGTTTGTCTACACACAAGTTTAAGTGTCTGTTAAGTGCTGCTCATGCAACGTGTTTATGTTCGCACCAAGTAAGAGCAACAACAAGCTGCCGTTGTTTATCTCACAAACATTAAACCCATCCCCTCTGATGCAGCAGAGAGTTTTCCTTAGTGTGGATCTGTCAGAACCTGAATATACACAGATCAGCCACAACATTAAAACCACTGACAGCTGTTACAAAACAATGTTCTGCTGAGGAACCATTTGTCCGTCATTCATCTGGATGTTACTTTGACACGTACCACCCACCTAAACACTGTTTTAGACCAAGCACACCCCTCCAATGGCAACCACACTCCCCAATGTCAGGGGCCTCCCCCAGCAGGATAATGCTCCCACCACACCACAAAAACTGCTCAGAAATGTCTCCAGGAACACGACAAAGAGCCCAAGGTGTTGACCTGGCCTCCAAACTCCCCAGATCCCAATCTGACCCAGCATCTGTGGGATGATCCAGAACAAGTCAGATCCATGGAGGCGCCATCCTGCAAACCCACAGGACCCAAAGGATCTGCTGCCAATGTCCCGGTGCCAGACACTACAGGAGATCTTCAGAGATCCCATGTCCAAGCCCCAACAGGTCAGAGCTGTTTTGTCAGTATGAGGGGGACCTACGGACCTATGCAATATTGGGCAGGTCCCACAAGTACTGAATCAGATTGGGATCTGGGGAGTTTGGAGCCCAGGTCAACAGCTTTGGCTCTTTGTCGTGTTCGACACTTCTGAGCAGTTTTTGTGGTGTGGTGTAGTGGGAACATTATCCTGCTAGGAGTGTTGTTGCCATTGGAGGTGTGTGTGCTTGGTTTGTGACGGGATCAAAGGTTCCTCAGCAGAACATTGTGTTATAATGAGATGATCGATGTTATTTACTTCATCCACCAGTGGTCATAATGTTGTGGCTGATCGGTGTAAATGTTTTTCTAAATGGGACAGGATCACTAGCACTGGTACTAGTACAGGTAGAGGAGGTAAGGACCTCCAATATGGCTGCCAGAAAGTGCTATTTTATGAATGTGTGGTTTAAGAAATTAGCAGATGATGTTGCTGAGGGGTTTTTTGTTTTTTTTGTTTTTTTACACTTTTTACATCTTTGCTATACAAATTTTCAAAATGGGCCCTTTTAAAAATTCATCAGACGCCACCAACAGTAGAGACTTAAAGTAGACACAGACAAACAGATTCACATTATCACTTATAATCTAAGCTTTAGACTCAGAAACAAATATTTACAGCGGACGATACATGTTTTGGGGCCGATGTGGGCCCCCTGTGTTTTTCCCTATTTACTGTACAGGTTTAACTGCACAACACTGTTCATAGAGAGATAAAAAACAACAGCAAAACACTTAATCTGAGATTTACATGGCACATTCATAACAGGCTCATGAGATATTCATGAATAAATAATGTTTAATCCAGCATCATTACACTTTTATGTGCATGTTTATGGGGCAGATTTCAGAGTAAAAGCTTGGATAAAAGTTTTATTTGTCAGCAGATGGTTCACATACAATCGTAATCATAGCTTTCTTCTCTCTCCTGCACAAAACTGTCCTTCTGAAGCCTGATTACAACAAACAAACAAAAACTAATGAACAGTGTTAATGTGTGTCATGTGCAGAATTGGCCCTTTCCATTTTTGTGCAAATTTTGTCTGGTTTCCTACTGTATCATTAAATAAAACTGTAGTTTTTTTTGTCCCTTGTGTAAGTAACAGCTTTGTAATTAAAGGCTCTAGCATTTTAACAACAACAAATCATTATCTTAATCATAACATTACCATAAAATCATTAGGATTAATTGTTAGACATTAGATTAATTGCCATAAACAAAGTGCTCCAACCTCAAGACATATAACAGCCTCAGTCAGCTACATTTTACATTGTGTACCACTGGTTGGCTTTAGTCTGGTTCCAAATCCTCTGTATCACTGTCCTCATTTTTCTTTTCTTTCCTCAGCAGTTCAAATAAGTCTGTGGCTGGACTTAATTGACAGCTCTTTTCCCCAGTTGGCAACACAGTCGAGCCAGTCTGAGCTGTGCCCAGGATTTAATATAAGGATCTGTCACCTTCTTGCACCATAGCCAGAAAACCAGGGACAGAAAAATGGCCACAAAAACGGTCACAGGTGTGAATGAGACCAACGCAGCTGCCAACCAACGGAAATTAACTCTTGAGTCAGCATATACTTTCTGTCGACATTACAAAAATAAGTTCATAAGTGATGATGTTGGTGCGACAGATATGTTCCTCTTTACTGATTGGCTTGGACAACACAAACTAATCGTCCCTCTCAAACAGACAACTGCAAATTTAAACTCAGTTTCACACTAAGTAAAGAAGTGGAAACAAAAATCAGTCTGATAATCAGGCTCGGAGGTCGGAGGGCTAATTCTCTGACAGTGAAGTGAGACATGCTGCTGCGACAATCTAATAGTGAGTGAAAAGAAAAGAAAAACTGAGGCTCTAAAAGTTGTGTTGTTTGATTTGATGTTTGAGCCCTTTTGAACTTTAAGCCTTCTTTAAAAACTAACTAACTAACTAAAAAAAAGTTTTTTTTCCAAACTAAATCTGCTTTTTAAATTTGGAGACGCAACGTTATTTCAAAGGCCACAGGGAAATTAAATGAATAAAGTATATTTGAGTTGTCACTTTACTTTTGAAATCTGCTCTGCAAACATCACAGTACATATGTTTGATGCATCTTTATACATTTATACATACAGTTTTCATAAGGTATGTCATGGAACAGGACAGTAGCCTGGTATCAGTGCAGTATCAACCAATCCTGATTGATTAATTATGCACAGGGCAACAAGAGCTTTAAGTTTCGTTCTCCCTTTGTAGACAGCTACAGTCCTACCCTGCTTCCATCTTAAACATGGCACAATATGTGCAACATAAATCTTGTGGCTCAAAGGTGATAAATAAAGATTTATGACCAAATTGAATATTCTCTTTTCAAACTGGTGATTAAAATTTTAGATTCAGACATGTAAGTCTGTCAGGAGCAAACACTCTGAGGTGCCCTGCTGGTTTTTAAGTGGTGCAGGACAGCCTCTGTTTGGTACTTTTTTTGTTGCCAGTATTAAAATTGCCATGGATAAATTGCATATAAACGTCAGATTCTAAAACCTATTCAGGTGAGCCTCGCAGTTTGAATGATCAGGGGCAATTTTCTTGAAATATGAACACCTTTACTTATCACCTTGAATAATGTCTCAGCGTGTGTCTTCAAATTGACACTGCAGTCACACCCCCGCTACTGCATGATGCCTTTTCCAAGTCCTCCATGACTAAATCCTGTTCAGTGACATGGTTGAGTCTCCTTGAAGAGTTCTTATCCAGGCTGTTGAGAGAAATAGGCTCCAGAGTGGTTTGTACATTGTTGGCTGGGAGCACAGAGTTTCCCTGCAGCCTGTGCGAGTAGGTTTTCCTCCGCTGTCCATCCGCTGTGCACAGGCTGAACTTGAACACGGCTTGAAATCCTCTGCGGAAATTCTCGTTGAAGAAACCGTAGATGATGGGGTTGACGCTGCTGTTGAAGAAGGCTAGCCAGTGGGCAAAGGGGTAAATGTAAATGTTGATGATTCTGTACTGCTGCTCAGTCAGACTGGCATAGTCGCTCAGCATCATGAGGGTCCACAGAGGCAGCCAGGAGAGGATGAAAAGCAAAGCAACTATTAGAAGCATCTTAATCACCCTTTGTTTTTTCTTCGACACAGTGTGGCGGTTGTCGTGGCCCGGCTTTCCTCCCGTCGGGACCGCTGTTTTGAAAAGAGTAATGCCAATCCGGGCGTACATGATCACGATGAGAGAAAGAGGGGCAAGGTAGATATTTGCAAACAGGACAGTGGTATAAATCTTCCTCATTTCCTGGTTTGGCCAGTTCTCTCTGCACCAATAGAACGGGCTCGTTTTGTTGTCGTAGCCCAGTAACACACGAATGGTCTGCTCCTTGGTCACTTGTAGCATCACCCCAGAGGGACACATGATGGATATGGCCAGAACCCAGATAATGACTATTATCAAGGTGGCTGTGGATATGGTCAGCTTTTGCTTGAATGGGTAGACAATGCATCTGAATCTGTAGAAGGATTAAGAAAAAGACTGAGTAAGGGAGATGCTTGAGGACATTAACCCTGATTTTGAAAGTATCTTTTACACAGGAATTGAGTTACAGTAAAGAACATTGACTTTAAATGGCACAACACTATGTAATTAGAGTTAATGTGATTTCTAAAGGGACAAATCCAGGCTCTAATCACATGTGTTGTCAAAAACCTTAAGGTCATATAAAGGGTGCATATGCAATAAGTAGATGTGCAGCTCAGTATTTCTGAAATAACACAGAAAAACAAAGTGAAAACAAATAAGATTATAAATTCTGTACCACTGCTGCTCTTACTCTGTGTGGTAGACCATTGTTCACAGCACAAATGTTGGACTGACTGTGCTTAATTTCCTTTTTCCCCCACTGTGCAGATCAATGTCCAATCCACAGAGCCATAATTAACTCAGCTCCCCTTATTACATTCATTGTGATCAGTAACTATATGGATGTCTGTTCATAAAAGGTATGCAATGTGTGTGCAACTGTGCACAGAGGTCGTCTTTGTGCTTTTAGTGGACCGCAGAGACACACCATGTTGTTTCTGACAAACGGTGATCTCCAAGGACTGTTGTTTTGAGGCGCTGTGTGATTTTTTATTTTTTTTTAACATCAGCTTTCTTGTAGGGTTTGATACTAATAAATCATCTGATATAGGCATGCTCTCTCTCTCCTTTGTGTGAACGTTATACTATATATTTCCATCTACATGGACAGCACTGCCTCCCTGCAGTCTTTGACAGTCCAGCCAGCTGCACAATGTCTGAGGATGGCAGCTAGAGTCAAGTGAGAGTGTCAGGTGACCCCTCCACCTCTCGTAGCTGTAACTTTGCTCTCAGGGCGGCTAACAAGCTCTTTGGCCTCCCGTTTGAAGTCAGGCCAACCTTTCTTTATCTCTGTCTCTGTGCCGTGCTGAGAACATGTCTGACTATCCACATTGGTAACCCTCTGGCTAATCTGTATTCATTTTTTGAAATGCCACTGTTGAACCTTTCAAAAGAAGTCACAGTCACAGTCTGGGATGTCTTACTGTACCCACTGACTTATGCTTCACTGTATATACGTACGTAAATGCGGAGTTGACACTTGCATGCACAGAGAGACTGTGATTTACATACAGCTTCACAGCCTTCACCAAATCTAGAGAAAACGTCTTCATGCAAACACAGGAAAATTGTGTCATTCTGTGCAAACATTCATACTTTACAAGTGTGAAAACAATTTGCTGTTATGGGAGCTTCCTGTGTGACACTGAGCTCTGTGCATCCCTGACTTAGTCATCACTTCCAGACCCTATTCATTCATCTTTTTTTATTGCCTGAATGAATGAGAATTAACTGACACAAGTCTGTATAATATGACCCTTTTAAAGAGGATGGATGTGGGCTCTCTTTGGGTATTTTTACAACACACAATAAATATTACTGTAACATTTTAACAATCAGCGTTTTGTGGGACTGAATTTATTAACCTCTCAGCTGCTGATCAGAAGCATCTTATCCTGTGAACTCATTTGGAAAGACGCAGCAGTGGTGGTGGACGTATACTGGTCCGTTACAGGTATAAAAACACTCCAATACAAGTATAAGTTCTGCATTCAAAAACATACTTATTACTATTAATGACTAAATGTGTACAAAGCATTTAAATGTTTATATTGTTTATATTGTATAAGATAATTAACCTGCAGAGTGACTGGTTGGTTAAACCGTCAAGTATATATTATGTAGCAGAGTAGAATATATATATATAGAGTAGTATTTTGCTACAAGATGTAGGTAAAAGTACTGTAAGCCTCCGCCACGGCCCACGGCTGTCGTCTGCACAGAGGCATTGTGTTTTCGGGTTGTCTATACATCCGTCCATCCCATTCTCCTGAACACTTTTAGGGAATCCCCACAAATTTGGCACAAATGTTAACTTTGACTCAAAGATGGAGTGAATAGAAGCTGGTGATCAAGATATTCAGCAATGCACCAGCAAGCCATTTAAGAACAGTGCTAGGAAGTAAAAATAGATGTAGGATTATGCAGAATTTTATATATCTCAGAGAAACGCAAGTAAACATAACTTCTGTTAGTTAAAAAGAAAAGTCCACAGAGCACCTTTAAGTAGCACATTAGAAATTAGCAGAAACATTGCAGGGGATAAATGGAAATCATTACAGCTACAGCAACAGAGGAGACTCCTGTGTTAAGGCAGGAGGTGAATCGACTCGAGTTCTCACTGAGAAAGGATCGTGGGATTGTTAGTTTGACAACAGAGACATGCAGACGCTTCCAGACCCAAATGATCATTAATTCCTGAATGGCTCGTTCGTGTTAGTGATGTTTAAAAGCAAAAATCAGGTATCCAGCCTCTGTCATGCCACCATACTGTGGTATCTGGATAGATAATGGTGTAATAGAGACAGATTCAGAAATTTTAAGCCTGCAAAGTGATTTGTGTATGAATGCACTTGCCAGAGTGGTACGCAAGGGAGCTCTTTATCTTCTTATCCATTCAAAACTGATTCTAATTATGTGGTTGATAGATATGTAATGTGACTTTGCTTTTTGGATGTCAAAGCATTTCAGACTCCATCTGTCCTTTCCAGAGGCGCAGACACCCTCCAGTGATTTTCAAACAGTGGCAGAGTGACGCCACCGCACAGTCTAGTGTCTGAGGACCGGGTGATGTTAAAATACCAGCTCTGTCAGTTTTACAGCTTGGAGAGCTGTTGTCACCCCCTTGTCCTCCAAAATGTCCTCTAACTCTGCTGAATGTGTCTGTTTGTTGGGCTCTAGTGTTGGCACCAAACCATTCTCCCACTGTGAGACTCTGCAGCCTCCCCCAGTGGTTTATGAGGAAATCAAGCAAGAGAACTGCTGTCTTCAAAAGTGGACAAGTACCAGATAAAGGTGGTAAAGCTGTAGAATCCTGCTCATATTGGATAGGATGAACTTTATTGATCCCAGAGGGAAACTGGTTAGCCGCCATAGATGAAAACATATACACAAAATCAATAACACCAGGCACTGAAGGGAAGTACATCATTCCTTGGAATAACAATAAAATGACAGTGAAAGGCCAAGTAATCATCAATCATAAAGAAAAGTTTTTTAAATCTGCAGTAATCATGTTGTCCAACCCACTTATATCAATGAGGGTAGGGCTGAATAACAGAAACCTCTCTCACAGTTGATCACGCCTCTTTAAAACAGTATGAAGACAAACTGAACATGATAATTGCAGGGCTGTTGTATTAGACTGGCTTAGTCTTAAGAGATAAGATAAAATAAGGTTTCTGGAAATGGACAAAATTTAGGATTAGGCCACGTGGGTTACATTTCCATTAACACACCTCTTCCATTTGCTGAAGAAGAGATAGAGATTAAAGCTCTTGGAAAAAGCTAGTGAGTGAACCTTTTAACCCTTAGGCTATATCATATTCTATCACATGGATTAGTAAAAGTTTGTGTCCATTGTGGAGGTTTGTTCCGTCCGAGTGCAGTTCGAGCATCAATCATGCTTGGAAAAGGAAACGTACTGTGATATTTCATGAAGCAGTGATGGTAAAATACAGACACTGTACCTGTCAACAGCAATCGCGACCAGAGTGAATACAGATGCTGACACAGAGATCCCTTGAACCATGCCGCTCATTTTGCAGACCAGGCTTCCAAAGGGCCATCCTGTTGACAGGAGAGATGCATTTAGCTGATTTCAACAGTGAGGCAGGCAGACAGCATGACAACTGGAGTGCATACGTTGGATTTAATATCTGTACAGTTGGGATGGACCGACATTGTGACAGCAGGACATACCATGCCACAAACACACACACTGCCAGTCCAGTCTCTCTGCTAAAAGGTAGAAAAATATATTATGTGGTGCTTATTTGCAGGGATTTCTGCGGGGATCGAGCTGAGCCGAGTCAAATCCTGTACTTAATTTACATTACTTAAATATTGATTAAATATCCTGTGTCTGACCCACTGAAATATCACAGCTGTACACTAGTTAATCTTATTTTTTATGAGCTTCCTGACCCAACTGCTGGTTCAAAAAAGTCTACAAGCTCAAATAATTGATAGATATGAATGACAGTTCAGTTGGGAGATGTCTCACTCACCAATGTTTGGTTTTTTGGAACTAAAGATGCACTCCATTAAATTGTGGAGTTACAGAGTAGTTTAAATTAGGTGTGTCATCAAATTAATGGCAGAATTAACATGAATTAGTGGCAGCTGATGTGATGCAGCACCAGCTGAAATGAGAAGCTACAGCTGAAAGTTTTCTACGCTGCTTTGCTAATGATTATTAGCATCAGAGCTCAGTGAATCTGTGTGTTTCCAACCTCACCCCATCCAGACTCTCTCCCATGCATACATGAATTCAGACTGATTCACTGTAGGCCTGCTGGGAGCTGAAGGGATTTGCCATAATATCATATCTGGGTGTCTTAACAGGGAATTGATCTGTTCTTTAGCTGTACTTCAGAGCTGATGGTTGGATTGTTGGATCTAGCAGTTTTAAAGCCTGGCTCATATCTGGATCTAAAAGCTGGACTATCTCAGCTGCTGGTGCTGAGATAGGATTTGGAGGGATACCGTAGCTAAGCAGGATGAGAGGTGATAGAGGTAGAGGACGTGCCTCTTTGCATTTTTCTCTTTGGTCATGAAGTTTTATGAGCATTAAAATGATACAGATTTTATTCCATCATTTTAGTTTGCCAGCTTAAGCAACAGAGGACAAATATTTGCATGTATTCTGGTTTCACTGACGTTATAAGACCAGATTGAACATACAATAAGGAAGCAGCTGTATGTTTATTGTTGATTATGTTTCTTCATGTGGTAGTGCACAGGTCTCCCTCCTGTTTTCCGATAAGAAAGAATGATGCTGAAGCTTGTGGCGGCACTACTCTGGTTGTTTCCTCTGCTCTCGATTCAGATCAATGTTGACCTTTCAGATCACGTCCAATCAGATTACATTTGACCAAAAAGCTTAAATGCAGGGAAATCATCTCTGATTATCCAGAGATGGATTTTAAGTATGTCCTGGCTTTTCTTCAACGTGATTACACCCAGTTCTTGTTTAGAAATAATGTAAATTATACTGTGTGACAGTGTGGTGGCATCAAGCTCATCTTTCGTGAGTGCAGCTCAGTCTGCAGAGGTGGGAGTGTAACAAACAATCCTGATCTTTGTTCTGGTAGGTGGAATGATTGAGGCACTAGACAAGAGGACGGAGAAAGTAACAATGAGCTGAAATGTCAGCTCTGCATTTTTTTTTCATTCATGTACAATTTCACTTCTTCTTTTTTTTGAAGGAACATGCAGCACTTTGTTCCTTTTGTCTGCATTATGGAGCAGTTTTAATCCTTCCTCAAAACTGAAAGCTGCACCTGGAAGAGAGACAAGACTCCTTTTCAAAAGAGTCTTCTTCA
This sequence comes from Lates japonicus, assembly GCA_033238685.1. Lineage (NCBI taxonomy): Eukaryota > Metazoa > Chordata > Actinopteri > Centropomidae > Lates > Lates japonicus. Next base: position 10,619,255 of record BRZM01000019.1, read on the forward strand.
GTGTGGGCAGACAACACTAATTACCACGACCCAAGGCTTTGACAAATCTTGAGCTTGCCTACCCACTGTATGTCTGGTAGCAGAGCCCACAGGGATGGTCATTATCTTTTTTATTTTCCAAGAGCACAATCACTATTACAAAATCTTGGTTATTGTAGGTTACAGTTGCGTAAACTTTCTAAAAAAAAATCTGCTGTTACAAGTTCATGTGATACCTGTAGATGTTATATTTTACTTACTGAGATGCCATAGTATGCAGTGTGATATTCACTCCCATTTTCCACAGTGTTGTTTGATCGATGTTAGAATAGATGTGGACAACACTTTGGGGTGACACTGTTGCTTTCATCTCCTCCATTTTATGCTTCTTTTCATGTGATTCACAAATTGCAAGGGTCCAATTGAAGCAGAAGACAAAACCCCCGTCACCGTCAACCAAGTCATTACATCCTAATGGTGCATTAGATGAAAGCTTTCTCTGAGAGACGGTTTCAGATTGCTAGTTGTCTAGTTTCAACAGAGCACACAGGCTAAACAACAGGCTCATATCGCTGCAGCCAGACGGCCAGAGTGACAGAAAGCTGCACGTAATGCTGTGTGTAACTGATCTGTCTTTGATTTTCAATAACACAAGCACACACAGAGGGAGAGAGGGATACACACATCACATCCCTGATTAAACACGCCAGGAAGATATTTAAAACTTCAAACCACTTCAGGCTAGAAAACTTATTATGAACAAAGACTCATCTCTCCGACTGGAGTCCAACACTCAGCATCACTCGCCTCTTGGTGTAATTCACCACCCGGTCAAATGTCATTAGGCTCCCTGAGTGTCCCACATCCCGCTGCTGAAAAGCACTGCGCAGCATGAGGCTGTCATCACAAAGCCTCCTGGTGGGGATGCTGGTGAACTGGCAATGAGCTCTGCCCAGTTTGTGATTGATGTGGTGCTTTGCGTTGCGGCTGAGTGAGTTCAATTTTCATCTCTGTGACACCGACGAGCCTTTTGCCTCCTTCTCTCTGAGTCTTTCATGTGTCTTTTTTGCAAAAGTGCAGCCTGACTCGACTTGACCCTTTTTTCCTGGGCATCGTTTTCTCTGTTTCTCCCACTCAGATCTGACAAGTGCTACTCGGACTGTTGTGCTTCTAGCAGGATCTCTCTCTGCACTCAAACAGCGCTGCAGTTTTTTTTTTTTCCCTTCTGTGATCCTTGGCTTCATCTTCTCCTCCCCGAGGAACGTCCTTCTGCCCTTGTTTCTCAGTTCAGTCACATGATTAGCTGCAAGAAAAACTGCGATACTTCCACATCAGATGAATGCCAGTCATCTGGAATAACAACAGAGCTCCCCCTCCCCCTCCTGTAACCTCTGCCTCTCCACTAGATCGTATAATAGACTTGGGTGGACAAAATGACAAACAAGTCACAGTACAACAAACAGCAATTTGGTCAACTCTTAATATCTCTTTAAAGATCTCCTCAAGGCACATTTTCACATAAAAATACTCTTCTTTGACTAATAATTGTCTTCAAAATATCTGGTTCAAAATTCTTAAAAGCCCATCTTCCTGAAAAATCCAGAATAAATATGCAAATATTTTTCTTTTTAATAGTTTAATTACTGGACACAGGAAGTCTTCATTCTCAGAGGAGATGGTGTTTCCACATCATACTCAAACCTTTCACTTTAATGGGTTATTATTGGCGTTAATTTGGCCCCCCATTGTTTGGCAGCCATGGTAATGTTGACTGTAAAGCAAAGAGTTTAATTTGCACATCTGAAGCCTTCAGTGCTGATCCTAGTGCTTCAGAAAAAGTTTGACACTCCTCTCCACATCGATGCCTCTCTGATTTCTGTTGACAGTTTCTGCATTGACGAGTTCTGGCACCTGTGGGACCTTAAACACAAACATGCTGCGTTTTGATTTGGCCATCAGCTGAATTTGCCACAGCTCAGCACCGTTCAGAGGAATCTGTATGCATTTCCATTCAGTAGATTGTCAAGGCTAAAAACTGAATAATTCTTGATATAGACCAGTCAACAATTAATCACTTCAGCAATCTTTGACTTTATCGGTGATTGGATTTGGTGTCAGAGTTGTACTTTGATCCATTTTGTATTCAGACTGCAGCGGCAAAACATTTGGGAAAGGTCAAAGTGGCTGAAATGAAATCTAAGGGGTGGGAAAAATGCCAAATGCATTAAGCATTTTCTAATAAAAAACAGGCTAGATTTGTAGTTAATTTTGTGAGGATCATGGTGAGCGTCTGTCCTCCACTCTGCTGTAAAAATCAGCTCTGTTTTCTATCCCAGTCCACCCCTGAGATCATGTTTCACTGTCTGTGGGGAATATAAGCTTTGCGGTCCCACATGGGGATACTTAAGCACCAATATCTTGGTAAATATCATTTGTAAATTCAGTCTTAATTTACCTTTTTTTGAATGCTTGAATCAAGGACCAGCCAAGGAAAATGAGTGTGTCTGGTAACATGAGGATATGATTCCTACTGAGAAAGACCTTTTTATTAAAGAATGAGATATGTTCTCTTTAACCAGGAACAGTGCTATATAACACTACCAGACTCCATTGACAAAAACAGCAGTTTTACTGAGCAGATCACGAGTGTTGCTGGAATACCGTTTCTGGTTAAACAAGAAGGATCTAACTCTTTAATAAAAAGGTCTGTCTCTGTAGGAATCCTGTTCATAATGTTGTCAGACACTTATAACAACAATTAAAGCCTGTCAGTGACAAAAAGAAGAACTTTGGTGGATGCACTTTAACATGTTTTTGTCCCTATCAATCATTTACACCCAAAAATAGAGTCTAGTTTAAAAATGCTGGAGTTATCTTTCATGAGTCATCTAAAATTGAAGGTTTTTTAAGCCTTGTTTTAAAGTAAGCAGGATTGATGTCTTTTCTACCAAAGGAAATTTTATTTTGTGCTCAGCAGGTGGTGATTTCAGAGTTCGCCCACCACTGTGTGTCTGAACCACTCGGATATGAACAGACTTGATGGATCTCAACTGTAGGCTTCACTTAGATTAGACATTTTCACTTTTACACCTCTGCACCATACTGTGACTTTATTAACAGCCCACAATTTTTCCGGACTAATTTGCAGGGTGGAAAAAAAAGCATGATAGTACTATTTACAGTGTAGCAGATGCTGTTGTTCACTGACTGAGGATAGATGCTCTCTGCCAAAGAGATTTTTATAAAACTTTGCATAATTTTAAATGTGATAAGCTTTTGCAGAGCTAATAAGCTGTCATTCTTATTCACTTCTGTTAGCTGCAAACTGCCCATCATATTTCAGGATTTAATTCTGAGTTATGTCACTGCAGCAGGGAATTACTCATACAAAGCTCTGTGCCAGCTGGATCTCTCCAAACTCCATGTCAGGGTCTGGCATGTGCCTGATTCAGACAATAATAAGACAATAATGACTGATTACACTGTTTTTTATGCTTGATATCTGCTCTTATGAACATGCAATAGGTGGATGATTAGAGTGTAATTATGTATTTAATCAAAGTACCCTATCTAAAATAATCGTAGGAGGTAAATTAGGATATTTAATTGATCCGCAAATTCTTTTGTCATTCAACTGACTTCTGATTAACAGGAGACGTGCTTGCAGGCTTTATTTTGTCATTATTCTCTAGATGACTCGACACCGGGTTAAATCCAAATCAAAGTAATTTCAGAAAGCCTGAGAGTACATGGAATGAAATCTTTTGAAATAAATCAGCCTTCATTTTAGTCAGCTGAGAGGAGACTCGGATCGTCCTGAATAAGTATGTCTGATTTTCTTTTTATTGTTTCTGTGTTTTAAAACGTTAAAGATTAAGAAAGCACCACACCTACTGCAGACAGCCTACATGAAGAATCTGAACTCTCAGCCACTATCACTCGCTTTAAGAGTCGCTCATGTGAGATTTGTGTCATTGAGAGCCAACTGTCAAGTCAAATCAGCACAATATGTAAAAAGCCCTGGTCGTATTCATGCATGCAGGAAAGACTATGTGGTAAATCACAGCTTCACCCTCTGAGCTTTCTTTATGTTTGACCACCACAGGCTGTTAAGAAAACAATAGGTCATGTCATGATGTTCACAAGGTTCATTTTGTGTGGCATGGCCTCCATTTACACCTTCAGAAGTCCGTATTAATGCAGGTCTAAACAGAAAAACAAAGGCAGCCCAGCTGGTAATGAAACAACAGCAGTGATTAGTGATTAAAGATCAAGGTTAATCAAAGTATTATCAAGGCTAGCAGCCCTGTGAGGCTGTAATGCTTCATTACACACCAGACCGGAGAGAAAACTTTGTCACATGGATCAAACTTGGCTCAGCTTTCAGCAGTCAAGCCTTGACTGTCACATTTACTTCATCCATCAACCTTAGCTGTTCTTCAGCTCAGCTTGCAGAGAGTTAGTTGGGAAGATTGACCCTCTACAACTAGCAGCTGGTTAGCTTAACTTAGCGTTAAGACTTTCGTGTTAAGACTGGTGTTTATCCTCTGGAGACCATTAATGAGACCATTAATTGCCAAATTTCATGGCAATCCATTTTATAGTTGTTGTGATTGCAACACGTTTTCTTAGGGATATCTTTACCAAAGTTCATGGCAGTTCCTCCAGTCGTTGTTGAGATATTTCAGTGCAGGCCAACTGACCGACGTTGTCATCCCAATGACAGTGCAGCTAGCTAAAAACTCCTAGTTTTGACACAGTCACAGTCACAATGAGACAACACAATGAGAGCTAATTACCAGCCTGCTCACCTGTAATTATGTTGTCAAGAAGTGTTGTGGGCATGCAGAAAATCCCAACCAGGAGGTCACTCACAGCAAGGTTTAGAATGAACAAGTTGGTGACAGTCCGCATGTTTTTGCTCCGCAGCACAATGAAGCAGACCACTCCGTTCCCCACCATGCACACGAGGAAGATGAGCAGATAGGACACGATGAAGATGGCGGCTGTCGACGGCTGATGCAGGTAAAATCCGACATACGTGATGTTGTTCCTGGGTATGACGGACTCCACCGAGGAGTTGTAAAATGTCCAGTTGTCATAGAGTTGAGTCAAGTTGGTGTCAAGTCCTTCGTTCATTTTAAACCTGAAAAATGAAAGACGAGCACATGACTTCATGATAAATCAACTTATTTTTTAGTGCAGTTTCAAAGAAAGGTATGATAAGGGTGTGGAAGCTTTTAAGATGCTTAGCTTTTATATTCTCAGCCTTAAATTTCATTACTTTCTTGCTTTCTACTCAATGGCTAGAAGAAGAAAGAAAAAGTTTTCATGAACCAAAACAACAAAACTTGAACCAAAATGAATTTTGGTAAATTGATTCAGGATCAGTGCAAACGTTGTGATCACATAGATTTATCCCAGTACAAACGTGCTGACAGTGCACGCACCGGAAGGCTTAGCTGGACGATTGTTTCGTGCACTGTATGTACACATTGTATTCTACAATGCAACAAACAAAGGAGCTCTTCTTCTTGCTGTCAGGAGGTCGCTGTCATATTTTCTAGTCTGCGTGTGTGGAATGTTTCTACATACACATCATTAGGGGTTGACTGATTATCGAACTGGCTGATTATCGGCACAGCATTTTTCATGAGAATGTTTTTTTTTTTAATTCGTATGGCCAATAAAATAATGAGCTACTTTGGCTCTGATGCAGCACAGATCTGTCTGTAGTCACCACTGTGTGGTCTTGAGCAGTTGGTTACACATCATGTTTAAAGGCCTACAATGGCCTCAACACCAAAGACCCCTGTGCCAAAGATGGGCACAGAAGAATGCATTTGCAGACTGCAGCAGCTCCGATGAGCGAGCAGAGCTGTGTTTTAAGTAAGGCAGCAGATGTTGCAGAAGTTGAAATAAGCATCACGATCTTACGATCTATTTCTATGATGACAACCATGCCCAGTTTCCCAGTTCGAATACTGCACTTTGTTGCATCTTTAACGAGATAAGAGTTTACTCATGTAGCGATAACTTTATCTTTGAGTGACGTTGGTGCCAGTGCAACTGGAACTTCTTTTATTGTGAACATAACATTACTCGGCCACATGAGTTACAGGTAGCCGATGATCATAATAACACAAGCTAATGCTGAATCTCGCCGAGCCAACTTGAACGCCATAGCAACCGTCAACGAGTTAATTTGTTGATTTACAGTTTAGCCAACCCATGACTCCTAGTAATGTTTGTTTCTTGTAGAGAAGCAGGATATTGGAGTCATGTTTGTGTCCACCTGATAAATTTCGAAGCCCAGTATTCACTGGTCGCTCTCTAGCTGCTAATTTCTCCACTACATTCACCTGCTTGTCAATAGCTTTGTCAGTCTGTTGTTTGATGCTGGGCGGTGCTGTTCAACTTGAAGTTCGTATGATGCAGTCCCATTGTTTCCATTTATATCTATAGTGTGCATAATTCATAGTTCACCAGCGCCTATATGGAAATCAGAAGCAGCCTCAGCTCTTGACACATTTTCTGACTGTAAAAATGCTGCATGTGTGAGAGCATTGACAATTTAACGTTAGGTGATCATGCCAAAGCACAGAGTGAGGTCCCTGACGATATGACATGAGCTTACTTATTGTGATAGGACTAAAAAGTAGAAAGCCATTCGTTAGCGCACATACAGTCAGACCTTTCAGATAAATTGCTCTCTCATTACAGTGAACTCACTTCAGCGAAGAAATACATGAAAAAGGATTCAACCTTTATACTGAAGTTCAGGACCAGCAACTGAGACGTAAAATCACTCAGCGTCAGTCTGTGATGTTCTGTGCATGTCAGGCTTTGGCCGCTCTGATCTACTTCTGCTTAACTTAGCAATTTTCTTATTTCCCCAAATGACTGTAACAAGCCTCAGAGGAGGAGCTTCCCTCGCTGCGTACGTACAGGTGAAGAGAAGGCAGAAATAATAGCATAAGAGCTAACTTCAGCAACAGATCTTTGAAATGCTTGTTTCTTATTTCAGCTTTGACACAAACCCACACATGCAGAAGTGATTGATAAATAGATTAGTTGATGTATAAAACCATAAATTTTTCTTCAGTTGATAATTTTTTAAGCTATTTATTAAGCAAAATGCCAAACATTTTCAGCCACCAGATTCAGAAATGTGAGGTTTTTCCTGTTTTTTGTGGTTTAATGAAAAAAAAAATGGATTAAAAAAGAAAAAATTACATTGTTGCCCTAAGCTTTTTTTTAACGATTATTGACATGTTGATTAATTGATTCATCAGGAAATGAGTACATACATTGATCTTTGCAGCAGACTTCAGGTCTTACTATTGATCCTCCTCTTCACAGTAGACGATTTTCAGCAGCTGTTTCCTTTTCCTTTTATAAATACTCAGACTCCTGGTTCTGTGCAATGGACCAGAACCCATTAGATGACGGAAGACTGAAGGACCTTCATTATGCCACATGGTGTAATTGTTGTAAAAGTTTGTTTTAATTGGCTTTCTGTTTATTACTGGAAGGTTCAGCGTGCACTGTCGAGCAGTCAAATTGGTACAAGTGTAGAAAAATACAGTGAAACATTTAGTTTTATTCAGGAATCTGAAAATACTGTATGCTATTACATGGTTATTTTGTATTCACAGTTTTGTCTGCAGCCCTTGTAAACATCTGTTGTCTGACTCCATTGTAGCTCTACTGCAAACTGACACATGCAGTCAAATAAGAAAATAGCTGTTGTTTACAGGAAGACAAGAAAATGGGTCTGAAATGCAAATTCCTCCTCCGTCCATCACAGCTGTTTCTGAAGTGCACAAGTGTTTTAAAGTGGATTTTCCCTTTACGTAAACAGCTGTGACAGTATATAGCTTAGAAATTGTGGAGTACAGATAAGCATCAGATAAGTGGAGCTGTTGTGTTTATGAATCCTGCTCATTATATCTGTCTATACAGGGAGCTTCATGTAGTCGTCACTGGATATTCGATATTGCTTGAGGACAGCAGCAAAGTCTAGGTGAAAAAAAAGAACATACTTTCTGGGATTTGCTGAGGTTTGCGCTTTAAAATTTTTCGACCATTACTTCCGATCATTCAGCATTCCCTCCTTTATGACTGATGCCAATGGAAATGCCTCCAAGTAAAAGCCATTTTCTGGAATTTGGCTCCCCGTCAGTGACACTGATAAACCTCACAGCTGGTAAAATCGCACTATAGGGCTCACTGCTGCTGCTTTCTCCGTGTGAATGAGCTGAATAAAAAATAAATGTGAATAAAACATGAATGGGCAAATAGAGGGCATGAGTGGCTAACTGAAGGAACGGAGGAAGTATGGACTTGGAAAGCTCTTTAATGTTCATCCAACTCTGCAGTTTTAATGACTTATTTATAGAAATGTACATGTGTTCTGATGGCCTCTGCGGGATGCTGTGTATCTGAGCATATGTGTAATAATTGAGGCTGTTTCAGAGGGACTGAGGTGAAGGCAGACCTAATGATACACTTTCTGAGATTTAAATTACTGTTTTGTTTTTCTCTGAAACTCTTGACAGGTTTGCTGCATCATGCAGACACGAGTTCATGGTGTTTTTTTCTGCATAATGCACTTTCTCCTCATGTTGGCAACAGGCAGCAAGATTCGATCCACAAAACAGACCTAACATAAAATCTAATATGATCACAGACATGATTAGAGTGTTAGACTGACATCTGCACAAGCAAGCACCATGTTCTTATTATCCAGTGTCACCACATGACTTGCAGAATGTATTTTGACTTCCTTCTGCATAAAAAGATCTAAAGTAGAATAATGGTTTCAGAAACTTTGCTGGTTTCCTGCAGACACTGGCAGATTTTGCCAAAAAGAAGAAAAAGGCTCATGTATCAGTCGTCTCAGACAGGAAATGGAAGACCAGTACCAACCCTAAAGTGTGATTTGTTTGTGATTTGTGCACAGTACAACCCCCCAAGGTTGTACTGGGGCTGCAGGGGGAGGCTCCTCTAAGTCAGATTTTTCTTGTAGGATGTGATGAGTAAGAGGGGACTCAATCCCAGGTCGACTTTTCCCCTTCATCTTTTATTTTTCCTTCGTCAGATCTGTCAGATTTGGTGTTAAACCTGAGGTGACAGATGGTTTCAGACGACATGTCTCTGATGAGGTATCAAAATTTCATTAGTTAATACTCCATCTGTCGGTTTGGAAAAGCCATTTGTTTTTCTGAAAACTGAAAGGGATTTGCTTTACTTGTATGTTGTTTTTTAAGGTTTTAAAGTATCTGCTGTAGTCGGTGTGTCTGCGGATGCTTGAGCTGTCCTTTCACTACAAGTTTTAACACGTACTCACCCATTTACAGCTTGAGAGAGATACAATTCATACTGCCAGATTGGTGGTTTTGGTGTTTAGGTTTGGTTTTGTTGAGGCATTACACTGATATTCTGTTAATTTTAGTCCAACAAAACCCTATTTCTACAGATTTAATGGACATAATGCACATTGTGTCCTAGCATAGAGCACGGTCTGCCTAATAACAATGTCACAATCTGTGCCATTGATTGCAGAGAAGAAATAGCCTCCCTCTCCTCATCCATTTTTTATTCAGAAGATTGAGTGAATTCCACAGTCTGCTGCCGATATGATGGAAGTTCCTCCTTTCAACCACAGCTAGTGAATTTTTATTACAGTTGTTTGACCAAGGAAGAATAATTGTAGTGTGGTATTCCTGCTCTCACAGACCATTAGTCTTTGTGTGTTATTTGGTAAAAAGGTGCCGAGCAGTTAACTCAAGTCATTCTCTTTTTCTTTTTTTAAAAATAGAAATCATTCATGTCCAGTGTGGTAAATGTGGTTTGGGAAGCTCTTAGAGAATTAACATTCCCAGGAGACGTGGCCTTGCTTGTGCTCAAAATTAAAGCTTTGGAACTTAAACACAAACGTCGTATAGCAGTAGTTTTCTTTTCATCTTAAACTCTGCTGCCTCATAACGCTCTGATCTGTTGTCCAGATTCAGTGATTCATGTTTTTATCTGGGTATTATTAGTAGCATAAGTCTGGAGGAGGTGGGATGTTGAGGAGCAACATAAGCTCAATATGTTGGAGGTCACATAATCCTGACATTTATCATGTCATATCACACAGGTATGAAAAAATATCATGTTATGCAAAATATTAGAAATATGACATGTGATGTTCTTGATATTTGCAGGTTGAAATTTCTCTTTGAACTAACCATGACCTCATAATTTAAACCTTATGTCAGTTTAACCTCATTAACCAGCCCATCATACCCAGTTCATTATCCAGTCACCCTGAGCAGGACTGCCGGCCCAAGAGGCTTCCCCTCCTGACTCATGTTAACTAATTGTTACGACTAGAACAACAGAGGACCACCCCCCCACCCCGTCATGTTCCCTGATGTTATCACATAGTATTAGCCTGAAGCCAACACAGTCCAGATGATAAAACATGATTTTCAAGGTGGGTTAGTGCCATCGATCTTCATCCCTCCTCCTCCTCACAGACACACAACATCATGAATCCATAACACCAGCAAATATTCACATCTGAACATTTTTTGCTTCAAAAATTACACAAACATTTAGTCAGTTATTGAATTTATTTGTAATTACACCAATGAGAAGATCACATCTGCACACCAGGGGTATACAGCCATGCTAGCAGCTCTGTGAGGCTAAATGCTGATGTTCAGAAGATGTAATTTGTCCCACGTTTATCAGCTTAATTCAGTGTGTTACATCACCCTTAAAATCCATAGCAGTCCATCTGATAGTAGCTATGATATTAAGGTGATTGTCTTCTTTGAGTACCAGAAAAAGCAGCTTCAGATAAACATGAAACTTATCTGAGGCCACTTTTTAAAAAAAACCTGCCAGAGAAATCCCAGAGTTTCCACCACAGAAGTCTTCATGTAAGAGAATAACCACTCTGATTACAGTACATGTAGCTGCAGCACTGAGGATGCTTGTCCTCAGTTTTGTGTCCCCATGCTGCAGCTTAACAGCCTGCATGACATGATGGGAATGGTCAGGGGAAGCCAGCGGGTGTTTGGAGGCTGTTTGCATGGCACATATAACGAAATCTCATATAAGTTTGGCATATGTCCTGTAAAAGCCAGCAGAAGATGAGTGGTTCTGTATTTTTCAGTATTTTTTGCTGCCCTCCTGTTAATCATGCCCCCCAGACTCCCCTCAGGCTGGTTTTGTCCCCAGCTCTGCCAAGACCAACACGTACTGTAGCTACGCCCCTGATTTCCCCTCATCCGCACTGAGGGAGGGGGACACACTCAACCACCAATTTATTTGGTTCACTACTTATAGCAGCAGCAGCAGCAGCAACTTATCGAGATAAAGACCGAAGAAACCATGCATGTGCATTTTGTGCCAACATTGCGCTGCAGACCAGTGCCTGCACTTCACATGCGCTGCTGGAACAGCGAACAGTAACCAGCGCTGTATTATTTTATTTGATTTAATTTTATTTATTTATTTATTTAGTTTTTATTTTATTTTTTTTGGCTGATCTCCCTTCGCTGCCAACTTTTGTGCCTCAAAGTGCGCGCGTTTGAACTGGACGCAGACTTGAGGGGCTGACGGTGCACAAAGACACGCATGACTGACTGCTCCTGGACAAAGAGGTGCCTGTGTCCGAGTGGAGGTCGGCGCACCAAAGCGGTGAAAACTGGCTGGACAGAGCAGGATGGAGAGGAAAGACGAGCGCGCACCGAAACACTTGGTCACGGACCTGAAAGCTCTGCGCCCTTACAGCCTGTACCTGCACTTTAAGAGCTTTAACCGCAATAAAGTCCAACTCCAACTTCAAGAATTACATCAAAAGAAAACATTACTGTTAAAAAATAAGATTTACATATAAATATCCACCTGTTGGCACACCTGCTGTGCCTGGAATATATTTGGTCTGTGCAGGTATTTGGCGCTAAATAACGCCAGTAAAGTAACTCGTCTTACCTTGGTTTGCTTCAGATGAAGCTGACGACGGGCTGCGTTCTGCGAGGAAAAGAAAAGTTAAAAATGTCCACTTTCCTCTGAGTAAGGCATAGGTAGATTAAAAAAGAAAGAATTAAAGAAAGTATACAGACGAACGAGGGAAAAAATAAAATAAAAGAGTGAAGAAGCTCAGGCTCCCGCTGTGTCCAGTATCAGTCCGGTTTCATGTGCGTCGCCGGGAAGCGCTTCATGTGGCACAGGACGCGCTCAGCCAGCCGCTCAGAGCGCAAGTGGAGGATTTAGCCGGATCCGTCCGTATTTGATGCGTGACGTCGAGAGTGAAGGGGGTGGGATGAACAGGCTAATGGTTGAGTGATACCCCCCCCCCCCCCCCCGATCTCTTCCAGCTGCTGTCTCTGAAATGTCAAGAGTCGGCAATTTAAAAAAAAGAAAAAGTCTGGTGCGATGGTGAGAGTGCAGGTCACAGATGGATCTGAGCCGGCGCAGCGCACTGCTGCCGCACGTTTAATGCAGGAATGTAAATGATCAGAATAAAAAACGACACATGCTGCCTCTGCCAGATCTGTCTGAAGTGTGCAAATAAATCCGATTTGAAGCACATGAGCGTCTGTGTTGACCTCACCAAATCTCTGGAAGCCCCGAGGCGCCAATTCAGTTCATCAGTGAAATTAGAAATTAAATTAGTTTCAAAATGAGCAATTAGATTAAACCAATATGAAATTATTGCTCCTGTTGTTGGGCAACTGACAACCAACCACTTAATACACAATTTAAATGACATTACTATGAAGTATACCCTGCATCAAGTGAAGTTAGAGTTGCTGAACAAAGCTTTGATAACTGCAGCAGCTGTTATCATCTGTACTGTGCGTTAAACAACGCCACGCTGTGCTTTGAGATGTGGACAGGGACAAGTTTGAAGGGTGTTAATGAGCAGAAAACTGCTGATGAGTAGCCACAGGCTGCAGCTGGTTCTTTAAAGTTACCTCGCTGTCAAGACTGCTGTCGCTGCTTTAGCTAAATCTCCCTCTGCTGGCTGTCCAAGAAATCCTCTGGCTGAAAAATAATAATAATGATAATAATTACAGTTGTCAAAAACCATGCAAGTCCCCCTGTTGAATATGTATCAAACGGCACCAAATATTAACAGATGGATGTGCAAGTGCAGCACAAAATATTAAATCTAACTGTGTCCACCCAACTTTTTCAGTAGGACAAAAAGCATAACTCCTGGATTTCTGAACCTGTGATTGATGCAGTATTACAGCTGCTGCAGTGTAATCCAGCAGATGCACTTTGTCCACGTTAAAGTACGTGCAGTAAAGTGTTTGTTGTTGCCAATGACAGATTCAGACTGTAGGATTTCTACAGAGATAGACCTTTTTATTAAAGAGAAAGATCCATTTTTTAAACCAGAAACATCGCTATGTATCACTACCAGACTCCATTGACAAAAACAGTAATTTCGCCCAGCAGAACAAAGGAGCTTCTGGAATACCGCTGCCTCTGTTGGTTACTTTGTTTGTGTTATTGTGTGATACTTTTACTTAAGTAAAGCATCTGAATACTCCTGCCACCACTAAAAGTCACACAATAACACAAACTAACTAACCGATCAAGGCAGCGGTATTCCAGCAACTCTTTTTTTCCTTCTCAGTAAAATTGCTGTTTTTGTCAATGGAGACTGGTATTGATAGACTTTCAGTGGTGGAAGAAGTATTAAGACCTTTACATAAGTAAAAGTAACAGGGGTTTAGTAATAGGGTTTTAGTTGTTTAAGACACTTAATATTTAATTGCCATTGGTTTGAGTCTTTTTTCATAAATATCCATCCAATAGTAGTTGAGCTATTTCAGTCTATGCCGACTGCAGTGGACAGACAGTCAGGTTTTACCAAGTAAAACTTAAATTAAGGTTGATTAGGTTAGGAAAATGTGAGTAAAAGGTTGGATTAGGAAATTCAATCATTCAGTTAAGAATAATACTCTCCTGGCTAATCAACTTTTTGGCAGAAATCTGTATTGTTCTGTACTGTTCCAGGCAGAGTCCTCAGTAGTTTCTAATGCTGATGACTTCAGCTGTCAGATCAGATTGACCCGACTCGAGTCCATCTTTTCACCTCCACCTCTAACAGAGAATGGCCGACAGGTTCACATGAGGTTCAGTAGACTTCACTTTTAATCTAACTCACATGGCTCCAGTCTCTTCAAGGACAGTTTGAGCTGCTACTTCTCCCTTTCTTTGAGGTTTTTATATCTTTTTCTTTCATTTTGCATTAGAAGCCATGCCTGATCATGGAGGTCGAAGCCCTTGAAAGTCGATCCGGGATGGCAGCTTTGAACTTGCAGATTGTGCAACAGATGAGAGGTTTTGATGGAGATTCACATACCACCTCATCTGCATTAGAAATGAGCACTGCTGCTGGTTTGATGCTACAATAACGCTGTATTCATGAATCCAGCACAGATGAAATTTGAGCTGAGTGCATTAATAGACTCAAGACCGTAGGAACATGGAGTTGGTGTTTAGTTCTCAGCTTGCCAGTGGCATGCCAGGAGCAAGTCTCCTCATGGCAGGCAGCAACAGGGAAGAAACTGAAAAGGATGAAGAAAAGAAACTCTATGCCGTCTTCCTGTGATTGGTGGAAAGAAAAGGCTTCAAGAAGTGACAGAAACAGGTGTTCTCGATGGAGACTCGACTCCTCAGGGTTTGTTGATACAAGGGCAATTTAGGGAAGAAAACCTTTCTAGAAAACCATGTAGGCTGCTATGTTTAAGTTTCCCACATGGCCTGAAAGAGTTACTGGTGGAGAAAGTGGATGTGATAAACATATACAATTTCTATATTTCTGCTCCTTTGCTTCCGCTCATCTTTGTCTTATTCTTGCGAACGTCCGGCTTTAATTCGCTTGTCCATCTCTGCCAGCAATCAGCTTTGCTGTCGCTAAGGAGCTTTGGCTGCAGAGGCCAGTGTCAAGTCATAAATCACTTTAATTGATACAGTTCATTCTCTAGCAAGAACAACTATGTCTGTCTATAAAATGTTGACCAAAAATATGACAAGATGCCAAACACTAGTTCTTGGAGCCCAAATGGATCTATTCAAATTGCGATGGTTTTGTTTAACTTTAATTCTAATTATAATAATGATAATAAAACACATAATATAATGAGTTGTGTTTAAAACAGGAGTCGAGAGGAACAACAGCATCAGTCGTTAAAGTCAGTGCTTCAAAATGACACATTTACATCTTAGAGATAACACCCTCTAGTGGCCACAACGATCGTGACGGGAACAAAACAGAAAATCAAATGATGTTATGAGAGAGAGTGACAATGTCAATTTACCTACCTTTAGAAAAGCACAAACAAATGATGTCGACCTGCAGATAGCGGTGTCAGATCAGAAAAGGCTTTTATTTGCTGTTATAGAAGCTGTGTACAAACAATACATTTTATTTTGGAAGACTTGTTGGTTCTTATTCTTAAAAAACACAAATGTTGTACAAAAGTAAGAGTAACAACTTTAACTTTTATTAACAGCATCTGAAAATTGTTATAGACTTTTAAAAATAAACTTAATGGTAGAAAAGAAAACAATAATCTACTAACACTCACAGCTGTGGCTGTAAATGTACAGTAATTATAAAGTGTGCAGATCCTTTTTTGAAAACAAGAATCTATTTAATATGTACTGTGTAGTCAAGGAAGGTTACCTTCTAAATGTAGAGTTTATTCATAATAACAGTTAAATAAAATAATTCCTGCAGTGATGAACACTTTTCCATCGTCAGAGGCGTTTTCTGTAGGCGTGATTGGCAGTAACCTGTGAAAGTTTACTCCACAGAGCTTTTGTATGCAGCTGTGTTCACATTGGCATCTTTTGTTCTGTAAACGATTTGTTGACTTAAACTTGTGAACCATCCAACCTGTTTAACTTTGTTGATTTAAAAGAAAAAAAACAACTTTTGTGGAAACAGCCTAACTTTGCTCAAACATGTAATCTCATCACAATAGTCGCAGTAAGAGATGGCCGGCAGGAGGTCCATGTACAGCGTCTCGTCGAAAAAGTTTTTTTTATTGTTTTTAGAACAGCGTTTGCCCACAGCTGTTTCAGCTGTGCTGAGTAATAGATGTTCTCTGTCATTTGCTTTATAACTTTTCAAAAGTGAGACAACCCCTGAGGGAACGTTATCAGAAACCGCTGAGATCTCTGTCTGGGTAACAGGGATCTGAAAATATGAATGTGAATAGACTGTCTCTGCCAAAAAGTTTATTTGCTACTATTGAAAGAAAATTCATGATTTTTATAGAAAAAATGTAACTAAACAAAAAGTGTGTTTCTAAAAGCTTGGTAATTTCTTCTGTATTTTACCAGCATCCCAGTTATATAACAGTAAAAACTTTACTTTTTAAGTTGAAGGACATTATCTCCCTCAAATGATGTTGCACAAGTTTAGTTGACTCAGTTCTCCTCTGAATTACTTTGCTGTTGTAGACATATTGAAGAAAACTAAAGGGCACAATTGAGGCCCAAGTGCAGATGGAGGTCTCTGTCCTGCCTCGTGTTAGGTTTTTGTTATTTCACACCTCAAGAGAGTTTGAAAATTAATTCCAGTGTCACAGTGACCCACAGGGAGCAGGACGAAACAAGTTATCAGACGTGTTCTCCAACTTGTAAAGGGCAAAAACACCTTCACCCTCAGGAGTCAAGTTGAGTATGTTCTTGTGATACTGTTATGCAAGGAGTCAGATTCATGTTAGGCAATTAAAGCAAAAAAAAAAAAAAAAGAGTACTTTGCTCAGCAACAGTGACATCTGCAGCCACGAGTGGTAATTAATTCTGTCAGGCTCCGAGTCTGAGCAGTTGATCAGGTTTCATGGACCGAAAACAAAATTTATCGGTCGCTTGGCCGGAGCTCTGACTGTGTAGTCCCACTCACTGAACTGAAACACGACAGAACAGTGTATATTACCCATGATCCACAGCTTCTGGAGCCAGAAGTGCTGTCACTGTAACAAACTCTGTTTATAACTCTTGATATTTTCAAAGTTTCCTAGAATTTCCTAGAATTAAACACAAAGCAAAACTGTGGAAATGAGGCCTAATTTTTATTTTTTTTAACTGATGTACAGGTCAGCATTACTCTTGAACTCACTGGGTCTGATTCCAGCAGTTTAAGCTGCTGACTATCACTCAGTTAGAGGGAGATCGAACCTGAAAAACCAAAGTCACACAGAGCAAGAGCAGGTGTTCAGGGAGCAGAGTGGGAATGACAGAGGCAACATTCTTTCTAATGATCCTGAAGCTGTTATTTTAAGGTAAAATAGTTACACAACGTTGCTTTAGAAGTTGGAAATTATGATTTATCTTGTGACTCTTGGTTTGTATACGGCTCTGATGTTTGATTGTGATGATACATTCACATTCAGGTGTTGTTTTGTGTTGTTTGAAGTAACGAAGTCACGCTGTGATTGCAGGCAAAACTGAGACAGTGAGTTTGACTTTTCTCCATGGATTTGAATGCAAATTAAATTGGATTCAAGCACATCTGACTGTTCCTGCTCCTTTTGTGTTGTTCTAATGAAGACGCTAAATAGCAAAGCCGAACTCTGCTCCTTCAGAGCACAAGAAGAGAAGACACGTAACCTTCAACTTCACGGTTGGCTTCGTCTTCATTTACAGAATTTGTTGATTCTCTTTCTCTACCTCTTTAACGTCGTCTTTAAACCTGCATATTTATTCATTGTTCTGTCACCGCCTGTGTCATGTTCATTTATGCTCTGTTGCCTTTATTTCATACTTGCATCATTCTCCTCATCATTTGTCTTGAATGTTAATTTTGCTGCTGGGTTTTCAGACTCTGCCGCCTTTTTCCCTGTTTTATTATACCTGTCTTCTTTAAACATTTTAGTGCACATTTAGTGATACTCGACATCCAACCAGGAGACTTATGTAGGGCTGCAACTAATGATTAGTTTCATTGTCTATTAATCTGCAAGTACAACTTCCCAGGGCGCATGGTGACAACTTTAAATGTCTTTATTTTTTCTAACCAAACCTCCAATAATTTATGATTAAATGCTAAATTACTGTGACGCCATGTTGAAATCGACATTTTCTCCAGCTGATTTTGTTTCTTTGCACAGGGCTTAAACACACAAACAAACACACAAACACTCCCCTCTGTAGAAAAGTATAATGTCTCATCTGCATCTGATTTTCATGTTCTTTGATTGAATCCCACGTAAACACCAAGAAAAAAGACTCTACACAGCTTGACAGGCAGATCCAGAGCGGGGTATTGTTCATGGCTGCTTGTTTTTGCTACTATTAGAAACAGCTCTTATGAGTAACTGTATCACCTGTGAATAAATAATTATTTACACAATATAACTTATTAGACCACTTGAAATTTAAAGAAATAACACATTTGACAAATAATAATCAAGCAGACCTTTTTAAAAAGCATTTCCTGTTGTATTTGTTTGAATTTAATAGTTGAATGTGGTCTACCAGAATCAGTCCTTGAATAGCGACAAGACTGAAAAACAGTAGCATTAGTCTTTTGTTCAAACATAAATCATGACCATCATCTGTCTGTGGTAAATGCAGAAGCTGCAGGACGTTTTACAGCTCAGCAACCAAATTTCACAGAGGAAATTTTTTTTATAAAAACTGATTTTTTTGGTCAGATGGACACCTGAGATTGAAGGTTTATTCTGGACCTTGGAAACTGCAGTTTGACAAATAATAACCAAAAAAAGTCTCAACAGACATAAGTGTTTTGGCCGCCTGAAATATAAAGCTATAAAGATTTCTCATCCATTTTGTCTTAAAAGTTCATTCTTGACTTTATATACAGCCACTGAGATGAGTAATCTCACAGTAGCAGTTCTGGAGCTTTTAATTATCGTCATCAGCAGACGCAGATTGTTTGTCATTTCAGTCTGGACTTTGTTGACAGTGCTGGCATTTGTGATTTTTGCACATCTGTGTACTTCATATCATGGGTATGAATGTCATTGTTGCCACTTTTTTCCCTCAAATGATCTGGAAAAGACAGAGGGAATAACACTAGTGTCCACATGTGGTTCATTTCAGTTCAGTTTTGTTCTCTCGTCCAAAATCTTCTGTCAGTGAAAGTGTCCAGACCTGATGTGGAGACGGCAGACGGGGGCCAGCCAGAGGGGGGTGTGCGCCAGCCAGCTGGCTTTATGCAGTTCTCATGGACGAAGTCTCTGTGAGCTGGAACATAAACCCGTCTGAACTCACTTTGCTCGACAGCACTCGGATTGTGTCTGCGCTCTTTTATCTTTTGGAGTTTGTTGGCTGCTAGTTTTTGTAGTTTCTAAAGCTTTATTTCTCATTTAATGTCTTTTATCATTGGTTTTTAAAAGCTGCCACAAAGCACAGCTTGAATAGTGGACTTTTGAAGGCTGATTTTCCTTCTAGACATATTCACTGAAAGTCTGAGCTAATTTCAGTCTGAAGACAGGGCTGCAACAATTCGCTTTTTGACTATTGATGCTCTTTTCACGTCCATTTATCCTTTTTTTGTTTTAATTTTTGGGCGTTTTTTTTCATCCCACAGAATGGAAAATACTTTGAAACAGCATTTATACCAGTATTTGATATTTTGTGCTGCTTGTAAATGAGTTACATTTACAGAAAAGAGATGAATAATAAGGGGAAAAACAAGTGAAATTCCAGTTGTCCAATGTGCCATATCATTATATCTGTCTTAATGTGCTTAACCTCTTTGCTGTAGAGTATTGTCATGCATTTTATTTACACTGCATTAAGTACGTAAAGGGACAGAATTAAATCTTTTAATCCGTTGGGATTTTTTTTCCTGATATCATTCCACAAAACAAAATGACGGTATAATTTTTTAAAAGTGAGGATTAGACATCAGATATGAAATCTAAATTGGAGTATTTAGTGCCTGTAAATGACTTAAGCTCAGCAGTTGATCATTTATCTAATCCAAGCGAGTAAAAAGCCCCTTCCAATCATAAATCTGTATATGTGCGTTGTGCTACTGGTTAAGACATTGGCTCCTGTTTTTATTCCAATTCAAGGGCTGATGAAAGTCACCATGGTAACAAGAAGGCAGTCTGCTGTTGCAGATGACAGACAGCAATGCCGACAGGTACGGCTTCGGCTTTTTCTGTTTTGCCTCTTTTTTTTTTTTCCTTTTCCTTCTTCTCCACAGTGAACAGGGCATGAGAATAGCAGTGTTTTATATGCACAGAACCTGCAGAGAGTGGAGGTGGTCCAGTACAGCTGGGACTGTTTGATAAGTGTCAAAAACTTCATGACTACTGGGGCTTTCAGTGTTTGTGTTTTGTTTACTGATAAATTCACAATGCAGTGCATGTGTTGTCGGTTTTCAAAAGGGTTCGTCAAGTTTTAAGCACAAATTACAGGAGAGTTAAGTATAAATCAACTGAAGCTAAAGGAGAGAGACCCTGATGCTTCTGTTTTGGCCAAAAGTAAAATAAAAATAATGATCACAAATGTTTTGGTCCTTTCATCCCTTCCTGGCATTAGCCCTGAAAGCACATGAACTCCTAATTACAGCCCTACTAGACCTCCATTTTCTCACTGTCCAATAATAACCTTCTTTTGAATTATTCTGAGAGTGCAATCCAAGCATGGAGCAGGCAATCCTTCAATTATTATCAGTTTAGCTCGCAGAGTATTTTACCTGTGGCATGAATTGCCTGTGCACAGATAATTGCCTGGAGTCTCAAATAAAAACATGTTCTGCAGGAACAAATAAAAATAAATAATTCTGAACATAGGCCAGGATGATGAATATACTTATAAAATAGGGAAAATGAAACATCTATCTCTAAGAACAAAGGCCTAAAAACAATATGGAAAATTAAACTTTACACTCTACATAGCCGGCTTTAAGCTGCTAAATTATATTATATATTATAATCTTCAAACACCTTAAAATTAAAGCTGTGAATCAGTGCTTTAATGTAATTGTAATTGTTTCAGTTCTGCACAATCTAGATCCAGCTGCACTCAATAACCTCTTGGCAACCTTAGACAGAACTGTGCTCTTAAACCCTCCAGGGTCTCAAATGACAAATGAAAATGTTGTATCCTCCGGAAGTCAGAGCTGAAATCATTATTAATGATCAAAAATTTTGCAAGAGTAACTTCCTCAGCAAATTGCAAAAATTCAATGGTTCTAACGTCGTAGATGTAAATATTTGCTGGTTTTCTCAGTTTCATTCTGATAATACATTTTATAATGTTGGGGTTTACTGGACAAAAGAAGATATTTGACAAATTGTCCTCAGTGTTTTGTGACATTTTATGGACTCATCAGTTCAAGCAACAAAAATAAACTGGCTGATTGATCAGTTGAGAAAAATATAACCATGGTTGATTGGGTTCAGTCTACATGGCACAAATTATGGTGGTGAAGACACATCTGCTCAAGTTGAAAATATTTCAATTGTAATTATGAGGATGAATGTTTCCACTGAATGAATGTACAAAGATGAGAAAGAGGGAGATGGTCTGGAGGGAAATAACAGAAGTTACTGATATGTTTTGGAATCAGTGTCTGTTTGGTTGCTCACACCAACAGATGTCTTGATCAGATCCTTTTAACATGGACTGCAAAAACAGTCCTGCTGTCAAATTTGTCTTGGCAGAGACAAAAATCTTCACATTTTACATCAGCTACAATAATAAAAGTACCTTCCTAATATTGTGTAGGTTTCCTTCATGCAGCTGAAACAGCTCTGATCCGTCGAGGCATGGGCACAAGACCTCAGGTGTCTTGTACCGGGACATTGGCAGCGGATCCTTTGGGTCCTGAGGGTTGTGGGTTAGGGCCTCCAAGGATCTGACTTGTTCACATTGGGGATCTATGGAGTTTGGAGGCCAGGTCAACACCTTGGGCTCTTTGTTGTGTTCCTTGAACCATTCCTGAGCAGTTTTTGTGGTGTGGTGGGAGCACTGTCCTGCTGGAGGAGGCCCCTGCCATTAGGGAGTGTTGTTGCCATGGGGGTGTGCTTGGTCTAAAACACTGTTTAGGTGGGTGGTACATGTCAAAATAACATCCAGATGAATGTGAAGACCCAAGGTTTCCCAGCAGAACATTGTATTTTAAAGAGGATCAGTAAATTCATAAGAGACACCAACAACTATGGGGACAACAAAACTAATTACGTACTTCCAAAAACCCACATAACAAAGCCACAACATGTGCCAGCCTCTCCACATTCCTGATGTAGTCAGGATTTTCACCTGAATTAACCGATTTCTCACACAGCTCATTACCTGTGTTACCTGTGATCAGGCAGACACTTTAAGACTCAGTGACAGTTAAAGAGGTTAATTTGACTCCACTACAGAGCCAGCACAAAGTACAGCTGTCATAGTACTTTACATTAGATGGTGATGATTTCTTTAGTCATTATGATCCAGGGAGCTCAGTGGAAAATTTAATTAACTATAAACCTATGGAGCAGTGAGATAACCTCTCATTCGCCTGTGGGCAGTGACTCAGAGGATCAGCCATGTCCGAGAAGACGGACTCATGCTGTTTGTATTACAAAAGATTATAGAAGAGATAGAAGAGAGCTGAGCTTTCAGTCATTTGTGACGTCCTGATAAACTGTGCGTCTTAGACGCTTTGAAGATGCCTCCAGCAGGAAGTGGCTCATCTCACCCCGCTCTCGTCTACATCGTGTATAAATCGCAGCTAGCACCAGACACCTCGGGGTATGTTCAGACTGGACGGCAGGCTGATTTCCATCTCACCGTGTTGGCGCTATTTTTTTCACTCTGTGTCTATATTTGTTTATATGCTTGTATTCGCCGCAGTCATAAGAAGTGACAGCGCAGATGTTCGCTGTAGTGAGCTACATACTGATGTGAAAGCTCATGAGTAACTAGTTGTTTTCCTTCTTTTACATTCATAAAAGTGAGTCTTCAACCTTCAGGATTAGTCCAGATTTTAGGAATATCTGTAAATCAAACAGATTAGGAGCAGGAATATAACAAAGCTGCATGAACTAAAGTTCTTTTCACTTACGGTGCGACGTGAATAAACAATGAAAAAAGTGCGAAATACTTGCCCACGAATATACGGAAGCTGAAGCTTCACCATGTTTGGTTGCAGACATAGGATGTGGATGGGACCAACTACCTGGTTCCTGTGACCCAGAGCAGCCTCTGACAGTCTGTGATTTATTCGTGAAAGTTCAGAAAAATCAACCTCCTTCCAAAAAAAAAAAATCACCAACATTAGCTCCATGTGTTGGTTAAAAACATCGTCTCCTGCTGATTCATTTTAGAGAGCCATGTGAAAGCTAAAAGGCTGAGGCTAAAGCTGCATATCCCAAGCTAAAACAGTGGCATCCTCACCAGCTGATCATCCATGTAGAAGAAATAAAATAAGATAGAATTAAAAGCTTATTGAACTTGGTACGGATCAGACTTATCTCGGTGGTTAATGGTTTGTAGCCTGCTGCAAGGCTAGTAAGTGTCTCTAAGTGTGTTTATGGTGAGACTTTTAGACTCAGTCAAGGTCCACATCATTACAGCTGCTGGATAATGAGGAATTTTAAAAGGCAATCATGCAAAAACAGACTTTCTGCTTTTGGTCAAATATGTGCATCTATTCAAAACCATTTGGCAAATAATTTCATAAAATAAAACTGAATAACAGGCGTTAATTTAGTCCCAGTTCCCTGCTGTTGCTGCTTTTTTTCTCCTTTGAGATAAATTTTCTGCCTTTTGACCGAGCAGAGCACAGGATGTTGGTGATTGGTTTTGGAAAGTAATTTGAAAGTTTTTTGTCCCACAGTCATTTGGTGTTTGTTAAAAGACATCCAGTCCTATCTTACAGGAACAATAAAGCAAGTTTTCTCCTCGGGGGTGGTAGAAGTATCTTTTAGACATTTTCTCCCTCTGAAGTATTGTACACACAGCAGGGTGTTTGTCTCCAGTGACAGTGCAGACAGGATGCTAATTGCAGTGACTGCTTTACCCCCAGGGTCACTTCATGAGTTTGGAGTTTTGTTCTTTCGTCTGGCTGGGGATTGAGTCAAAAACCACTTCAGTCTCTGGCTGGATGGTGACAGCACAAGTCCTCTGAGCTGGTAGATTCCCAGACGTTTTAAGTGTCAGTCAGGCAAAGTACACACACAGGAAAGAGGAGACTACAACTTAACTTCAGGGGGGGATGTGTCAGTCATGTGTTTTTCGTTGCACAGTGTTGCACGACACTCAGAGGAAGTAATTTCCAGATGAAAAATAACTACTACTTTTGTTCTTAACATGACAGACTCATAGGTTTTACATCCCGCAAGATTTAAAGAATTCTGTAGGATAGAGATATGTTCAGAAAAGGAACATAAATAAATCATGTCTTAACTGAACAGTCTCCCTTTTTCACTGCTGACACTCTGAGTGAACTGAGTGAATAAAGGCTGAGAACTCACCTCTTGTCCTGCCCTTGTACAAGTTACCGGCCATACAGACTGTTCTAAAAAGCTCAGTGTTAAACCTAGAGTTCATGATCAAACGCTGGTGTCAGATGAAGAAACTCTGGGGGATGGGTGCAGGGATAGATGCGCAGCGGGGGGGGGAATTACCAAAAGTGCACAGGCTTGGATCCTGATCGGCAATGACATCAGGGTCGAGCTCAGCCGATACCAACTGACACGTCTGCCTCTTAACACCTGAGAGACTGTTCGCTCAGAGCAACGTGTTCATCAGCATCACAAATTTGGGCGCTATCTATACCTGTCTCACACATACATTTAGACACGTCCACGTAAGCTCTGGTGCTTATCTCACAAAGCTCAGGAGTCGTCTTTTATTAAATCAGCCAGTCGCTATTGTTCATATTCAGAAAAAAAAAAAAAAATGTAAATATGTGTTATATTTTTTACCTTGGCTTATTTTCCCTGCTCTGCTTTTCTGATTGTTCCAGAGTTTCTGTCCTTGAGAATTTTTGCTTAGGAATGCATCTAAAAGTACTTTTTCAACTGACTGATGAATAGTTTTGTCTATAAAATCCCAGCAAAAAGTAAAAAATACCTGTTTTATTATCCTAAAGACTAAGGTGACATCCTTAAATGTCTGGATTAAAGACCTTTTGTCGAGGAAAACTAAATATATTCATTTTACTATCATGTATGACAAAGAAAAGCAGCAAATCCAAAACATTTGAGAAGCTACAACAGCACATTTTTGCCATTTTTGGAAAAAAAAATAGAGGCTAAAATAAGTATTTGATTATCAAAATAGTTGCACATTAATCTTCTGTTGATTCTTGAACTTGTCTTTGCAGCTCTGCTTGTATTTTTAGCATTAAAATAGTAAAATTATGAAAAAAAAACAAAACAACTACCAACAGCTGTTTAAAGCAAGTTTAAAACAAGTTCTGTTTTTCTTCTGTTATCAGTAGAATTTAGCTATATTCATATTTTTTTCAAACGATGAGGCTGGCTTTATTATATATTTTTCCTACTGTCATCAAATCCCATGAAAATACCACAAATAGCAATGTGTTAGTTCAAATAGTACATCCCTGCCTTCTCTGTGGATCTGAACCCTGAGGCTGTCGGCTCCTACTGAAGACGTGAATCTTTAAAAACAGCTCACAGACACTGTAAATGTAGTTTAATTTTTAAAAAAGATTCACTCTTTTACTAAAACAAGAATTTGTGCAGTTGTTAGGAACTATTTTTAGCAGCGGATTAATACGCATCTGGTGCTGTTGAGTATTTCTGGCAGCAGGACAGTGGACTGTGTCTGGGAGTGAGTTAAAAAAATAAATACTTCTACTGTTTTCATGTACAACACTGATGTGTTTTTAATAGTCAGAGGAATAAGGTGCTGCATACTGAGCTGTGGCTGCACAAACACTTGTTGATAGGAGCACTTCATTGTTTGTTTTGGTCTTTTCCTGGCATCTTAAAAACAGAAACACAAGTCTCACGAGTTTTTCACCGCAGCTGAAGAAGCTTGAGTTTGCTCTCAGCTTTAAAATATTCTCCCAAACACTGTCATATCGCCATCTGCCAGAAAGATTTTTTCTTTTTCCAAAGCTTGCTTTGTCTTACACACTAACCTAGATACCGAAAGGAAAACGCACAGAGTTGAAATCATATTTATTACGTCAGCGCATTAATTTCCACATGTCACAAGGAATTGTGGCTGCAGGAATAGTACAATAGGAAGAAGGCTTTTATTTACTTGTTTTCTAATAATACGCCGGTGCTGTGGAGCAGAACAATGAGATCAATCAGATCTTGAGCATCTGCAATGAAAAAGGAAGTAGCTCAGAATAACCATATAATTATACTATGAGTGAAGCAGAGGGAAATATGCGACTGCAGTTTGTTTGTACAGCTGCTATCTTTGCATCTGACACGATAATAACAATAACACAGGCTCATTTTTCATCCAAAGCAGCACAGTGAAGGTGTGAAGTAGTAGTTGCACTTGGATTTCATGGCTGCCTGACTTCGCTCCAGGTCCATCCCACAGCTTATCTGACAGGAATCCGGAGCTGCTGGAAACCTTTGAAATGAAAATGTCAATATATAAAAAAAACCAGGAGGCCAATTAATAAGTAAGAGCTGTTTCACAACAGAGACCTCAGACCTGCAGGAAGGACCCCCCTCCACCTCCACCCTTACTTTTCTTCTCACCTCTAATTCCCACAGAGGGGTTATTCATCGCTGTCTTCTTTAGGGTGGAGTTCAGATTAAACAACCACATGTGCTCAAAATAATAATAAGAAACAAGCTTTTTCTTCTGTGTCAGTTTTCAAAGCTGTTTCACAAATGGGTGCAGCGGGCCACACGAGCACTGACGTTATTTTGGAAATAATGAAACTGTCAGTCTTGAATAAAGATGGTTACGTAAGAACAGGCTGAAGAAACAAAACAATGCAACAGTCTGTCAGTGAAGTTGTTTAGAAGATGCCAGTTACAAACAAGCACATTATTCCATTTTCAAGAGGAGCGGGCGGCAAAGTCACGCTCACCTTTTCATTTTCAGTCTAGACTTTCGAGACAACCCAAGTGTTCTTGCTGGAGGATTTAAGAGCCGAGAGGCAGCTCAGTCTCCTTGGGTGTGCTTGTTTCTGACTCCTAAGCTCTCAGGCGGTGACGGGGACCTCAGATTGTGTCAGATTTGGGGGACGTTCAGTCGCAAGACAGACAAACTGTACAGCAGAGCAGAGGGTCAAGTTCAGCGTCGACCCAAAAAACACCTACAACAAAGACGCAGTTGTACGCCATAAAAAGCTTTGATTGTATCTTTATAAAGCAGGGAAATGAGGCAAAAACTGCACCTGCGTCAAATGGAATCACTTGCTAAGAAAAACCAGTTTCTCTACAGATGCATCCACCAACTACGTTTTCCAAGACTTTAAAATTCTAGATAAAATACAGCTTCTTGCAGAACACAAAAAAATGTATTGGCTTAAATTCAAGGCACCATCCCTGACTGTGAAAGCACAGTAGTCTACTTCTGCCATTAAAAGGGAGAAGCAGTCAGAAGTAAGAATTAATATGCTGTCTGTGTTCCACCCTGTTTGCCTGTGTAGCTCTTCCAAGACATGCCGCGCTTGACAGCATCATTTCTTTAAAAAAAATCAATTCGCCTACAACGGCTGATATGCATGGCTGTGAAAGCAGTTTTTAAATGTAAATCTGTGGATGGTGAAGCTTTGCTGTGCCGATTGCAAACTAAAACACGTGATGGAATATAAAAAGGGGTGTGTTTGCAGAAAAATAAAAACAGTTCAGTTAATTTTCACAAATATATAGCTTCCACCTTTTTATGGAGGATTTTAAGTGCCTAAACAAAAACAAATCAACAACAAAACATCAATTCACCTTCCCCTGTGTTTCTTGTTGGGTTGTTGTCTCCCTGTTTTATTTTGTAGTTACCTCCCTGGTTTTACTTCCCATCTTCGTTCTGTTTCCCTCCTTTTTTCCCAGTCGTACCCGTGTTTCATTTCCAATTAGTTCCCATGTGAACATATAGCCCTGTATCTTCCCTGTTCTGTGTTGGAGTATTGCCTTTTGTTCCTGTGTGTTACCAGTGTTATGTTTCTAGTGTACTTCCCTCCCTTCCCTCGCTCTTGGACTTAATCGATTTTGTATTCTTTTGGACTTTCTCCTGGGTTATCTGCCTGTACGTCTTTGCGGCTTTCAGTTTTCATTAAATTCTGTTCAAGTCGGGCGAGTGTCTGCAATCTGGGTCCTCTTACCCCTTCAAATGTGGAGGGCAATTAGTCGTGTAGCTCATGAATCACCATCAATACAAGGTTTGCAGCCATATTGTTTTTACAAAATATATTCTTAACAGAAAAAAAATGTTATGGACGCTGAAATCATTAGGCCTTCTCATGGACGGACATTTCATGGCATGAAAAGCAGACCTGTGACTAATGACATGATTGATGGCTGAACTCCAAGTCGCTGCTCCAGTTTCAGGGTTGTGGTGTTGCTCGCTGTCACATTGCCAACGACTTACTGTGACATTTGAATACATCATCCAATATTTTCCCTTCATGTCAAGTCAGTAGGAGTGCTGTGGAAAAAAGGGTCTGCTGGTAAATGGCTCATTGGACCTGAACCTTGAGACTTAACTGATGTGATCAATGAAACTTAATTAACTGCAGAGTGAATGAGTGAATGCTGCGTGACAGAAACCCATGTGTTTTCTCTTGTGATCTGCATGAGAGGGAAACAAGCAGCAGTCTGTCTGCCGCTCGTCTCCTCCGTCACACAGCATTTACGCAGCCTCCATGGGTAATTAGGTTTCATCTGTGTTATTGATAACGTGTGTTAATGCCTCTGGTTCACCTCTGGTTTGGTTACATGGAAATTATTTTTTTGAAATTTACTGACAGATCACTCAAAGGAATACAGAGAATACAGCACAAGGCTTTAAGATTTCTCTCAGGCACTTCCTTTAAACAGGTGCAAATTAGATTATGTAAATGAGCCATCATACACAGCTTTAATGTGTATGATCTCAGATGTGTGAACTGCTTTAAGCATTCTGCCATGTTGTTTCTCATTACCACAACAGCAAAGTATTGTATAACTGACTGTACCAGGGTTTTATACAAGTGTCCAGCAGGGTGACAGAAGTACTCGGCTTGAATTAAAACAAATAAATAAATACAAATAATAATTAAAACGGGGGAAAAAACACTGAATAAAGTAGTTTCATGTTAAAAATCTGTGTTCTTTAGCGGACACAGGATGTGGACTGTTAAAAATCGATGTTTCTTTGCGAAGCTCTTTGGCAACACAGGACGTTATCAGGGGGCTGCTAGCTGAGCTGCCACTAACGTTAGTTTGTTTTTAGGTTAGGATTCTTTCAATGCAAATCATTTTTTTACTGGGAGCCGAATTATCCACACAGGTCTCCTGTTGCCCAAAATAAACGGACCAAGCAATTAAAACTGGTATAAACACTGAATAAAACAGTTTCACATTAAAAACCGATGTTTCTCTACGAAGCTCTTGGGCAACACAGGACGTTATCAGGGGGCTGCTAGCTGAGCTGCTGCTAACGTTAGCTTTTTTTTAAGGTTAGGATTCCTTCAGTGTTCATCGGTCAGGAGATTTTTACTCTGAGCCGAATTATCCACGCAGGTCTCCTTTTCTCCAAAGTAAAGGACCAAGTAATTAAAATCGATAAAACACTGAATATAACAGTTTCACGTTAAAAATCGATGTTTCTTTGTGACGCTCTTGGGCAGACATATGACATTAGTAAGGGGCTGCTAGCTAGGCTGCCACTAACATTAGCTCAGCTTGCTTTGAAGGTTAGGATTCTTTCAATGTCAGTCATTCAGAAGGTTTTTAGTTGGAGCCGAATTATCCACACAGGTCCCCTCTCCAAAACCAACAGACCAAGTAATTAAAATCAGTAAAAGCACTGAATAAAACAGTTTCTCGTTAAAAATCTAATTTTTTCTGTAACGCTCTTGGGCGGACACAGGACATTAAGCTTGTTTCTCTGATTAGTTAAGATCCAGACATCCAGTGACAAAAATCCTTCATCCAGTTTAAGATTA
This sequence comes from Lates japonicus, assembly GCA_033238685.1. Lineage (NCBI taxonomy): Eukaryota > Metazoa > Chordata > Actinopteri > Centropomidae > Lates > Lates japonicus. Next base: position 10,649,322 of record BRZM01000019.1, read on the forward strand.
TGGTTATAATATTCTAAAAAGTGACGGTGACTGGATTTAAAACAGTGAGAGAGTAGTCAGCTGAAAATGTTTTAATGTCTGGCCGACAGCCGGCACTTATGGAAAACTCTCCTGACCCGTACGATCAACCAGGAAGATTTTAAGAAAAACAAACTTTTGTGGGTGCTTCCAAAAAGATGAAAATGCAAAACATTGATTTGAATTTACCGCTAGAATTGAGAAGTTGATGTCTTGTGTGTGAACAGGAGGTAACAAGAGGTAAATGTCAAACCATGCCATGCGCAGTGAGTGATAGAGTAGCTGTTATCTCATAATCCATTTCATCGAGTTTCAGTGCAAAGCTGTGCTTCACCTGAAGTTCACCTCACTTTTTATCACGTTCATTCTTCTCCAGCTCCCTCTGTAGAGATTATAGTCCATGATTCCCTTATCTAGCCATTCACTGTCTTATCTAAATGTAGCTTTTCCCCCTCAGTTATTCCCCCTTTTCCATAAATTAGCAAAATAAACTCTCACTGTTTATTGTCCACTGCTGCTGTTGTGTAGAAACACACAAGAACTCACAGGATTTCAGTAGTGGTCTGGACCAGTTTATGACATTTTACAGTGCTATAACAACATCATGCTACTTATTTTCGACAGGCAGACGTCATGTTTAAGTGCATCTAGTTAAATTGTTTTAGTATTGTTGTGTTTTATTCTCTTATCCTCTCAAATTTACTCTTGTCAATAAAGCTTTGTGGGCACTACCACGACATATGTCCTAGATTTTCTTAGGATAAAGTCCTTCTGGGCAAGTCACACCATTCGGCAGCCATCTTAGCTACACCCTCGAGCAATTATTTCAGGCAAACAGCAGCAATAACAGCAAGATATATGGGCTTAGTCCTTCAAAATCAAAAGTGCCATCTCCACTTTTTTACCCTCACACTAAAACTGTGGTGTTCCAGGTAATTGGAGAATTCAAATACAATCTTTGTGCATAAACGATGAAGAAGACGGTGATTTTTTTCTGCTAGAGCAGCAGACTGAGGAGCACACGATGCAGATTGCTGTCAGCTCTGATTACTTTTATTTTTTCATGATACTGTTATGTGTTTTCCCATCAGTTTCACAGTTGGAGAGTGCTTGTTATGGCCTTCAGTTGGTGTGAAGGGAGGTGGCGTTGTGTGAACAAGAGGTGTCGGAACAAATCCAGTATAGAATCTATAGAACTGCAGATAGACCCTACTCATGTCTTTCCTTTCAAACAAAACTATGTTTGGTTGTGCAGGAAACACAAAGCCAGTTAATTCAGTAGGTGTTTTCTTCTCAAACACAATGTATCTTCTAAAAGAAGCACGAGTGAAAGCTTTCATGAGCTGTCTCTGGGTTGGATCACCACAGCGTGGAAGCAAAGGACGGATGTGAACTGTTAATTCACTCCCTTTTTTCACTGTTCAGCAGCTCTGTCTATGTGCAGCAAATGTTCAGCTGTGTTACAGATATTCACACTGATACTGATAGAAGATGTGTACGGAGAAGATGCATCCGTCCTCTTGAGTCTCTTTCACTGCAGTTGGGAATTGCTGACTGTCGTTAAGTTATTTCAGTTTAATTAAAAACACGGCGGTTTAATCTGTCTCACTCCTCGCCAGGCTTTATCACCCGACATTTAAAGATAACACGGCAGCTTTAGCCTTTAATATCAAAGTCTGTACTCATTAAAAAAAAAAAATGTTGTTTGCAACCTTTTCAAGTGCAGGTGTGGCTGATTGAGCCCCAAAGGTGTAATTAATTGTATGCAACAAATTAAACCCACTAAGGAATTACTACACATTTCTGATGTAGTTTCAATCACAGTTTGTCTTTTTAAAGCTAAAAAAGGCAACTTGTTTTGGACTCTTTAGGTCTTTAGGTTTGTGTTGTGCACTTGTTTCTGCCTGGTTTCTAGAGGTGTAGTTTGTTGTCTGTGGAGATGATCAGATGTCCAGGTCATGGTTCTCTGAGAGGAGACGTGTCAGGGGCAGCTGGAGTTGGTTTTAGGATACTTAACGTTTCACCTCCTGGGTGAGAGGTTTTCACCTAAATTATGTGTTTATGTATGTGTGTTCTTTCCTTTGGGACAATGAAGTTCATCTTATCTTGTCACCATCCAGCTGCTCTAATCTCATCATAACTGAATAAATTGGGTTGTAGCTGAAAATAGAGACGGCTGATGCTTCATATAGAAAGTGTCAGCTAACTAATATTGTACATGTTGTTTATTGGCCCAGACTGGTTAATCAGTGCTGAACTCTTTGCTCACTGATGAAGTATCAAAGTTATCAACAGTGTGAGCCATGAACGAAACAATAAAAGAAGCAGTCCTGGCAAAAGAGGAAAATAAATACCCTCCAGATAAGGTTAATTTCCCCACCTTTATAGAATTATATTAAGAGGAAAATAAAGAAGTTATTTCTCAACCAACATGTTAACCTGCAGTGAGGAAATCACCGCTCACTTCATCGTAGATTCCTGTTCAGCGTTTGAATAAATGAGATGTGATGACGTGACAGATCGGCTTTGTCACAACCAACGTGACTGAACAGGCCGGTGAAGGCGAATCAAATTGCTCTAATTTTTCCACACACACGTGTACAGGCATTCACTGTCGCCCGTTACACTATAGCTGAATGAATAACAGCACATTATCTGCTGCGTTTTTTTTACGATACTGCTTGCTAATTAAATTTATGAGTGTCCTCTGTGGTGATGTTTGTCTTGACAGTCTGTGATTGGTCCCATGTTGCACAACGTTAATTCTAATATTAATTCAGTAAAGGGAATTGATGCCAAATATTTATCACAGCAATACAAACTCTGACTTGAGGCTGAACAACAATATTTAGCTGCTGTCATCAGAGCAACAAGACGTGTCAGAGCAGCAGGAATTTCAATAACCCCCTCTGAAAAAGATGAGCAGCACATAGCATGGATTGACGCCTTCCTTAACCAAAATACCTTACTCTAAATTTGATGAAATTGTCAATAATGGTAGCAATACACGTTAGAATGTATCCAAGAGAGAGGCATCTCAAGGTAAAATTGCAACGAAATGGATTTTTTTGCCAGTAAATGGCACAGAGAAATGAAAACTTAATCCGAGCAGAATTGAAAGAGCGAGCAGTTCACGGCGTGTTTCATTTCATAAATGAGAGGACGCTGATTTTCCAAAGGCTAAAGTGTTATTGCCTGGCGAGTTTCCTCCAACACCACATCCAACACTTGAGATATCCTTAAAAGCAGACTCTCCGAGGGGAATATCAGACTTTTTATCTGGTCAGAGGCATTTAGAGAGAAACCAGAAACCAGAAGAAAGTGAATTTCACTCCTTGCTGCGTGCTGTAAAGCTGCAAACTTCTCATCTATAAACAGACAAGGTTTATCCCAGGAGAGAGGTGGAGGTTCAGATCTCCATGCTGCATGTGAAGGGTCATAACGCTAGACTGATGCACATCTGCAGCACTTTTGAATATTTTACACTCACAGCTTCTGTTGGTTGGATGCTCCTGTCAGGTCAAAGCTTCCTCTGGTCCACAGGGGTCTAAACAGGTACCTGAGGTTTTATTTGATGATGTATACAGCAGTTTTTATTCCCTCCAACACGGTGCCAGTTGAATTCAACCACTCATTGGTTTAGTTTCACTGTGGTTTTGAGCAGCTCTGAGTGGGTGTGAGGCTGGAGAGGATTTAGATTGAAGGGGAAAAAAAGTCCATTATAAACCAGAGACTGTGTTTGCTGTGGTGCTAATGCTGTTTGAGTCACCAGGTCCAATCACCAGGTGGATGAGTCCAGCTGTTTTGGACATTAAGTGAACATGAAACCGGATGAGTGATGATGTTTTTTTCCTTTTTAAAATTCTACCTTTTCTCAGAGGACATAGGAAAGACAGGATTCGATCAGATTGAGATCTGGGGGGTTTGGAGGCCGGGTCAGCACCATGGGCTTCTTCCCAAGTTCCTCAAACCATTTCTGAGCGTTGTGATCAATGTTACTCACCTCACCTGTCAGTTGTTTAATGTTGTGGCTGATGAGTGCACAGCTCGGCTCTCTAATTACATGTCCAGTGCTTAAATAAAAAAGAAGAAATTTACATTTAAATATTTGTTACTTCTAATGACGCCACTTTGTCTGTGTATGAATATTGGCAAATGACATTCATTCATTCATTATCAGTTAATCTGCCCGTTATTTATAGATGAATCAGATAAATGTTTGGTCTAAAGATCATGAGAAAATAATAATAAAAAAAATAAAAAAAACAGCTGTTGGAGCTAATTTGTGACATATATGTTCGGCTCGTGTTTTCGTTTGAGGAAGGTTACACTTCTCGTCCGCTGCCATCTTTAGACTCTTCTGTGAACATTTAACTCACATGCTGCATGAGCATCATGATTTATTCACTAAGATTCCATTGCGCAACCCTGGCATTCATGTGGACGTTATTTTGACACCCACCCAAACGCCAAATGGTTTCAGGAACATGACACAGAGTTCAGGGAGTTGACTTCCGTCTAATCGAGCATCTTTGGGATGTGCTGGTTTTAATATTGCAGTTGATTAGTGTATAATAACCCAAACCAGTACTTCAACTTTAATACTTTAACTACATTTTGTGTACTTTTAAATTAGTGGGATTTTTCATGCATAACTTTTACTTATATTGGAGTATTTTTCCTGGCCATGTTGGTGCTTTTACTGAAGTAAAGGATCTGAATACTTCTTCAACCACTGCTTCAGTACCAGTGTTAATAAACCAGTCTTCATCTTGTTAGCTTCAGTTAAAAGCTCAGTTTACACTGTGTCTGTGTGATGCTGTCGACTTAGTTGTTAATCAAACACACACACTGATTGACTCACTCTGAGGCTTGAAGGCTTAAGGAGCTTTTCTGCCGTATCTCCAAAGACTTTTTATTCTTTCTTGAGAAAAAAAAAATCAATAATACATTTTCTTATTTTTGTCCCTATTCCTCGCTTTATTACCAATTTGTTCAAAGAGTTACATCAGCATGGATTTTATTCATAATAACATCAGAAATGATGCAGACGATGTAAAGAAATGACGAGATAACAACTCAAGAGTGAATCAACAGTTCATTGATTATGATTTCAGTCTGACTTTAAAGCATAAAGACATTTCAAAAACAGGTCTTTACATAAGACATAAAAAGGTATTAAAACATAAAACATAATGCAGAAGAAGTTACCTCAGATCTTCTGAAAGTTTTGTTCGAGCTGCTGTATGTGGAGCAGATGATGTAAAATCTCTTTTTCTTTGAAGCCTCGGAGAAACAGTGAGCAGAGCAGCCTGGAGGGTATGTAAGACAGAAGTAGATAAGGGATTTATCAGACACGTAATGGTATATATCATAACATCACTCTCATCTGAAAAGTGGAAGAATATGGTTGTTTTTGTTTTTTTTAAACACAGAACTCGAGCAGCAGTGTTCTCAAGTTGCTGCATCTGTCGAGAAATGTATGATGAAACCATTACAATAGAAATAAGAGTGTTACTGTAGTAATTGTAGCTCTTGGACATTGACGCACTTTGAAAGTAATTTCCCTTCATTGTAACTTAGGTTTTATTTTTCACTTCAAAACCTGTTATTCACTCACTCAGTCTCATTCAGATCCAAAGTAAACTCAGTCCATCAGTATGAAGCAGTAGGAAGCTGTCAGAGAGCGTATACCTCCCCTCTAAGGCTGCACAGTTCTCTAAATATAGAGTGGGGAAAAATGCGAGAGTTGTAATATGTATCTGGATCCAGATCAGCGTTTTAAAAAAAATCTAATGAATATATAATCATAGTTATTCTTGGAGAGTGCTTGTATCCTGTCCAGGATTTTTTGTAAAAGGATGAAATGTTCACTACTGTTGAGCTGCGGCCTTTTAAATTGATCATACTGCTGTGTTTCTGTGTTGCTATAAACATTTTACCTTGAACCAAAGAATCCAGGAAAAAGAATTATTTATTCACTGTGTGTTTTAGGAGTCAAGAGACAAATGCAAGGTGCTCTATAAAGCAGTGGCTGTGACTGTGGCTGAACAGTCTGACATTTCACAGAAATCTGTGCAACAACGCGAAGTATAAAGTGTAGGTACAGAGACTCACAGTGTGCTCTTAAAAATCTTGTAATTTTGCATCAAGGTGCAAACACTTTTCAGCCATTCATGTTAATTTATTTAGGTTTTTGATTCACATAAATCAGAACTGCAGTACTTCTGAACCTCATTTTCCCATATTGTTGTTTGTAAATGACTGATAGGAACAAAAATCTTTAGCAAGAGCAGTGTACCCAGCAGGAGCTGCAGTCTAATCCAATTTGCATTTGTCCACATCAAATAAAGTGCTTGTTTTTACCATAGACAGACTCAGACTTGTTATTCTAAGTATCTGGCAGCATTATGGAGTTAAACCAGAAACATCACAATGTATCACTACCAGACTCCATTGACAAAAACAGTACTTCTGCCAACAAACCAAACCAGGATTATTATATCAGATCCCACTTGAAGGTGCCAGCAGCTTGTTTGTTTGCTTTTCAAAACTAGTACCTGCTGTGACATCACTACACAGGTGTGTAACCAGATACACAACATGTGGAGGAAGTCTGGCAGCAGCAGTTTTTGGCTGGTCTGGCTGCATGACTCTGAGGATGGCAACGTCTGTCCTCTGTTCCTCCCGGCCCTAACTTTTCCTCTACCACTGTGAAGTGAGTCTTGGCTTTGAGGAAAATGTCTCTGGTCCTCCCCTGATTTTTCCTCTAGTGGCAGCAGCAGGTCAAAGTTTTCTCTTATCCAGTGAAATATCTCCCCATCTATTTTGTGGATTGCCACTAAATTTGGTCTCAAGACACCCGCGTTCCCCTCTGGATGATCTGTGATGACTTTGGTTATCCCCAGAGCCATCTGCAGACACTTCCTGTGTAGACACAGACTGAGCATTGAAGCTGCTGCTGCTCCTCCTGTGTAGAGACGATGCTGGACTTATTTATCTGTAAGGAACAAGAAACTGCAAAAACATCTCCATCGTCCCATCAGATCAAGGCAGGATGCTGGGACAGTTATGTTCTTACTGAAAATTTAAAGAACAAAATACGTAAAACCTCAGTGTTTTCAATGGAATTAGAGTAGTTAACTCCAGTTATGGGGGTTTGAGAACAAGAAATCACCTCTGTTTCAGTTTATATCCTTGACCTCTCAGTTTATTATGTTTCTGTAGCAGTAAACATCTTGTTTGTCTCTTTGGCTGCTCATCTTCTACAATTGTGGAACTGAAAGCATGTTATTTATTATCCCTTTGGCTTCTCTGCTTGTTCTCCAGCTACATTGTTGACAGTGAGCTGCAGCCAGAGGAACAATAAACAACGGAGGAGGAGGATGATTTATCACATACAGTGTGGAAGGCGCACAGTGAGCCGAGCGATTCTTTGGTTTGTTTTGCTGTTTTGACGGTGACCCAGAATAACAACAAGCAGTTTGTGAGCGTATCAGAGCACCGGGGATCAGTAAGGAAGCATTGTGTCGATCCTCTGTCCCTCATCCTCAGAGCCCCATCTGGGTTCACCGGACGAGCTGAATATCTGTGCATCCAGCCAAGCTCAAATTCTGTGACGACGTGCTCAGACACCGTCACGGATGTGAAGGGAACAAAACAGAGCAAAGGCGTGCGTTGTGCTCGAGAGCAGCAAAGTGGTTGTTTTGCAGAGGCGGTGGTTAAGGGATCAGGAGCAGAGAAAGGTTTCTCTACAGGTGAGCAGATAAACTGCAGCCTCCCATTCCCTCTGTGTGTGTGTGATCAGTCCCAGATCACACAAACAATACTTCAACGACTGATTTCCGTTTCCTGAGCACGTTGGATATGAAGTTATGTAACGTTTCTCTGGGGCAGAGCTGCTCTAATCTGATTAGTTGGAAAAAAACATCATTTTTTGGAGCAGAGTCATTTTTCAGTGAAACACAGCTTGTTGATAATTAGCAGCTTAAGGTCACATGAAGCTGTTTGTTGATCTGAGGTCAGTTTGGAGTGTGGCTGTTGGTTTGTAGCTAGTGTGCGGAAATTTATCTTTGGAGCATTTTGTAACAACACAACATCCATGCTTCAAGGTTCAATCAGTTGTGGAAAAAGTATTTAGATCTTTTACCTGAGTAAAATTAGCAGTGCAGGAGATGCTGATCAGGCTACATGGCTCTTTTGTTTTTCATGATGATCACCATGTCAGATTAGACAATCATAGTGCCAGAAATTCTTACCAGATCACACTAGGCAGGAAAATACAAAACTATTCTGACATGCCAGGCTTATCGTTGGGATGTTGTGGGGCGGCCATGTTGCTGTTCTTCAATTATATTTCACTTCAAATCCCGTTCTTCATTCCCACTACTTTTATTCATGCCTGACATCACGTCACAATCAGGCAAGGCGAGGCTAATTACTTTTATTTATCAGTACTTGGTATACTGCAGGGTGGTAGTTTAATGCATAATAATACATCCTCGTTTATTTGTTCATTATATTCTGTGTTAATAATTTGAACCTGCAAAGTACTGAAGTAACTGAAGCTTATAGTGGAGAAAACATGCAGTAGTTGCCTCAGAATTTCTGCAGAGTAGAAGTATAAAGTTGCAGAACATGAAAGTAGCTAAGAATTGTTCTCAAGTACAGTACTTGAATAAACATACGTGCTTATACTTTCCACCTCCACTTATATTTAAATAAGTTTCACCATCATTTAACGGCCAACTTCTATATTTGTCTTATAAATTATCCCACAAAAACACAGACAGTGTGTTGTTCTGCTCTCAGCACTTTCCAACTTGCACAGCTGCAGATTAAAACACACTTGGTGTTCTAGTGAGTGTTAAAATAACTCATCACAATAAACCACAGTGTGTGTGTTTGTGGTATAATAAAGGAACATGTCAGCCAGTGCAACAGTGTGGCTCATTGATGTGTTTTAATAGCTCTTAGTCAACAATAGAGCTCAGTGGCTCAGAGGAATAAGATACATCAGGTTCTGGATACACAGACAATAGTTGTCAGTGGGATCCATTTATGGTGGGTTTTCGTTTTGTCACAGGGTTTGTCAGTAACAAGAAAATTATAGAACATCAACAGACAATCCTTTTAGATGTCTATTTAAACATGTGGCAAATGTTAGGTTGTTTAAACAACAGTTACATGTAACCTGAGGATGTAAAAAGATTTTTCATCTCACTGGTAACAAGGACATCTTCACTTACTTGGCAGTTTTCATGGTGTTTGAACTTCAATATTAATCCCTTGTGGAGTGTAATCCACTGCTCCTCTGTCCATCTGTGTGCTCAGTATGTTGCTAAAAGTCATATTTCTGCTATAATAAGGCAAAAATAAGGTGACTGACTCAGTCCTGTGAGTCTACAAAGCTCTCATTTAAAGAGGAAAGTCTTTATCTTCAGCTCTTATGGCTCTCATCTTTTTCCTCTTAACCTTCTTTCACTGTTTGTGTGTCGGTGAAGACGCTGCGAGACCTTTGATTTATTCTGCTGTTAAAGTTGTTTGCATGTTTGCCTGAGGCTGAGGTTGTACGACTGTTTGTTTCCATCTTAGCTGGTGCACATTAGTCAGCTAACTAATGCTGTGGACATGGCATGGAGGCTGCATTTGTATTTGTATTGTGAGTATTAATTGCAGCCCGCTTTGCTTCTGTTTGAGCTTGTTTTTAATGCTGCACACTGAGTAAGGCGTTAGTGAAACAAGTATGACAATTTACACACTCTAAACTTTGAGTTTTAAGTTGTTTGCTTCTGTTTGATGTCATTGTGCTGTAGTTTGTTAGTCTGAAACCTATTTGTGTTTGTGTGATGCTCGTACTGGAGAGTAACTTAAGTACCGTTTGGGCACTTTACTTGAGGATAATTCTCCATTTTTCCTTTCCATTTTCTCAGGGGGAAATATTGCACTTTTTCTCCACTGCATTTATCTCATTACTTCTCAGATCAGGATCTTACATTAAAAAAACAAATGAAAACCTTATAAAAAACACAACTCAAAGTACATTTAACCAATAACAACGTTTCTTACTTATTTAAGAAGATTTTTGAATGCAGGACTTTAACATGTAGTGGAGTAAGTTCTTCATACTTCCTCCACCACTAACCATTGTCTCCCAGAGGAAAAGGCTGAAGTGTTGTGACGCTGTTCTACTTAAACAAAACTTTTACAGAGATAAGACATAATAGACATAATAGACAAGAAAGGAAGGGAAAGACAGAAAGATGCAAACTCATACTGTTGAAGTTCGTTGTATCTGGGTTGCCTCTGTATCTTTAATTGTTAATCTTTAACTGTAATGAGCTAATTGTTGACTGTTGAAGCTCTGGACTTTGTGTTGCTCGTTGTTTACAGAGCAGAGCAGACAGAGAGCTGAGGGAGGAAGATAAAGGAAACAAAGCTGCTTTCAAAACAGCAGCCGAATCATTATGACAGAAATATACAAAAAAAAAAACAAACAATTGATATCTCCAGTATATGTATCTGGTGTTAAAGCTGGAAGCACGGTTGTTTTTATGAACTGCAAAACTCTGCAGTTTGGTTTCAGATAATCTCCTACATAAGTTATTTTGTAAGTCAGATGTGTTTTTAATGTAATTTAAATGGAAAATACTGTGTTTAGCTGTTTATTCAGACCCTACATTTGATATTTTTTTAACTTTAGTGCAGTGTTAAACTCTAAGGAGGAGAGAACGTTTTAGTTTTACTAGTTTTCACCTTTTATTTTCACTACAGTTCATGTTCAGTGACGCTAACTTTGTGATATGTTTGTATCTGTCATGTTCAAAGAATAAGTTTGAAAAAGTTTAATAGTTCCTCATTTACAGCACAGTACTTTGATGTAAAGGAACTATTAGTCCTTAAGTGTTTACATTTAATAATAGCATTAAATTATTGGTTGTTTTAGACCCAAAGTTTAGGATTTGACTGCAACTTGCGACCCTGTCACCTTTACTTCATAGTCAGGGTGTAAAAATAAACCAGCTTGAGGTTTATTATTTATTCACTTTGTGTTTGATACTTAGATATATAGATAAAAACTTTATTGATCCCTTGGAGAGGTTCCCTTCAGGAAATATTGGAAATTTACTCTGCCTTTGTAACTGCGTTGATCTAAATACCACATGCTTGCACATGCTGTTAGATGGTGCAGCACATTACTGTGAAGGAGCTCCCAGGACAGGACAACCAGTTCTTGTGATCGGCTCGTGATTAGTTCATTGTCTCTTATGTTTACCATAAAGAACGATACTGATGTTGAACTTGACTCTTGATAAGATCTGGAGGTTTTCTATTAGGTTACTGTCTTGTATAAGCAGAGAAATTTACATGTGATTTTTTTGTTTGCTGGAACACTGTAAATTTCTCCTCGAAGGAAGTTCGGTTTTCTCTGTTAAATTTTAATGGCGCCTCCTGCTGGTCGCTGCCAGGTGGTGAAAATCTTTATATTGCTTCAAGACACACTGCACAACCTTGTTGATACAAACAAATCAATTAAATTCCACATGATTGACAAAACTCTTAGCGATCAGTTATCAATTTATTTTTCCCATCCTTTGCATTGATCTTGGGTTACTTAAATATTCATGCATATCGTCCAGATAAACTCATGGCCAAGGATCTCATCCATACCCTGGATTCTTTAGACTGTCTCCAGCATATAAATAAGGCTACCCATGTACTAGGTAAACTCCTGACCTTGTAATGTCTGATAGATTTGCAGAAATGAACAAGGAATGATTTCAGTGCCACCGTATCTAGTCCTTTGTGTTCTACCAGAACCTGTGGTTACTGTTCCTCTTTCATACATTCTCTCAGTGCAGATCAGTTTGCTGAAGCTTATCAAATAAATGCCATCGCAGCCTCTATTTCCTCTACTGCTGAGCCTCTTTCGAGCACAAATGAATTAATTTCCTGCTTCCATTTCCTCCTGCTCAGCTATCTTGGATTCTAACTCCCCTCAAATATTGACATCCCAAACTTAAATCTCATCAGTGATCAGTCCTGTTATCTTAGGCAGGTCTGTTGGAAAGCTGAGCAGCTCTTGAGTTTAATTTGAAATATTTAAGAACTGTCTGGCCAGTTTCCAAACAGCAGCCAAAAACACCAAGGCTAAATATTTCTCTGAGAGCAGTAAACTCAGATTCTCACAGACCTAAAATTGTGTCCTCAATATGAATTGTCCTCAATCCCTGTATCTCTCACGATATTGAAGCACTAACAGACATCTGTGAGTTTTTGAAGTTTATATTGAAAACATTCAGGCCACTGTTCTCTCCCATTCACTCTGACACCTCACCCCACCGCTTAGGGGGTCTGGATACCTTTGATCAGTTTCAACCAGGGTCTTTGTCTGGGTTGAGACACATGAAAGTTCCTCTCATGATGTTGTGCCCTCCCATATCTTAAAGGATACTTTTGATATAGTTAGCCTCTAGTATTCAGGTTATTCTAATTCATACTTATCCTCTGGCGCTGTCCTCGCATGTTTTAAATGTGCTGTTGTCAAAACTCATAACCTTGATTATCTATTGACCCATTTGTTTCAAAAACAGTGGGGAAAATTGCCACAACTGCAGCCATTCCTAAATATCAACAAGGCTATCAATGATGCTTTTCAGCCAGGGTTTACAGCCATTCACAGCACTGAAACAGCTCTGTGAAAGGTGACAAATGATCTGTTACTCTGGGGAAAATGCCACTCTTTTACTCTTTTTGCTAGATCGCAGTGCTGCCTTCTACACTGTGGACCATTTGTGGACAGCTTTTGTAGAAAAGGCCAGAGCTAAATTAAATTATAAATTGGAAGCTTAGTAGTGTAGTTCTTTTTACCTTGCGAGTAGAACGTCCTTCTGCTTGTTCTCAGTGTGAATTGTGCTGAAGACATTTTTAACATTCTTCCCTTTATTAAATGTTCTCACTGAGGCTTTACTGTACGCTGCTGTTTACATTGTCCTTGTCACTTCTTTGTCCTTTAGTCAATAAATAACAATCACATTGTAAACCCCACAAAATCACAACAGAAACATGACCTTGTTGTTAAATATGCCACTGACTGGCAGTGTTGGACTGTGGTCTGACGGCAGTGATGGCTATTTGACGTGAGTAGGTGGACACGTGATGTTTAAGACAGTGTTGCTGCAGCACTGTCATTATTCATGCTGTTTCCTGCAGAGCAGCTTAATGATACGGTTCACCATCATCCATAGAGTTTGTATTTATACTGTCAGTAGAAAATACCGTTCTGTTGTACTGTCTGGTATTCTGATCTTTCTTTCCTCATCTATAACTATTTCTATTTCTTTTCATTCTTTTTTCATTCATCACTGGCTGATTGTCTACCTGTTCCTCCTCTATGACTCAATGCGTCTCTGTAATTTTATAGTCATTTCATGCCTGATTTTTGGCATGATTTTGTATCTCAACCATGCTGGTTTACATTTATTTATAGTCGGTCAGCTTTTTCTCTCTTTGAGGCTATTTTGGTAGCGTTTGGTAGTCCGTCCAGAAAAGAAATGTAGTGAATGTAATGAAGTGTCTAGTCAGAAGCCTGTTCTATCCAGAAGCTCTTCTATTCAGTCCTGGTTTTGTATCTGACAACATCTGTGGATATGACTTCAACAGAGAGAGACATTTTCATTAACCACAAACACAGCGTTTTATCTCAACCAGACTCCATTGACAAAAACAATAATTTTACCGAGCCGAACAGAGGAGTCGCTGGAATACCGCTGCCTCTGTATTATTTTATTAGTTACTGTGTGGTACTTTTACTTATGTAAATGATTTGAATACTTCTTCAAACTCACAGTAACACAAACTGAGTAATCAGTTGAGGCAGTGGTATTCCAGCAACTCCCATGTTCAGCTCAGTAAAATTAGTATTGTTTTATCAGACATAGTTTGTAACATTAAAAGTTTTCTGTAAGTTTAGAAGTAATATGTAATAGGAAAAGTAATACGCAATGGTTAAAGTAATCTTTAATATAAAAGCAATGCAGAAGTAATAGTAGTAGCAAAACTGATAAAATGTTACAGTATAGTATGTGGTCAAAAATCATCAAAAAATGTCGTAGTATAGTAAGGCGTCAAAAATCATCAAAAGTCATAAATATAGGCGTCAAAATTCATCACAAAATGTCATAAATAAGGTGTCAAAATTCATCAAAAAATGTCATAGTATAGTAAGGCGCCAAAAACTGTCAAAAACTGTCAAAATATGTTGTGGTGTAGTAAGGTGCCAAAAATGGCCAAAAAATGTCATAGTATAGTAAAGCATCAAAATTCATCAAAAAATATCATGGTATAATAAGGCGTCAGAATTCATCAAAAAATGTCATAGTATAGTAAGGCGCCAAAAAATGCCATAGTATAGTAAAGCGTCAAAAATCATCAAAAAAAAGTCATAGTATAGTAAAGCATCAAAAATTATCAAAAAATGTCATAATATAGTAAGGTGCCAAAAATGGCCAAAAAATGTCATAGTATAGTAAGGCATCAAAAACTGACAAAAAATGTTGTGGTGTAGTCAGGTGTCAAAAATGGCCAAAAAATGTCATAGTATAGTGAAAGCATCAAAATTCATCAAAAAATGTCATAGTATAATAAGGCGCCAAAAACTGTCAAAAAATGTCATAGTATAGTAAAGCATCAAAAATCATCAAAAAATGTCATAAGTAGTAAAGCCAAAATCATCAAAAATATCATGGTATAATAAGGCCCCTAAAATTCATCAAAATGTCATAGACAGTGTATGCCAAAATGGCCAAAAATGTCATAGTATAGTGAAAGCACAAAAATCGTCAAAAACGTTATAGAGAAAGCACAAATGGCCACAAACAGAGATAGTAAAGTGTCGTAACCATCAAAAAATGTCGTAGTATAGTAAGACGTCAAAAATGGCCAAAAAATGTCATAGTATAGTAAAGTGTCAAAAATCATCAAAATGAGTAAAGAAGTCGTCAAAATTCATCAAAAACATGGTATAATAAGAAGGCCAAAATTCATCAAAAATGTTACAGTAGTGAGGCATCAAAAATGTTGTGGTAGTATGGTGTCAAAATCAAAAAATGCTCACAGTATAGTGCAGCATGTCAAAATTCATCAAAAAATGTCATGGTATAATAAGGCCTCAAAATTCATCTCAAAATGTCATAGTATAGTAAAGCATCAAAAATCATCAAAAAATGTCATGGTATAGTAAAGCGTCAAAAATCATCAAAAATATCATGGTATAATAAGGCTCAAAATTCATCAAAAAATGTCATAGTATAGTAAGGCATCAAAACTGTCTGTCGTAGTATAGTAAGACGTCAAAAATGGCCAAAAAATGTCATAGTATAGTAAAGTGTCAAAAATCATCAAAAAATGTCGTAGTAAAGTAAAGCGTCAAAATTCATCAAAAAATGTCATGTGGTATAAGGCCCCAAATTCATCAAAAATGTCATAGTATAGTGTATGTCAAAAATTCATCAAAAATGTTACAGTATAGTAAGGCCTTAAAATTCATCAAAATGTCATAGTATAGTAAAGCCAAAAATCATCAAAAATGTCATAGTATAGTATATGCCAAAATCATCAAAAAATGTCATAGTATAGTAAGGCGCCAAAATCATCAAAAAATGTCATAGTATAATAAGGCGCCAAAAATGGCCAAAAAATGTCATAGTATAGTAAAGCGTCAAAAATCATCAAAAAATGTTATAGTATAGTAAAGCGCCAAAACACAAAAATGTCAGTATAGTAGCGTCAAAAATCATCAAAAAATGTCATAGTATAGTAAGGTATCAAAAACTGTCAAAAAATGTCGTAGTATAGTAAGACGTCAAAAATGGCCAAAAAATGTCATAGTATAGTAAAGTGTCAAAAATCATCAAAAAATGTCGAAGTATAGTAAGGCCAAAATTTATCAAAATGTCATAAGTAATAAGGCCTCAAATTCATCAAAATGTCATAGTATAGTATATGTCAAATTCATCAAAAATGTCATAGTATAGTAAGTACCTCAAATTCATCAAAAATGTCATAGTATAGTAAAGCGCTAAAATCATCAAAAATGTCAGTATAGTAAGGCGGCCAAAAATCACTGCAAAAATGTCATAGTATAGTAAGGCTGCAATCATCGTACCGTCATAGTATAATAAGGCGCCAAAAACCATCAAAATGTATAGTGGCATCAAACTGTCAAAATGCTCTAGTATAGTAAGACGTCAAAAATGGCCAAAAAATGTCATAGTATAGTAAAGTGTCAAAATTCATCAAAAAATATCATGGTATAATAAGGCGTCAAAATTCATCAAAAAATGTCTTAGTAGTGAGGCATCAAAAAATGTTGTGGAGTAGTATGGTGTCAAAAACTGTCAAAAAATGTCATAGTATAGTAAGGCAACAAATCATCAAAAAATTTCATGGTATAATAAGGCCTCAAAATTCATCAAAAAATGTCATAGTATAGTAAGGCCTCAAAATTCATCAAAAAATGTCATAGTATAGTAAAGCATCAAAAACTGTCAAAAAATGTACATAGTATAGTAAAGCGTCACAAAATGTCATAGTGTAGTAAAGCGTCAAAAATCATCAAAAAATATCATGGTATAATAAGGCCTCAAAATTCATCAAAAAATGTCATAGTATAGTAAAGCGTCAAAAATGGCCAAAAAATGTCATAGTATAGTAAAGTGTCAAAAATCATCAAAATATCATGGTATAATATGCCAAAATTCATCAAAATATCATGGCATAATACATGGCCAAATTCATCAAAAAATGTCGAGTAGTGAGGCATCAAAAATGTTGTGGTTGAAAATTATCAGGGGTGCCCAAACTTTTTCATACCACTGTAAATTCATTATGTTGCTAAAATATGTCTTTATTGATCTCAGAGAGAGAAACTATTTTTTAAATAGTTTTTATAATCATTTCTAATCTCAGTAATCTCAGCTCATATATTGTTACCTACTCTTGAGGCTTAAAACTTGTGGAGGAGCACAGAGTTAAAAGTTTTTAAGCTTGTATTTAACACAAAACTGAGCTCAATAAAACGTCACTACAAACAAAATTCTAATCAATAAACATACACAACAGGAGATCAATGGATGGCTATGGACAGATTCCTACCACAAAACGACAAAGAGACAAAAAAGTCGCAAAATGATCACGAGATGCTTAACTGCCACACTGAAACACAAAGTGGCCACAAAGAAACGTTAAATGACCTGGAACAGACACAAAACTACAAAGACACAATATGATGCAAAACAACCACAAAGAAGACATCGGGTGTAACTTCCCGTTAACCCAGAAAGTAAAATAAAATGAACAAAATCATGTATTTATTTCCTTGAATTCTCCCTTTCCTAAAAAGAAAACGTAGTGGATGGTAGAGATATGTAGATGAAAGGATAGTGTTTTTATGTTTGTAATATGGCAGAATTTATCAACATGAATAATCCTATAATGCGACATATTGTACATGTTGTAACTGTAGACTACATACCACTGAGGCTGCAGCTGAAATTACCGTTAAAATCAAGTTAATACTTAACAGCGTAACATTCATACAGTACACCCTAACTTTTACGAGTCCTTACATTTCATATTACAAATTAAAATTCTAGAAAACATTTGACAAGTCTCCCAGGCTTTGTTGACAGTCGCGGTATTACATTTTGTCGTTAGAGTCTCTTTAAATTCCCCGTAAACTGACAGAATTATCGTGCGCTCTTCATCTGAGAAATACGGTGCATGCCTGTTTTGTGCACACGCTCAAACACCGACTCAGCCGACCGTCATCTTAACCGACTCAGCCGACCGTCATCTTAACCACCGTCGTGCCCTTTAAAATAGATTGAGGGTTTGCCGACCCTGACTTCCTTGATAACCCGGAGTTAAAACAGAAGAGATTAAACTCCCTTCGTAACACAGGCCTCATAAACAGATGTAAAACAGCCAGATAGAGACGCAAAACAATGCCATTCCAGGACAAATAGGCACAAAATGATCACATCGACATGATAATCCGCCATAAACTGACTTAAAATGACCCAGATGGAGCACAAAAATACAAAGAAGCAGTAAAATGTCACCAAAGTCATTGAGATGCAAATAGAGTTGTAAACAGACGAACTGACTATCAAATAGTCGCCACCCTCCTTAGCTAATGCTAACGCTCGTCACTAATGCTAATGCTAATAGCAAGGTGTAAACAGCCAGGTAGAGACGCAAAAATGTTTAAACAAATGGCCACAAACCAGTGACAATGACATGATAAACCGCCATAAACCGAGTTAAAATGACCAGGATCGAACACAAAATGACAGTAAACTGACCGCAAACAAATACAACAGGGATTTAAACAGACTATCAAGAGCTCGTTGTGTTTCACCCGTCGACGTTGGGGGCCCACAACTCATGTAAGGGACGCATCGGTCACGGAAATACAAACACACTCTTACCCACGCGATACAAACGACTGAAAATGGAATTAAAAGATATCATTACAAGGTAATGCTAATGCTAACGCTCTCCGATAACTTAATGCTAACGCTAGCCGCTAACTGTTTGCCTTACCTTCACGTCGCAGGTGTGTTCAGCGTCCAGTCTTACTCGTGTTCGACAAAAAACACAGCTCCAGACTTTGTTTTAGCATCCAGAGCTCTTCAGCTCTTCAACCTCTTCGTCCGCTTAGACTTTTTCTCCCAGGACTGACAAACAGAAGCACTGATTCACACCTGATTTAAATCTGTTTCCCACTTCCTCTCTCCGCCTCTCTACGCTCCTCCTCCAGGAGGTCATAGCCAATGACAATTCATGTCGCGGTCAATGACGACATACGTCAGCAAACATTGGCAGAAAAACGCTGATTGGCCGCTTGGCCGCCTAGCAACCGCCTCTGATTGGTCTTAGAATACATCCACAATAAAGCCAGAGAGAAGAGAAGTTATAAAACATCACATCACCTGCAGCTAAGGTAGTAAAGGACAATGCTGCTGATACAAGAACATATCTGCTTATAAAAGATTATATATTATTATTATCTTACTAAGTAAACTTTTCTTCCACTCCAACTCTGAACACTCACTCTTGTTTTTCAGGTGTTTCATCTCTGTTAGTTTAAGTCAAAGTCTGACTGTTTATTTGTCCTAAATGTTCTTCAGGTTTGTTTGTTTTTCACAAGCTTAATAAAGATAGACATGGTTTGAAAAGACACCTTGAAGCTGTCTTTAGATTTGAAGTTGACCTTGTTTATTCAGTGTATTAAAACATGGTATTTTAGAACCAAACTGCCGAGTAAATCACAAAGTTTAGAAAAACTAGTTGTTACAGTAGCACAGGTGGTGACAGTGACAGCAGTAACAGTAATGGTATCTGTCTTCCACAGCTCTTTTTCGCCCTCTAGTGGAAACAAAGAGAAGTTATATCTTAAATATCAACCCCTTTGTTCAACACATTAATTTAGTAATTTACTAATCTGCTGATTAAGTGGGAAGCTCCTGATTAGATGGAGAGAGGTGAAATAATATCAACAAATCTACCAGCACTGCTTTGATTTGTGTATTTCTGTTTTATGTGAGGTTTAAAATGCAAGTATTACTTCTTCTTTAGAGATATTTGAAGTATTTAGTGCAGCTAATTGCTTAGGAGTAGTGGTGGTAGTAATAATATCAGTCCTATATCAGTTCATAGCAGAAGTACTGGTGTAGGTGGTAGTGTTGTGTGAGTGAACCTCTCGTCTGCAGGTTGTAATGCTGCTGTTCTGACACTAGAGGAAGCTGCTGACTCAGAAATACACAGATACTTATGTGATGAAGTACTACACGTAACATCTTAAACTGAGAAGCAGTACACAATTACTGTCTGATATTTGTGTTTATTTTCAATATACATTTCATTTGAAAAATATAAATTCTAAAATAAACAATTTCACCTGTTCTAAAAAGTCACAAAAAGTTAATCAAAAAAAAAGTATCAGTATTTCATATGCTAAAATTAACATCATTAACAAGTTTTTGATTTCATGTTGCAGATTTTTTTGTCTGACATGCTGACACAGTATATGACACACTAACTACTCCCCACAGAATATGTCCCAGACGTTAAGTCACACTTGTTTCTAACTTCTTTTTTTTTTCGGCTGTTGACGTCTAACAACACTGATGTGGAGTAATAAATTACATTGTTTACTTCGGCTGATGAAACTGAAACAAGACGGACGAGAAAACAAATCAAAACACATCGATTCGGCGGATGGTGCAAAGTAACTTTTGTTGCGTTTTGGTTGGAGCCGACATGCCTTTATGTACACGATTTACAGAGGAAGAAGGCGGCTCGGTTATCACACAGTTCAATTCTTTAATTTTCTAAGCAGTGGTGCTGAGGACAGTGAGGACTTCCAGTTTCAAATCAAATCTGTGACCCACTTAGACCCTAAAGAAAAAAAAATCAAAGTGAGAAAGTGCTTCAGTGTGCCCTTTAGAGATACAGAGGGGGTACTGTAATGATGAACAATGCTCCTGAAGGTAATACTGGCCAATAAAAGTCAAGCTTTTGTCCCCAAAACAACTGTGGATGTTTTGTTTTATGCTTTTCGTCACATTGCGTACACATTGAATAAGTCATGGGGTCACTGTTGTCATCCCTCCTGTTCATACTGGCCATGAAACCACACTCTCCTGGTGCGACAACACTGTAAAAGACGAGGGAGTAAAAATGCAGCTGAAGCTTGAACAGCCTGATCAGCTGTTGATGGAGCTGTTGTCATAGCAACAAGGCCTCAGGAGTGTAGGTTTATTTACAGTTTAAGACTTAAAACATTGAGTTTAATGTACAAGTGACACTTTTGTTTGACGGGATTTTCAATATCGATCATCAACATCTGTTCCTATTCATTTTGATTCAGTTTGGTTTGGGAAACTATGAGCAAACTGTAGCTGTGTCAGCATCTAATCGTGTTGTCTTTTCAAAATAAGACATATTTTCCCTACACTTCAAATCCAAAATATCAATATAACCATATATTGATAGTAAGTCATAGGGATTTGTAAATTGTGATAAAGATACACACCAAGCAGGACAGTAACAGTTCTCTGTGCTCTCTGCGAGACAAATTATGAACAGTGTTTTTTAATGACCTCAGATACAGTTTAGCATTAGCTTGTCTTGAGTTTTTATCCTGTGACTATTGATTTAATATTTTTATGTTGCACTGAACGTCTTTTTAACATGCCAGGTGTTTCTTTAAAATGAGAAACATTTTGTTTTTTTGTATCTACACAAAAACAAATAAATGAATCTGATCAAATCTGATTTCTGATCTGCAAACTCCTGTCATCATATCATCTGACACACACACACACACTCATATGAGTGTAGTAAGCTGACATCAGCTGATCGTTCTGGCTCTAATGTGAAGTCCATCCCTCATCTCTGACAGTGGAGTCGCACCACAGAGGGCTTTGCTTTGCCAGGAGGAATAATTACAGCGAACAGCCTCAATGTTCATACAGGCATGTGAGTATTTTGTGACGACAGATGTGTGTTTTTAATATACAAAACAAAAAGAAACATGTTTCAATTTTTACATCAGATAATTCCAACAGAAATAAACCCGTCGTACTGCATGGAGCTTACATGGACTTGATTCCCTTCTCATCATCCCTTGTCGCGTCGTTACCGTAATAATTTCAGCCTGGATCAATCTCTTATAAGCCACTTAGGTAAAGCACAAGCAGTTATATGATATGCACTCCTAGTTAGTTTGGCTGTGGAAAATCGGATGATTATGTATCTCTGAACTGTTTCCTACCCACAAAGAAACAAAAAAACAACGTAAGAAAAGGTTACCAACGTACACACAACATAATCATTAAAAAAAAAAAAGAAAAAGAAAAAAGAAAAAGACGTTTGATTTAATTTAAACAAGTAACAAAAGCTTTGACGTGAGCAACGTGAAAGAAAAAGGTTCAGAAAATTAGAAAGAGAAGGTGAAGCAATCAAAACTGCATCAAAAAGTGATGATAAAAATATTTATCTCATCTGCACATACAAATATGCATTGTTAATTAACTGTTAATTAACTTAAAATATCTATTTTGCACACATTTCCTTCACAAGCTATAATACAGTGAATCTCTTGAATCATTTCAACTCTGCAAGAGGACAGAGAGAAAATATCAAAACCCCCATGCTGCGTCAAAAATCAACATGATGCGTTTGATCATAATAAGCACTGAATCTAAAACAAGAGGTAGAGCTATAAAAACATATGATTTTCCTGCTACAGGAAAACGTTATTAGAGTAATTCAATTTATATAAAAATTCAGACAGATGATATTTATATATATTTATATATAAAAAGAGCAGGGAGGGCACTCCATGCGTGGTCAGAGAGCTGCAGCATTTACTGTCAATCAGCGATGTGTGGGAGGAGTTGCATAGAAGAGTAGTTAAGGAGTTAAGTCGGACACAAAGACGGTGGAGCTGTAAAATACCAGTGAGGAAAGAAATGGTTCAAAACTGCTTCATTAATAGAAATAAAAAGGTTTTTCTTTACTGTATCTACTGTGTTTTTTTAGTTTTTTTTTTTTTTTTTTTAGTGTGTTCCCTTTTTTTCTGTAACGCTTGAAATCACAGAGGAGATTTAGAATTAAAAAGAATAATTTTAAAGTCAGAGAAAGAAAAAGAAAAGGAAAAAGACAGACAGAGACAGAGAGAGCTGCAGGATTCGCCCAGCAGTCATTCAGTCGCTCTACAGAGACGTCTCAGATCCTCTGCTCCTCCAGTAGAATGAATTATCATCGTCTGGGTCCATGTCTATTCTAATCTGAGGCACAGACTTCAGCGGACTCATCTCAGGGCTGAAACACAAACACAGCAAGTGTTAGGATGTAGTGTCCTTTACTTAAGTCAAAGACGCAACACCACAGTGAAAAAAGACTTAGAAGTCACTAAAAACTAGTTTTCATCTCTGATATCCAGCCAGGAACATTTAAAATATCAAGAATTTTAAATGGAGTTTGGTGTGTTTGTTACAGCGACAGCACTTCCTGCTCCAGAAGCCGAGGATCATGGGTAATATACGCCGTTCAGCTGTGTTTCAGAGCTCCGATCAACAGATTGATAGGTTTAATTTTCTGTTCATGAAAACAACCCAACCACTCAGACTCAGAGCCCAGCCGAGGTAAAGCTGCAGGGAGCACTGTCGCTCAGCAAAGTCACATTTTGTAGTTTTGAGACTCTGTTACTAAGTTTTTACTTCGATATTAAACCAAACATTTGGTCCAGCTCACCAGGATTGTTTAAAAACTCTTACTTCTGTTCTGATGATATTTTCTGAATCTCCAAAGACTCTTTAAAACATCCGGACGAAAAAGATTTTTAACCTTTTTCAAAGATAACTTTATATCTCCAAAAACTCTTTTGATTCAGAAACAGAGTCACAACTTGAGAAACAATTTTAAAATCATATTTATCATTTAACAGACTGGAGCTCCCTCCATGTTCTGTTTGTGTGGTATTTTTACTCATGTCACACAATAAACAAACAAACAAACAAACAAACAGATGGAGGCTGTTTGTCTTCTCCTTGTCGGCGGAGACAGTGTTTTGGGCACGGCAGAAATACGACCAGTCATCACGGTTTGATGGTTCCTGAGGTCATCTGAGCTCAAAGCAATTTGGCTTCAGTCTTAGTGGGACAGGATTAGTTTTAGACAGGGAGGGGGGAGGACGGAGGAGAGGGGGCAGCGTAATGTCATCACTACCAGAGCCCAGTCCAGCGTCACCGACTCTAATGCACACATGCCCAAAACACTGAGTTTAAAGTGTCCCCGTCTGATTTTTAAGATCATTTCAGATTTGAAATGCCGTGACTGAAATCTGTCTTTACTCCATCTGCGGCTGAAGATCAATTATTTTAAAAAAATAATATAAAATAAGATCTTGTAAGTTGTTTGTTGACATCGCAGACGCCCTGTGATCACAGCTGCTTTTCACACATTGTCCCAAACACTAATCCTCTTTCGTCAGCGCTGTTACGACAATAAGAGGAGCAGATGGGGTGATACAGGAACAAAATGTGACCCCGCGGATGCGACCCCGTGGATCCTGGTCATCATGAGAGGTTGCGGGCATGATGGAGAAACGTAATCTCTTCTTGAGCATCATAATCATCATTCTGAATATTTGCCCAGAAAAAAACAAAAACAAAAAAATCAAGGGCTTGTTCTGCCCCTGTAAGACTGATTGTCTCCTCTAAAGCTCATAGACCATTATTTTTATTTTTCATATTTTATTTTTTTTTCTCCAAATGTTTCTTGTTCTTTTTTGTCTGAATGAAATGTAAATCTGCAGTAAATCTGAAATCTTCAGGTTGAGATTAGGTTTTAATATCATTTTAAGCACTGATTTAACTGTATTTTATTTGTCTTATTACAGAGCAGCTAGCATTCATTTGGATTTGTGTTTCTGTGCAGTTTAAGTCCAATATTCGCTGTTTTAGCTCCTTTGTTTGTTTCTACCGACTCCTGAGGGAAATATCTGGCTCTTTAGCTGCTAAACACTCCACTATGTTCCCCAGCTAGCCTCTAACTGCATCTGTCTGCTGCTTTTACTCAGAGCAGGTGGTGTACGGCGGCTTTTTGTCGCCTCCCGAGGCCAAAAACAACACTATAATATTAATTAAATGCACTTTAAACACCTAGATACATTTGAGTCCAGAGAGAGAAGCAAGACACGAGAGAAGAGACATCTCAGCTGAAATATGATGGCGGCTCTGCTAGCCGTAGGTAAGCTAATTAGCCTAGCTGACCTTTAAAGTTCAGACTTGCATTATATGTTAGCTGGTTAGCTCGCCGCCTCCTGACCTTTAGCGACCTTTGATGCCACAGTCATGAATAAATGTAAAAAGGAATCAGTGCCAGTTATATTTGAGGCTATCAGGTTCAGGTCTGCAGAGCACACCTGCTCCCTCTCTCACTCTCTCACACACACTCGTCTCACCTGGACAAGTAGTTGGCCTGGTAGTAGCGAAGCTGCTCAGCACGATGTGTGTCGTCCAAGGAATGATGGGGGCTTATCTCCTGTGAGGAAAAAATGAAAACACAGCCGTTAGAGGTCGTCTGTGACTCAGGCTTTAAAGTTTTACATCCACACAGACTCATGACTTTCAGCAGCTGATTTCACTGGACACTTTAAACCAGACGGTGAAATTAGCTGCTACAAAGGTTTGGACAGATCAACAACCTGAACATTCACACACAGTGTCTATCAGATCATAAAGTCAATATGTTAAGTTTTTGACAGCATCTCCTGCATTAAGTGACAAGAAGTGTTAAATCCAAATGAAATAAGGTTTAATGAATGTTCTACCAACACTTTTTGCATTTAGCGGTTTGTCAGTAGCGATTAGAAAGAAAAAACAGAAACTATCTTTGGAGATATTTCAGCAGAAATACACTTTTTTACCATGTACTCCCTCCTAATAGTCTCCCATCTACCCAAAGATAGTCAACTGTTACCTGATCTACACAATTATCTATTAAGTAAAGTTTATTGACGAGTAGTGATTGATGTGTTTGTGTCCTAAGGTTGAATTAGATGAGTTTGAAGTTAAAAACTTTTGTGCTATTTTTGTTTTGAGTGATTGAAAATTGCAACTCAGCTGTCTGAGGAGACAGCACTCGCCTTATTCACCTGACATGGACTCCTACCTGAAGAAGGAGCTCAGCGGTCGTCATTTTGACAAAAATGATGCGGCAGACCTTTTTTCTCAGACAGAGCTG
Source organism: Lates japonicus (assembly GCA_033238685.1). Classification (NCBI taxonomy): domain Eukaryota; kingdom Metazoa; phylum Chordata; class Actinopteri; family Centropomidae; genus Lates; species Lates japonicus. Next base: position 10,675,158 of record BRZM01000019.1, read on the forward strand.
ACTTGCAATTTTCAACTACTCAAAACAGAAACACCACAAAAACTTTCTGCATAATCACTGAAAGAGCTGAACTGCATGTGGAGGTCACGAGAGCTGATTAAATCGTCTCACAAACTTATCAATCACCCCTCGTACACAGCTCCTTTCTAGATCATAAAGTGACTCACAATAAAGATAAAAGACCAAGAAAATACAGAGTATAAAGTAGAAATGGGAAGAGTTGAAAAGAGCACTACTCAAAGGCTGAAGTTAGACGTAGGAGTTTTTCTAAACAAGGTGAAAATCGAACAGAAATCCTTGAAAAAGCCACGAAATCACAACAAAACAGGCAAGTTAAAATCATGCACTGAAGAGAAAACAGATTAATTCAGATGCAAAAGTTCGGCAAAAGCAGAAAATAAGAGGATGTCGATGTATTGCACAGGTAACAGGATCGTCCGTATTTATGTCCCCATTTTGCGTAATTATCGGATTTGCGTCACGCAAACAGCGGCGTTTTAACAACAGCCGATCGAACAGCCAGACACGTTCACCACATCACCGACCGTCAATCACGCCACCGTACAACGCATCAAACGCAATCGCATTTCACTTTCACCTTGCTCAGCCACACGCAACCGGTCAAAGAGCCAACGTGCCAGACCGCCCAGCCGCACACATCCGCAAAACAACAGAGCCGACTGTCCGTGAACACACACACGCCGAGCACGGCACAGCCACGTTCACGTGCCTGATGCATGTGTCCTCTCCACACCCAGCAGTCCTGCGGCCAGGCTGAGTCTCCTGGCACACAGAGTCTCCCCAGCGGAGCGCAAAAACACCGACGAGTCCGAGTGAAAAGCAGTCTTCAGACCAACTAACTCTTCCGTCCCAGGAAATTTGAGTGTTCATGAACACGTGAGCCAGTAAATATCTTCGACTGTGTACATCATGCTTATTTTGTGCGTTCACCAGTTCAGTTATGATCGTTCGCTGATGACAACAGTCGGACCTGGCCTGCGATTGCAGGTCCACCTTCTTCTCACCTTCTTCAGATTACCGTTGGCTTCGCCTGACCGCCACGCCATCATATTCCCCGCCCGCGGCACACTGCCTGTTACTTGGCTTACAGCCGCCCAGCCTCCGCGCCCCTCAACCAGCCAACCCGCCGCCTGTCGCCCAGTGCCGACGACCACGTTCTCCAGCACGACCGCCCCGACCCACGTCCCGAGCAGCGATCGCCAGCCACAGCGAGTGACCCAGCTGTTGCAAACGCCAGCACTGACGCAAGAGCCCACCAACCCTGCCCGCCACACAGAAACAGCACGCTCATTTTTCCTCCAGCCTTCTCCCAACTGGCCTTTCTTCCTCATAAGCAGCACAGCCCCAGATCTACAGACAAGAAGTTTTCAGTCACGCAGCGCCACAGTCAGCCCAGCCAAACAGAACATTTCGTTTTTAGCCAGCGATTGTCGACAGCGCAGAGCCAGAGCTCAGCGCAGACGATTGCACAACCAACGCAGCCAGTCCTCACATCGCCTTTAGCACCTGAAACGTCTATTGTCGCCTTATGAACCGTGACGATGCTCACCGCGCTCGGCTGTGTTACGTTGCGCGGTCAGCACAAAGATGAACAAAGACAATCATCGTCATCTGGCTGGTTATTAAGATAACAATGACGGTGATAACTGTGCATTTCGGATCAAAAACACCACAGCCTCAAAGATGACTAATAAAGAATAGTTTCCGTGGTTAAAATATCAGGTCCGAGATGAGTCACCTGAAAGAGACAGACCATTTGCTCGGCAAGGGTCATTAGCTTACCTAGAAATGGAATAGTAGTGAGACGGTGATGAGCGCAGGCTCGGCATGCATCATAACTCGTTCAATTGCGTTTTTAGAACTTCCAACAACAGAAGATTACCTGGGGTGACTTTCCTACAGTAATCACCTTATTATATTTTGCAAAGAGATCAACAGTTCACCGTCAGGCGACAGGATCCTTTAAGAGGCAGAACTGACCCCATCATTAACTTCGTCGCTTAAACACGAACTTCATCGCGAAAAATGCCTCGTTTTCAGCAGTTCGCCGTCGCAAACGACGATCACGCACTTGAACATAACAACCCGAAGAACTGAATTGCCGACACCAAATTGCGTTGCTCAGATCCGCCTGCGCGGATTACCGTACCATCATCTGTGCCGTACGTTCCGGGCCGGTCTCCCATTGCGAAGTTCAGGCGTAACGTCTGCTGAACGATATCACGCTCAACGACACCAGTTCTCCCCGTTTCCGCAGGTCATATTTCACACCGAGTCTCTAAATTTTCCAGTGAATGAAGTTTAGCCTGCATGAAAGAGCGGTGACACCTGGTTCGGTTGATGTGCTCCTCCTCTCCAACAGTCTGGACTATCCGAGACACCCCAGCATTGTGGCACTCCCTCATGGACACAGCAGGAGTCTCTGCTGGCTCGATTGCGAGCAGACTAAACCGCCTGAAGACGGGAAGAACTCCTCCGCCTCGATCCCTGCCTGCCTCACCAGCCTCTGATGACGACTTCTTCTTCTGTCAATAAAGAGTCGATGTTGCCACAAGTCCATTCTCCTTCCTCCTCACTGCACGATAACTGCCTCCTTTTTGCTTTTCTCTCATCTCGCCAGGCTCAGAAATGTCTTCTGTAACATGGACGAGTTTCAACCCTGTTTTCTCTGTTTTCAGCTTTTTCGAACTTTGCACTGAAGAGAAAACAGATTAATTCAGATGCAAAAGTTCAGAAAAGCAGAAAATAAGAGGAAAAACAGGGTTAATTTCATGCATGTTTTAGAAGACGACAGACCTGGCGTGAGGGATGAAGAGAGAGAAAAGCAAAAAGGAGAGAAAACGTTATCGTGCAGTTAAAGCCGAGGGAGGAGAGTGAGACAAACATGCAACAGCATCGACTCTTTATTGACAGAAGAAGAAGAAGTCGTCATCGGAGAGACTGAATGAGGAAGCGGAGCAGGAGTCAGGCAGGATGAGGAGGAGTTTTCTTCCAGCTCTTCAGGCGGTTTGAGTCTACTCACTGTCAGAGGCCTTATCACCTAAGAAGGGCTCCTGCTCCATCATGTCCATGGGGATTTTAATGCTGGGAACATTCTCATTGTAAGGATAGTCAGACTGTTGGAGAGAGGAAACACACATCCTGAGACCGGACCAGACGTCTGGGGGGTGTCACACACATGCTTTCATACGACTAAACACTCATTCGCTGGAAAGAGATTTTAGAGATTTCTGGTGCTGGGAAATATGATAAACCTGCAAGAACTGAGGGGAAAGAGCTTCTTTCAGGAGCATTTATCACAATTGAACCTATTGATATCATTCAACCAGACTGATTTACACCTGAACTGTCTGTGGAGATTTAAACCCAGAACAACACAGCAGCTCTTCTACAGATGATGTAAATTTTTAATATCCACTAAAACTGGACCTCTGAGCTAACACAATTTAATTTATAACTAATTCAGTTCTTTAGGTTGTTATCTGTTGGTTTCAAGAGTCACATGATCATCTAACGCTCTGTTTACACGACAACAGTTTTGCTAAAAACAGAAACATTTTTCCTTTGTGCTTAAAAAGAAGTTCAATGTTTAAGCGACAAAGTTGTGAAAATGATCTTCGAAAAGTTCTGCTCGAGGTTTCTGCCTCTTAAAAGGAAGTTTTCCTCTCCTCCTGTCGCCTGGTGCTGCTCATGGTGGGAACTGTTGGGTCTCTCTTTGTAAATATAATAATATAAAGAGTACGGTCTAGACCTGCTCTATAGGAAAAGTCCCTTTAGATATCTTCTGTTGTGATTTGGAGTTCTAAAAATAAAACCTGATTAGACTTGAGTTGTATTCATGCCAGGCCGTGCATCATCACAGGAGGTGTCATCTCCTTACTGTTCCATTTCTAGAGTAAGTTTAATTATTTTATTACCAGGCAGGTGAATCTCTGTCTCTTCAGGTGACTCATCGTAGTTTTTATTATTTTAACCACAAGGAGAAGCTATTCTTTTTGTGCAGGTCATTACATCTTTGAGGTATAAGTGTGTTTTAGTCCGAAATGCACAGTTATGCACGTTGATCTTAATTTATCTTATGCCAAGCCAGTAGATGGCGATGTAACTTGATGAGTTGTCTTTGTTCATCTTTTATTAACGCAACGTACGTTTTATAACGTAACAGCCGAGCGCGAGGTGGAGCGTCGTCATCACAGTTTCCATAAGAACGACAATAAGGTGGTGTTTTCAAAAGATTACACTCTGTAGCACTAAAGCAGTCTCTTAATGAGTGAGGACTGGCTCGTTTTGGATGTGTACAATCATCCTAAAGACACCTGAACCTGAAACTCTGCACTCCCTGTCGGTGAAATCAGCAACTAGAAGGAACTGAAAGAAGCTCTTGACCTTCTCATCCTCACTCACTGGGGGGAAACTACTTCACACCAACTGAAACTGAGGGACAGACGACTTCATGACATGAGGAAACAGCTGCGTGACAGAAACTAACATCTGTAGATCTGGAACATGCTGCTGCTGAGGAAGAAAACCGGGGGTTGGGAGAAAGGCTGGAGGAAAAATAAAACATGCTTGTTTCTGTGGCTGGAAGATGAACGGGGGTTGAAATTTTAAACTCTTACGTCTTCAGCGTCGCTGTCTATGCTGCCCCGTTTCTTCTTCTTCTTCTCGTCCTCCTTCTTCTTCTTGTCCTTCTCCGGGATGACGTCGTCCAGGAAGCTGAGGTCGTGCTGGGAGAACATGTAGTCCATCGCTTTTCTGACGGCGACCAGAGCGAGGATCTGAAAGCAGAGGATCAAGAGGGGCATAGTGTCGATTTAAAGACGTATAAGTAATAGAAATAACAGGCAAATCTTGATGTGAATGTCTCCTACCATGACAGGGAATATGATGGCGGCCACAGTGGACTTGAGGATCCAGAGCAGAGCCAAGCAGACAATCTGAAAGAAGGTGAAGAGGTGGACCTTCCTGAGGGGAACGTGTCGCAGGTAAATCAGGTCCGGCTGGTGTTTCGCCGGCATCAGAAGCAGCTTGAGACGATCCATGAACTACAGACAGACAGACGCACAAGTAAACATGATGTACACGAGTCAGAAAAAGAAGATGAACACTGGCTCACATTGTTTCATGGACACTCAGGTTTCCTTTGGACAGAAAAAGTTAAAATTTGATCTGCAAAAACTACTTTTCCTCCAGGTTTCCGATCAATTTTGTGTTTTTACCTGCACTCCATTTAGAGAGGCAACTCCCATGTACAGGAAGACTCCATACAACACGGGCATGGGGATGAACTGGGTGAAACAGAAGAAAAAGACACATACATGTAAACTTTTTAACACATAAACATATATACACAATACTCCAACATGTGTAGCTAATATTTCCTGAACCAATCAGTGATTTTAACTCCTGTGTGTCCTGTGTGTTTATTTTTGCAGATGTGATGCACAACTGTCGTCTTAATCTAACTTTTTATTAACTCTTTAGCCAGATTTAGCAGCAGATAAGCTAACCTTAAAAAATAAAAAAAAGTAAAAAATACAGTACATTTGAAAAGTATGTGTACATTGTACAATATCTTATCATAATGAGGTAATTATTTTGATGAGCAAAAGACAAATTAATTGATGTAAACAAACGTATGTCCTGTGAAATCCTGTTTTCTTGTTCAGTCAGCTTTTATTTTGTTAAAAAAAAAAAAAAAAAACACTTGTAACTTTGCATGATAAAATTTTACCGATAAATCCGATAAATTACCTTTAAAATAGGAGACATAAATACAGACAGTCCTGTGAGGATGAACACACACACACCAGTCACCCTCTGCTCTCTGCAGAAAAAAGAAAGAGAGGAAAAAATACAATTAACACCTGAACAAAACTTGAATGTCTGCCTGGTATAATTTCATTATTCACCTACAACAATTCAATCACAGAAAAGCCCGAATAACTGATTCTGATTCCAGTCATTTCTCAGATCTCATTCGCTCTGTCTGAAGACAACCCAAACATTTTTGTGAGGTTCAGCGTTGGTGTTTCAGCGTCTTGAAAGAAAAGAGTTTGTTAGTTCAGCTCACAGCTGAGACATCAGGAGGCTCAGGAGGACGTCACCAAACGACAACAAAAACCCTCTGAAAACAGGAAGAAAAGTGTCTTTAACATCTATCCATAAACAAAAACGACCAAACCTGACACACGCTTGAAAACAGAATAATATTAATAATAATTAATAATATTTTCAAATTGCTGATTATGTGACTCAAAGGGGACGAGATAAAGGGATTATTTTCACACTATTTCTCTAAGTATAGTTCATCTAAGAGACAAAGATGGAGAAGAAGAAAGAGGAGAAGAAGGAGAAGGAGAAGATGAAGGAGAGGAAAAAGAGGAAGATGAAGAAGAAGGAGAAGACGGAGGAGAGGAAGAAGAAGGAGAAGGAGAAGAAAAAGGAGAAGAAGAAGAGGAAAGCCTTTTTTCCAAAGTCCAATTTAGAAAAATAGTAAAATAAACAGATAAATATGAAGGTGTCTTAAAAAGATCAACTCCAGATGTTTGATTGCACAGTGAGAAACAACACACAAACAAACTTAATAATTAATTAATAATTACCAAATAAATTATTTATTCATTGCGTCTGTCGCTGTAATGATGAAACATGATGTATCCAGTCTTACCTCACGCCCAGGAACTTCGGCTGCTCTCCGGGAGCCGACGTTTCCGTCTCCATCTTCAGACTGTCGATGTGAGCGATGGAGATGACGGTGGCGGCCACGTACCATGGCAGACCCATGAAGGAGCAGACCACCAGCAGAACCGCCACCCAGAACAGATCCAGATGGTAACCTGCCCCTTTCTGGTACACAAAACAAACAAAAGGTCAAAGGTCGTGTTTGTTAGGACAGACTGTAAGCAGAGCACGGCTGCAGACGCGCAGTTAAATCCCTGTAAACCGCTCTAATATGCTTTATAAATTCAGAGGCTTAGACAAGACTTTATTATTTTTATTTCCCCCGTTAATGCAAACTCAACACTTCCTCCATGTTTACACGTCCCCGAACGATGTTAAAGGACAATTCCTGCTTATTTCAACCTGGTATATTTTCCATAAATGAGCTAAATTTGTCTTCTCTGCCTAAACTGTAGAGATTCAGGGAAACAAGGACTCTGTATTCCTCCTGTAGTTTTCCAAATAAACCAGATTTTTACATGAATCGTTTCAAACTGTCGACTAATTTCAGCCATGTTTCCACTTGTCCTCATCGCGTTTGACTGGTCCAGTTATTTTCTGTGTAGATACAGCGGGAGTCTGACCGAAAGTAAACACAGGAAGTAGTTCTCTGGAACAGCCATTATCCGAAACTTAAAGGGGAATATATCCGAGAGAATTAATTAGGAGCATGAAAACATTATTTTTGTTAAAAAGAGAAACTCAGAGCAGCAGAGTGAGTGAGTTTAACATGAATCTGTTGTTGTACTGATGGAATTCAGGCTGTGGAAATACTAAATTTATCATGCGAGCTGTGGCAGAAAGTAAACCATCTTTTACATGAGAATTTACTGCAACATGATGATTAATCCTATAACAGAAAAGCGATTCAGTTTTCCTGCCACAAAGTTTTTTGAAATGATTCCCCAGTTATGACGAGGAGTCACAGCGCTGAGATCAAAGACGTCGCCGCTCCACTTCAGGTAGATGCTTTTTGAACTGAGCTGTGTTCAGGCACTTCCATGAAACATCTCTCACTCCCATGAGAAGAATGACAGCCATATTTAACTACAGTGTGAAGGCAGCCGCTGTCCTGTACAGACTGAAGTTTTGCTGTGAGAAACGCATGACAGATCCTGACATCTCATAAATCAGGTAAGAGAAGCAGAGAGGAGGAGAAAGCCTCACTCATGGACTTCATTTAAAAACTTCTGTTGTTGAATTCCTGATTTAAAAATGCAGACTCTTGTGGGTTGAGGTTACTTGTCTACCTTCAGCTTGTGCTCCTTCCTGTTGACGATCACAGCAGTAATCTGTTGGTCCATGAAGATCAGGATGGTGACCAGTAGGGCAGGAAGAGCCGACGCCAGGTAAACCCACCAGGGGTTTCCTCCGAATGGGGGCACAAACCAGCCCCGATGGGGACTTGTTGGCTGCGATGGGAGGGAAACAGAAACGTTAACACACGGGTAAACTGGACAAAGTGGCATCTGTACTCATCACAAAGACAAATTATTCTTCTGTGGACTTCAGTAACATGTTGTTTGCTTTTTATAAACATGGCCACTCACCAAATCGACTTAAAATTTCTTGTTGGAAGTCATTTCGAATTTCAAACCAACAACTCTACATTCAATTGCCATTCCTGCTACCACCTAAGCTACTGATGATGCTTCCTGCCTTTAAACACAGCCACTGGTTTGGGTTGATTTCATTAAAGCGGGGTACACACTTCAAGATTTTAAGCCTGATTCCCCCGTCCCGAACAAAGTCAGCAAAGGCCTGATTATCTGATGGTTCTAAAGATGATCTTGAACAAAACTGTGAAATCTATCATTATTTGTCAGCATGTGTGTGGTCTCTCACATTTTCTAAATTAGTAAAGACTTAAAAAATCTTTTAGTGTGCATCAGGCTTAAGGTGTAGTGTTTAAAATGTGTCATCATGTTTTCTGAAGTCGTACATCAAAAAATAAAATGCGTGAGCATCCAGAGGAGAGAGAGGGACTCACCTTGAATTCACTTGGCACAATGAGTTTAGGAGTATCGACTCCTACGAGCATGTCGACGCCACAGAAGATGAGGATGGCCAGGATGATGGCGAAGTCACTGATGAGTTTCCTCACCTGGGTGAATTTAAACACACACACAGAGACTTGACAAAGCTGCTTTTTCCCCCCTCATGAACAGGTGGAAAACATTCGGACAACTAATTTATTTTCTTTCCAGGTGACTCGTCGGGTTAAATCATCTCAGCGTGTTGTGGTGTCGTTTGCGTGACTCACAGTGGTGGGGAAGAACGGGCTGGTCTTGAACTTCTTCAGAGCCATGGAGCAGGTGTAGGTGCCGAAGAACAGGATGAAGGACATGAGGGTGATGTCCGGGACAAAGTCGCAGGCCTTCCCCACCAGCTCCCCTTTGTACTTCAAGCACTCCATCCTTGAGAGGGACGACCACGTGGCGTTCATGGGCTGCACGGAGCAAACAAAGAGCAGCATGGGTTTGACAACTCCTGTACTGAAGTGGCCGACTGATAAGCACCGTCTCAGACTTTCATTGTTTTGGTGTAAAGACAGATAAAGACGAGCCACTGTCACAGTAACCTCAATTTAGAAACAAGGCTGATTATCTTATCAGACTGTTCACATTTCCTTGTACAGTTGTTGAACTTATAAACACAACTGTCTTTTTCGGTCTTTATCTCAGGACTGTGAGGTCTGCAACCCAGGTCCAAGAAGTCTCTTCAAACTTGTTAAAGCACTGAGAGCAAAGTCCTTCAGTCTGAAAAATGCTTCAACTAAACTCTGGGAATATATACTACTATATATGATATATGATTTTGCATACAGGACAAATGATATCTCTCAGAGTGCAGCAGTAAAACAGGAAACACTTACCAGGTCAGTGTTGTTCCAGTACCAGACTGAAGTCCCTTCTAAAGGATCACTAATGATGTCTGTGCTGTTCTCTGCAAAAACACAAGGAAATAAAACCTCAGTAAAAATACCACACATTTCTGACTGTGCACACACACTACTGTATGTATCCTGGAAAGTACAGCTTCCCTTTTTTTTATTTCATTCATTAGAATAAAAACTTTATCGTCTGTCACAAACAGAAGGCATCAGAATCTAAATTCACAGTTCGTATCAATAATAATACAAAAACCATGTCATCCAACAATAATTCAAGAAGTCTAACAGAGTAAAAAGTTAGAAAGAGGTTACGTTATTATAACTTATTTAAAATATTGCTGGTTGGGCAAAACAATCACCAAATTTTCAAGACCAAAAAGACAAACCACGCTACGTCGCCTTATGGCTATAATGCTATTCATTTGAAAATAACAGAAAATAACATTTTTGTTCAGAATAAAAATTAACTTAGTTGTTTACAAACCCTAGTGAAGCAAGAAATGTAAAGTTTGGCTTCAGGCTGATGCCAAAAGAACAACTATGTTACTTGGATCAAAGGTTTACCCCCTGTACAGTCTATTCAAGGCATCTCACAACACTGTCTCCAACAGCCAACATGGATCTGATGCAAAGCAGGAGCTTCCCTGACTTGCTGCCAGTGTTAACACCACTGTATTGTAGTGATATGTCAGCTGCTCATTTATCACAAGTAAACATCTGCTGTCTCCCTCCCTGGTATGCACTGCTCTCTAAGAGGAGCAGCATTGGGAATAGCAATTTCTTTCTATGTATGTATATGTGTCAGAGAGAGAGATTGCTAACGAGAGCAGAAGGTTCCTCCATCAGAGAGACAAACCCATAGAAATACGTGGCCATTTATACCAAAACAACAACCATGAGGCTGTAACTGCTCCCTACAACCAAACCAGCTGAGGTGAGCGATTGTGTCGTCCAACAGCATCTCACCTAGAACAGCAGGGGCCATACAGAGGCAGTCGTATTGTGTGATGTAGTCCATCTTAAAGTCGGAGTTGATGGGGTAGTGGTGAGCGAGCTTGAGCATCTTCTTGAAGGCATCGTAGATGAAGATGAAGCTGATGAGGCAGGAGAAGCCCTCCTCGGTGAACCGGGTGAAGTACTGAACCAGGAAGCTGGCGTCAGTGGCCACGAGCACCAGGCAGAAGAACGCCGACCACAGACCGATCCACAGCCGGAACTCCAGGTAGTCAAAGTCGTTGTCTCTGCAACCCGCAGCAAATATTCAAGAACAGTCGGTGAGATATGCACACACGTGAGTCGAGTCGTAACCGAGCCTCTGGCAAAATGAGAAAACGGAGAGTGAACCTGCTGAAGTTGAAGAGCAGTCGTTCGAACACCAGAACAGGACCGGTGCTGCTGAGGATGGTGAGAGGTTGGCCGGCCAGCAGACAGAAGACCCCGCCAGCGATCGCTGTGCCCAGAAAACTCTCCAACACGCCCTGAACACGTGCACGGAAACATTCACCAAATTATTCAGAGCAAAAATAGTTAACACTCTACAAACTGATGAAGGTCAAAATCTCAAGTCTGACCTGCATGTTTTCTGTAGCGTCCCCCAGCAGACCACCAAAGGTGATGGCGTTTGTCACAGTTCCCAGGTAAATAAACAAAATGGCCGACAGGGCCTGAATGTGCAATGCATCGGTGAAGTCACTGACGAAGAAAGGCAATTTTCTTTTGATGTCAAGTACGAGACCCCCACAAAACCTGAGAACAGAAACAACAGGTGTCATCTTCCACAACACAGATCACAGAGCAGGAGACAAGAACAAAAAAAAGGACGTTTGTTCATGATTTCGTACTTTCCAGTCTTTTTCAGCTCGTCTCCTACAGCATGTCCCCCTCCTCCGTGACCCCCATCATGAGGCATGTCTCCGTTCATCTGAGAGTCACCTCCTGCATACATGTTTTTCCTGAAATACCAAACACGGTTTTGTTCAGACGGGCGAACACTTTACTTCTGATTAACACTAACAGTCAGATTATATATGTCTACTGATGTTGACACAGCCTGCAGGATCTTAGGATTTAAGCTGCCATGAAAATAAGGCTTCAAGTGTCAGCATGTTGTTGTCAATTAGATGTGTTATGTGATTAAATCGCTGACGGATAAACGCTCACATAAACAGCTGAAACTGAGTAAAACTGCAGCTTTAAATAAAACCCACCGCTGCTCCTTCATAATTGAACACTGTGCTGAACACCTGGACGCACTTCAGTGATTCTGCAGCGACTGCTCTTCTATAACATCATGTAGTTACTGCTCACACAGCATTCAGATCAGATCTGTAGCTTCTTTCATGTTTAATGCGAGATATGTCTTCTCAGATTTCTGGACTTTGTGTGTACGTGGGTTTAATAAACGACTGTGTGGAATATTTTAGAATGATTTGAGAATAGAAAAACAACAGAAAGTGAAATAAGAGACACAAACAAAGAGCTCCTGACTCATTTCAATGACTCCTGTCTGTGCTTTACTCGTCTATACACACACTACTACCAGTGCTGCAGGAATACGGCAGGTATCTCCAGACCTTTTGTCAGAGGAGGGGAGGGACTTTGGAGGCTCTATCCTGATGGTCGGGTCCCACTCTCCCGGAGGAAGCACAATCACCTCGTCCAGGAACTCGTCGATACCGGCCAGCAGGTCTTGTCTGTCCTTGGCCTTGTACGCAATGTCATGGAAGACCTGGACAGACAGACGAGGAAGGAATGAGGCATTCAAGTGTGAAAGAGACCTGTTAAAGCGTGCAGTGCCACCAGGCAGCAAACTGTCATTTCAGCACCAGTGAAGCAAAGAGAGAGATCTGACCAAACCATCCGATCATAGACTTCACAGCTCTGAGGTTTCAGAGTTCATTAATAATAATTTAATTTTCTTTTATGAGCTGCTGATCACCTCTGACTTTTTATTTCAAGCTACATTTTTTTGGCTTGAGGTTCTTAAAATAACTGGTTAGAATATTTTAAATATTCGATTCTGTTATAATCTACAGCACTATAAATGTTGAAAAATGAAAATCCTAAAATTATCCATTTATCTCCCATAGGAGAACTCCAACAACTTGGAGAGGTATTCCTGATTATTCTCCACAGCTTTGACTCATCTTTGCACAGTTATTCTTTTATATATCACAGAGATGTTACTATGTAAACAAAGCTGTGGAATAAACTTGATTACACTGATCAAAAAGTGCCTGATCTGACAAAATAATCCATTTGACTACAAAAGAACCGTAATCTACAGCTCCAGCAGTTTACAAACTTTGTGCAGTATTTATAGAAGGAGAATTATGCTGCTCTTACATTAATAATAATAATCTCTGTATGTGTACGAGGTATAACTCAGGTTATGTATATTAACACCAGTCCAACCTCATCTGACATCAGCGTGGCGATCGCTCTGCCGATCTCATGGTATGACTTGGCTTTGCCTTTGGGTCCGAGCAGGATGAATAAAAACCTGCAGATAAAAACAATATTTATATTAAAAACTATATAAAAGCCGTGGATAATGAGCTCAGTATTGATCCTGCATGGACGAGCATTATCCAGTCAGATATCTGTGTCTTTTTCCATAAGTACGACCCGTCTGTGATGGGTAATGAAAAGAAGACAAAGGTAAACATGACAACTGGTTTGTACAAAATGCGGCAAAAGACACTGTTTATATACAGTATTTACTAGTTCATCAGAACTGTTTCCTCCAAGAACAACAGAAAATAAAATTTGCTTTATGGCTCCTTGTTTTACAACAACACTGTAGAAACCAGGTCAAGTGGCACAATAAAAGAAACATCTTTATAAAGTAATTCAATCTTTTATAGTAGTTCTGCAATAAAATTTATATTTATACAGCTCCTAATATTCAGTCTTTAAAGAGTCTTTAAATTACAGATGTGTATTTGATTTCTTTGGCTGATTAGCTTTTTTGTTGTGTCCATTCTTTTTTAATATAACATAAAGGATTTTTGCAGATTTCTGTCAGTTTTTACGAGTTGCACCTCAACAACTCCACCTCTCTCCATAGATATTCTGCATCTTACATTAAACTTAAGCTCCTATTTATGAAATTCAAAGAATCTCAGCCACCTTGTGGGAACAGGAACCTCCGTTAAGGCTCCCAGCATCACAGCTTGCTGCAGACGAACAAACGCCACAAACGGCGCATCCAGGAAGTCCACCTCCCCCACCAGCACGTTGGAGGCCTCTGCGTCTCTCGGCAACTTCTTCATGAACTTGTTCCTCAGCTGAGAGCACAAAGGAGAGTCGGCGTTAAATGTTAGGTTCACACCAGCAAGCTGTCCAGGACGGTGCACGCTAAATTAAACAACCTACGTCAAAACAGGACAATCCCATTCAGCTTAAATACCAAACCAGGAGGCTCCCGCCGCACCTGAATAATGAACACGTAGTAACATGAGCTCTGTGTTTCTTTGTGTCATGGCGATGGTGACATGGATGAAGATGGAGGTCAGATACCTGCTGAGCCTCACAGGTTCAACATGTCACCTCCATTAAAGTCCTGAGGCACCAGTGTTTTTACATGTTCTAGCCTCTGAACTACAGATTAATGTTTAGTTTTCCAGAGCACAGGCTAACTTTTTTATTTATTTTTATATTTCTTTGTCTTCTTACAGTCTAGCTGTTTCTGTTCTTGATGTGAAAATTAAAAGGAAATCGTCTTTTATGGAGATCATGAGGTGATGCGGTTACACAAGGATTTCTCTCTGTACAGTTTTGTTAGATTTGAGTGTGTCATGTTGGAAGATCTAGTTAATTAAAGTAGTTACTATGCACAATGCATATTTGTACTTGTGTTTGCAGTAAGAATTAGACTGAGGAAAAACAAACACATGAGCCTAACCCAAAAAAACCCAAACCCAAATGAGGAACAAAATTACACTGAACTTAAATAAAACCTCAAACTTGTGAGAAACTGAGGGAAACATTTTCTACATAAACATTTTAAGCTATTTTTAGGGTGAATAAGGTGAATAAACTTAATGTAATGTTTTGAAGACAAATTAAGCACAAGGAGCTGAGATTAGAAAACTAAACTCCCCAGCATGATATTTGTTTAATTGTTATTTCTTGCAGTAAAAAGCCCTAATTCATGTCCATTCATACACTTCATCTTGGGTTTAACAACAGAGTCCATTTCACTTTTCTCTGCTTCCACCTCAGCAGCTGCTGTCACTCAAATTAATCATCTCACCACTGATTCATAAGATGTCCCCTGTGATAAAAACATAGTGTCTTTCTTATGAGCAGATTGAGCTCATTAATAAATTATACTTCAAAGACAACAAATCATAAATACGCAGATAAGATTATCATGGAAAACTACTGTGTTATATATTAACTTTGAAACAGCAGAGAGCAGGTGGGAAACATTTACTAAGACCTGTGAGGCCTGGATGATCACATGATGTTCGGAGACTGTTTTTATTTTACAGAACTTAACATATCGAGAGATTCATCACCGGTCCAGGAAATGGTTTGATAGGTTTAAAGATGCCACCATGAGAAAGCATATCAGATAATATTAAATGTGACTTTAAAAGCGGTTCCAGGGTTTAAATTGGATTAGATGACTAATGTCGGTGACATTTCCTCCAATCAGATTGAGGCTGTTAGTAAACAACACATACAAACGCATAGAGCCTGCTCTGTAAACAGGCTGGAAAATACAGTCTCAGAGCTGTTCTGTTATATTTATAGAGAATAAATGATAACTGCACTGTTAAAAAAAGATAATGGACGTATTGTTTTATCCTCTTTGGCACCAACTAACAGTGGGAAAGAATAAAAGCACAAAGTAAAACCAAAGAAATGAATCAAAAAGAAGCCGAGTGATCTCATCATGCACCTGCAGGATCCCTGTCATCAACCTCTGTGAACTGAAATCCTGTAAACTTGTGACCACTGGTGAGATCCAAACAGATCCAATCAGAGGCTGTTGAGCCTTCCTGGCAGAGAGTCTGTCTGTAAATGATTGAGTCGAGAGGTTAAACCTGCGTAACTGCACCCTGACCTGTGTCCAATCACCGCTAATCCACACCACACTGCCCTCGTAAACTACGTATGAATCTGTTCTTTTCCTACTGACTCAGTTACCTTAGACAGGAAATACAACATTTTGTTTGTTGTTTATTTTAAAAACTGTAAGACCTTGACGAGTCGCTTCACCTGAATGACAACAAACAGATTATGTTGTTAAATTTAATCTGGCAGGTTATTCAAACTGCCAGGATCAGAAAAACCAAAAGCTGCTTCATCTAAAAGTTTTAGACGAGGTCTGAAGGTGCGACGTGATAAAAGTTGCTGACAGTAGCATTTTGTCTGATGCTACAGTTTGTACATGTAATTTTTCAGAGCTATGAACATCACAAGCAGCTTATTCATCCTAATTATACTGGGGTGGACGCAGAGATAAGTTCACTATCGTTTAAAAGTTTCAGAACTTTCACCATTTTACCAGTTTTTACTCAGATTTAATCAGGTCAAGTCCAGTTAATAACTTAACAATGATGCAGACGTGAGAATGAAACTGCAGAAAGGTAGAAATAAAAAGAGAAAAGTCTAAAAACTTAAAGCTTCTCTGCAGCAACAGAAGTAAATGAAGCTTTGAAAGTTCCTGGAGGTGCCCCAACTTTTACTGATTCCTTACAAACCTTCTGTTTGTACTGTTTGTTACTCTACCCTCTGAAGCGTTATTTGAACAACGCTGTACTGCAGGAAGTAGAACTGTATGTTGAGATCATAATGGCGAGAACAAGGCAGAAACAAGCTGGTTGGGTTCATCCTACAGCAAGAAAATGACCCAAAATATTAGAGGAAAAAAATAAGACGGTGGCTACAAATGATGGAAAACCAGCACAGTCTTGCATCAGTCCAACAATGAGCCAAGGTTAAATGTATGTTCATAATTCTGCTCTGCATCCAATCTTACTCCGGTCTGAATCTGCCTGGTTCCTGTCTCTTATCTTATCTCTACTGTTAAGCACTGGGTTATCAGAAAAAACAATCACTGCACGTTTGCCCAGAGAGGAAACTTGTGAATGACATTAACAGCCTGAGTGGGTGTGGAGAGGCGTCAGTTTAGGAGACTCACTTCCTGTCCGGTTGCCTCTTTCCTTCTCTATCTGTCCCACAGGGGGAGGACTTAGTGGGCCGGTTTGACCTAATTCTGTTTTCCCAGAGGCCTGGTCTGAGATGAGACCATACGAACAAATATCTGTGGTAATCTAACTGTTCCTCTGTTAGAATCAATGGAGCTTAGCATGATGTAACCATTCTGAGAAACACCACTGCAGAAAGACGTTGGGGTCTTATGTAGTAATTTCTGCTTGTAACTCGCGACAACAGCAGCTCTTGTCAAAAGAAAGTGACCTATACGTTAATGTGTTCTGCTGCTAATCCAGTTTTCTGGAGTCATGATCCACTCAGAGCGAAAAATGAAATGAGAATTAAGGAATTTAATGGTGAGTAAGTCTATTCACAACATTTTGTGCATCTATCCCAGTAGAAGTGCTTCTGCACAGACCCAACATATTCCTATTCCTCCTTCAAATCTAACTCAATTTATACAGTTTACCCACTCAGATCATCTGGAATTGATGTTATTGTTTTGTATTTCACCGTTTTACAATAGGACAGGTTGTTAATGTTGTGAGTTGTACAAACACCAGAAGTCAACTTGTCGCAAATGATGGAAACTCATTGCTAAACCCTGTGATATCTCCTCTGGGTGTGACAGATCTAAGACACTGTGTGTGGACTAGAGGAGTACAGGTGTGTGTTTGGGTGTGTATTTTCCATTGTGACTTAATCATTGATTTATTTTCCTCTCTTTATTCTCCCTCTTTCTCCCTCTGTTATTCATTATACCAAAGATTCTTGGTCTTAGCGTCATCCTCACTGCAGCCGCTTCTTTTTTACAACAATCTCCACACTGACCATTAAAGGAAAAGTTTATCCAGTTTATCTGCAGACTCTCAATAAACTGCTAAGTAGACATATTACATAAGCAACTTGAATATAGTTTTACAGACTTGGCTGCAGCAGGTTCAGAGCAGCTGCAGCTGATGACGACAGTGGATGGAGCAATGTACTTCAGACAATGTTATCGCTGCTGTGAACCGGCAGCCGCCGTCTGCTCTGACTGATTTCTCCAGCTCTGCGGTGGACGGAGCTACATGACGCTAACAAGTTAGCCTCACAAGGCGAGTCAAGCTTGAAAGGCATTTGGTTGTGATGAATGTCATTTCAAGTAGGCTACTGAATGAATGATTGACACTTAACCTTAACTGCCCCTTTTTCTGCACGTGACTGGACCAATGCACCACTTTGATTTAGATTTTCATAAAATAAAAAACACATTCCTGGTACGCTGAAGATGACATATTTCTCCACAATTACCACTTAAAATCTGTTTCAGAATAACAGGCCATACAGTGATGGACTCAGGACTAATTTTACATCTATAACTTCTGGGTTTAATAGTTGTTAATAAGGCACAAACTTACTACTTAACTGGCCCTGGTAACGGCAACTTAATTAAGTTAAAACTTGGAGAGTTTTGGAGCAATAAAGTGGTGCAGGAATGAGTCCTAAAACCAGGAAGTAAGTTATCATTTTAGCACCTCTGGTTCCCTCGTCCCAAAATCTTTTGGTTAAATATCTGAAATAAGGTCTGTGGTTTTAACACAAGCTCAAGATATTTTCAGGTTTTATTCTAAGACATAAAATACGTCAGAAACCTGAGTTTGTCTGTCAGAGTTTATTTTCTGCAATAATCCAAAAGCAAATGAAAAAATTCCATTGGCTTTTTGTACCATGGTGATGCTAACTTCAGGGTTCGACTACAAAAATACATCATCCCTGCACCACTCTATAATTCACTAATTTAGCTGATGCATGTTTGACCGGACTCTTGATTCTCATAAAGACTTTTCAGACTTAAATCTGAAAGATAGAAAACTGATAAAGTAAAGAAACAATACAGGAAAAAGCTAATACAGACAAATTTTAAAAAAAGATTTCAACAATTAAATCATCAGGTTGACTCACCTGATCTTTTTCCGGTTTGTCAGAGATGTCGTTCAGGCTGCTGGAGGTCAGGTTCCGGTGAGTTGTGGTGGGACTATCTGTTAAAAACACTGAGCAGTTAGACCAGTATCACCTTCACCTGGATGTAAGAACTGTGCGGAGAAGAGGAGCGGCAGACACAATCAGAGAAGACAGTGGCACAGACAGTTTGCTCCCCATGCAGCGCCGAAAAGAACAACAAAAGATGGCAGCCATACTCATGCAAACCGTAGACAGAAGAAGATTCAGTCACCACTGGCTATCGTACACAACAGCTCAGCCATAAATTTTACCTTTAAAAGTTAATAATGTTCAGTTTTGAGCTGTAAACTGAACCATGGCAATGTCAGATGATATTTTAGTTGCTGTTTGTGATTTTATATGAATGGAAGTGATTGTGTTAAATCAGCAGATGATATCGTCTCATATCGATCGCTGGCTCCTGAATCGAATCGAATCTAAATCATATCGTAGCAGAGTTTGTGATATCGGCAAACACCGAATCAACATCCATGGAATCGATATAATATCGTGTTGTGATTCCCCCACTTAAATGTATAATTCAAAGGGCTGTCAGCCTAAATTCACCCATTCAGATACAACAGTGTGATTATTATTCTTCAAACATCTGTCTCAACGATCACAGTATTCAACCTATGAAGGAGGAGCTTGAATGGCAACTACAGTGCTTACAGTTTTCAAACAAATCTCCATCATGTGCATCCATCCTTACTCTGTAAAAACAGAGACTATCTGATCATGCTAACGTCCGTCTTTCACATACACAAAGTCTTCCACTGAGTGCTTCCCTCCTCTGAGGCAGGTGAACAACAGACTCTGATTGATGCTCTGCTGACTTTTGGTTTCAGCTTGTCAACTCCTCCAGTATCAGAGGTTTAACAGCAGAACGTGACCTTACTCAAGTCCCTGCAGCCGTCAGGAGATAAGAGACAGTCTCCAGGAGGAGGAGTGCAAATTCTGATGCCACTGTAGCCTTTTCCTACATCTGCCCCCTGAGCATTGTGGGTAATAACATGCTTGTCAGTATGATGCAGCCAGTAAAAAAAAAAAAAAAAAAGATAAAAAAGGATCAAATATCAAGTTTTAGCCAAATATAGCTGTGAAGTAAATCCCTGAAATAACAAAGGGAAACAACAAAAACAAACACTACGACTCGATAAAGCCTAAAAAAAATCTACTGTACTAGATACAAGAGGGGTCAAGTTTTACGCTACATTTTGGTCATGACTACGTTCAAACTGCAGCTGAAAGTTGAAAGTCTGATGTTGAATCTGTGTCAACAACAAGAAGCTGCACAGACACACATTTGGATTAGATATGTGCCACAAAGTGACACACTGAGGGATTTAACATTCAACTAAAGACACATTTTATAATTTTTTGACAGATGTCTCAGTTCAGACAAAATTCCGAGGCACAAAGACGCATCTGTGAAGTTTTTGTGTCTATGATTCAGGACTCATTGGTGGTCTGCAGTGTGAACGTAGTCTGGGTTCAGTGGAACTTACTGAGCCAGTCCATGCTGGTACTCCTTTGGGTCTGCAAGTCCTCCATTGAAATGCGACCCGACAGGCAAGTCATAGAGTTCTCAAGAGGACTACGAGCTTTTAGTAGCAGCAGGAGGTTATCGAACCCAATCCAGGGGGAAGCAGAAGAGAAGATAGCAGGAGAGAAATGATCGCACAGGCCCACTGAACCAAAGCATGAGATTCGTTAGCAGAAATAAAATCAGGTGAGATCTGTAAAAGATGATTTATGTGTCATTTTAAAAGTGCTGCAGAGTCAGAGGAGTGGTGTCATTAAATGAGGAGACCAAGGGTCGCTGGACTGAAGAACTGAGGTCAAATTGTGTTTTACTGAATCAGTAGACGTACTTTATCCTTATGAAGCTGTAATCAATTAATGATTATCAGTGCGGCTCTTTATCTCAGTGCTGTGATCTGGATAAGAGGCTGTGGTGTTTTTTTTATGCGGTGGATTTTCCGTTTTAAAACTGCAACAAAGCAGGATCATGAATACAAGGTTGCTTTTCTTTTGATAGAGTCATAAAGCTGATTCATAAATATGATAGCAGGTAATAAATAACTTCATTTTCCAAAGACCCATGGCCCCATGGTAACAGATTAATTACATTATCAACACAGTGAAATATACAGTTACTCAGTGTGTTATGATCAAAGCATTTAATACAGGTGTTGTTAAAGTCTAACAGGCATCAGTGTGTGTTAGGGCTGTCACTTTCCTCACGTTTGAAACTTTAAATCTTCAGTCAGATGCTGATTGAATCTCCTGTTTGCTGATTTTTACTTCTTATCTCAGTTTCATTAACAAAGGATTTTGTGACAGAATTAATTTCAGAATGAGACGTATAAGCAGAACACATCAGGTGGATATTAAATCCATCTCATACAGCAGCTAAAATCCTATCAAAACTGCCAATTAAGCCAAGTATTTTATTACTTTTGTGCACCATTTGGATGGATCTCTTTCAGTGAGGCAACGTGACAGCCCGTCCTGTGTGATAAAAAGAGGTGTTATATTCTACTGTGCATAAAACATGAATTATCAGAAATCTAAGCAACATTAAAAGAATCAGATGAACTATTTTATTTTAACTGCTGTAAGTGACACTCATTAGTCATAACTGGCTCAGTTTTATGATTTTCCAGAAGCCTTGGACTTTTCTCACCAGTGTCATAAACACATGCACTGAGTCAATTCTTTGGTGTTGAAATTGAAATGTGTTCTGCCTGCTTTAACAGGCAATCAGTTCAGTCTTAGTTAGTGCAACGGCATCAAGTGAGTGCACTAAAAGTGTTGTTAGAGTGGTGACATCAAGTCTTTGTTGTGAATTAGATTCACTAGCTGAATGACAGGTTTAGTGAGGAAGAAATGCTGCTATAGTAGTAGTAATATGAGGGATTTTCATGTTAAGACTTTCACAATAAACAATAAGCGTTACATTTCTGAGAAGGTCTCCAATAAAAAATGTTTTTCAGCATCTCTGAAGGAGAAGCTGGCACTTATCTATGACGATTAAGTGCACTTTGTTATTGGGTTCATGCAGAGGAGGGCAGCAGTGTGTCCTCTATCAAACACTCTGGGATTTCTCACTGCCCTAAAAAGTCACTCCACACCTCAGGTCCTAACTTGAGGTGACAAAAACATGTAAATAAAACCCAGTAATGTAGGTATGTGTTGCTTTTTTTCTTCAAATCATTAACAAAAAAAAAGAAGACTGCACCAAACTGGCATCAGTATTACCGTTTTCCTGGTTGGAAAACAGCCTACTTGCACTGGAGACCGTCTTGCCGATGTCAGCCAGAGAGCGCAGGTTGGACTTCTTGGTCTGGTGGCGATGTTTCCGTAGCAACGTGTACATCACCTTGTCCTTAAGTTCGGCCTTCAGCTGCCCGATCTCTATCTGGTTGTCGGTGATCAGCTCTGAGGGAGGGAAGAGAGAGAGAGGAGAGAGACGAGGAGGAGGATGAAGAGGACTGAACGGTGTATTTAAGACACGACAAACAACATTATTACACCAGACAATACATAATTATCTTCATTTTTTGTTTATTAAATAAAGTCCTGTAAGTCTTAAGTCTATAAATAATGATGCCTTACATTAGCTCATTTTGTGCGACCAACAGTTAAAAAGCACTTATTATTATCATCCTTTGCTCTACTACCTCTGATTGTGTTGTGTTTGTTTTATCTCTATTTTCTATTTATTATTTTTGGTTATTTTTATCTTTTATCAATAAAGATCTATTCTTCTCTTCTTCAAATTAAAGTGATAAGAAATAGAGAAAGACCAGCAAAGCCTCAATGTGAACTAACTAGAATTAGTACATGTTCGGTACTTTTATTTTGAAAGGCACAAAAAACATTTAAGCCAACATCACAGTTGTTGTTGATTAATTTTCTTGATAAAATGTGTCCTTTCTGAGGAGCATTAACAGGGAAAAGTAAACTGATAAAAGGTTTTATTGATGCACATTTGCCAAAGTCACTTCTGCTCTACTTTCAACTTTTCACTTTGTGTCTATTTTTTTTTCCTCTCTGCAGCTTTTTATCCAGCAGCCTGAATTTTGTAACAGCTTCACTCAAAGTAAATAACCAAGTCACCATAAAAAGTCCCTTCATGCTTGTAAGGACTCAATTAGTGCCTCCCAGACTGTAATGCTCCTGTATGAGAGTGTTCGTGGCATCATGAAATGGCTCAATCAAAAGGTCTAGCCTATTTTTAAAAAGAAGGTCAGGAGCCTGAATGCTGACAGATAGCAGCCTCAGGGAGTTTCTCTTCTTGTGGAGGGTGTAGTGCCATTAATGGCCCCTCAGTCAAGTCGGCTGGCCTCAAAGCAAGAGGCTCAGCTCCGGCTCGGCCTGTGCGCAGCCCATGCAGCACAGTCAATTACTTCACATTAATCACTCCAAGTGGTAACTCTTCCTCCTGCTCCCTCATGCAGACAAAAACGTTGGGGTGGCGGCATGAGATGGGGATGGGAGGGCAGGGAGACATAATCATCCCAAAGCAAACTGAGGAGGGTTGGCTGTCCTCAAATTAGGAAGTTTTTGTGTCGCCATTTACGAACTACTGTTTGAGTCCAGCAGTGATCCAATATAAAGTATAGTATAGACCGGGACCTCAGCTCTGGCCTTGAAATAAGAGAGAGGAAGGACGACAACCTCCGAGTCCTGGGTGCAGGTTTATGGATCGATGCACATCACACGCAACGCTGCAGACCGGCTCTGCAGATACTGTACGTCACAGAGCAGATACAGAATCAAACTGGCAGACAGGATCTTGTATCGCAGGCAGGAAGACGCTGACCTTTATCAGTGTCATTGTGCGACAGTACAAAGAGCAAAAACCACCGCTTGACCCTTAACTCCTCTGAACAGGAATATGTCCTGACAATCACAAGTTATCTCACTTTATTGGAAGAAGAAAACCAAACCAAATATCCTGAACTGATGACAACTTTACTTTTAAAGATAACATCTCTATTTAAAGCCAAGCAGTCAGTTTATGAAAGAATCTGGGCGAGTTTTATTCAAATTATGTAAGATTTTCTTACCAAGAATGGAAATGGGACATGGTCTAGTTATTTGTGATTCATGAGGCTCTTTGTTTTTATTTACTTTTAATAATATTTCTATTTATTTTATGCATATATGTGTTTTCTTTTTATAATAAACTAGAGGCTGCTCATTGTGAATGTTTTTGGTTGGGGGAAAAAAAAGATCAAAAGACTTGAACAAATCATGACAAAATGAATGGATGTGCCTAAAATCAGTGGCCTAATATCACCTCCGGTTGATATTGTTATGTTTAGTTGCTGGAATGAGATAAGGGAAGTATATTTAAAGGTGATTCAATTTTATACACGTCAAAATCAAGTCACTAGTCATGGCTTGTATCATTCAGCCAATGTATAAAGTTGTATAATCATCTTAAAATGTTATAAACTTGTTATATTATAAACTTTTCACTGCATTTAACATTGTCTAAGTACTTCCTGAACATAATCAGGGTATCAAACCTCTCACCCCAAAACACATTAGCCAAAGCAGATGAGCTGCACTTGAATGTAATGCCATTTATCTTGTTGGCTGATGATCTGAGGCCAACTCACCAACAACCTGAGGCAGAGTGGAAGCCTCCATATCCAGCATGATGGTGCCTTTCTCTATGCACGTCCGCAGCTCAAAGAGGCTGTGTAGGGACAGCGTCGCCACGTGGGGTTTACTCCACCGCTCACCACCTTTCTCCACCTTCTCCTCAAACTTGATCCACCTGGAGGGATGAAAACGTGAAGGAAAAAGCACTGGATTAAACTGGGAACTCAGACAGTAACAGTGCATGCAAAACTCTGACACTTCCGCACTCAAAACTGCCAGAATTTTATCATTTATTTTATGTTTCTTTATCATAAATAAACTGCTGTCTAATGCACATCTGGTGGACCGGTGCACAGGAAAATCTTCTGTGCATCATTAAAGTGATCTGTTCTTAAATTCACATTCAGTATCATCACTTCTATTTTCATGTATTTCTTTAATGAGTCCCCATCCCCCCTCCCTCAGAGTCAGAGGGATGAGAAACTGAACTGGTACTGAGCAGTTGTTTCTATTCCAGGGTTTTATTTGGGCAGTTTGGCTGCCAAAATTGCACTTGGCGTACAGCCAGCACTACCCAGCACTTGTGAGATCTTTTATTCATTTTGAGTCCCCTGAGTGCACTCTGTGAAACATTGCACCGCGTCTTAATCTCTGCAGTTATTTACAGAATAATACGTTTTGACATTATAGATTCCAGATTGATTTATTTCACCTGTTGTGCGCAATATGGACGTATTTCATACTTAACAACAGACGCTTTTTGAAGGATCTGGACCTGCAGTTCTCTTTTAACCTTTTTAACCTTGCTAATCCTCTTGTATTGATTTCTTATACATTTTTTTGGAGCACTTCCATGTTGTTGAGGCTACACATTTTCTGTTTAAACACTTGACTGCAGGGAAATCTGTCCTGCTGAGAGGAAAAACACTTCCCTGTGGACATTTTTCACCATCACTGAACTTCTATCTAACTGTCTTTGCACTTGTTTAATGTCATTTTTTATGTATTTGTTCTTATTTTGTAAATCACAGCACCATCCCCCTGTATACTGAATATTGTATATTGAGAGAATGACAATGAATTCTACTCTGAAGCTTGCTGAACCTTAAAAATAGATATGATTTCAGTCTGTTTCTGATTGTCAGGTGCTCTTCCAGATTTGAGATTTGCATTTCGACACGCATTTGGGCCGATCCAGGTTAAAATAAGGTTTAACTGTGAGTCCCATTATTTAGGTTTCTGCAGGACTGACTCTTTTTGACAGAATGATTCCTGGTCTAATATCAACTGTCTATGCACATCTGGGACAGCTGAGGAGGCAGAGGCTAGGTGAATACATGCTGGAGAGGTCGATTTATAGCACTAAATCTTGAGAATACTAGTAACAGAATCTGACAGCAGAGTTCTTTAGTAGAGTTCCTCTGCAAATCATTCAGCCAACAGTGAACCAAAATGTAACTTCTATCTGCAGTACAAATGGTCAGAGGTTAGGATAACAAATCAACTCATTCGGAGCCTCCAACAGCAGCCCAGGGATCCAGTTTCCCCCTGAGAGAGCTTCACTCATCCAACACTAATGATCTATAAACAATCATCCCATCTCTGTCCCATCCCATCCCACTGGTGGGCCACACAGGAGAAACCTGTGAAACCCTGTGCTCGCTTTTTATGCTGCACCAAATGCAATGCACACACCAGAACCCCGAACTGAGGACTGACAACGAGCTGAAGTTTACAAATGTTTGTTCAGTTATTTCCCAGGCTTTGAGCTGGATATGAAGCCTGAGACTGAGGTCCTTACCTGGCCGTCTCCTTCCACTCCATCTCCTGTCCGTCCACCGACAGCAGCTCATCCAGCTCAGTGAAGAGTTGTGGGGGTGCTGGGCCGTCATCCTCCTCCCCGAGGATGAAGCGGATCCTCTCGGCTGCCGGTGAGACTGCGGAGAGAGGAAAGATACTACGGTTCATAGGCTGGCAATGGTGCCCGTTGGGCAAGGGTTTGGGCACGGGCTTCCCCTCATCGCCTGGACTCTTCCCGTTGACCTCAGGAGGAGGTGGAGGTGGTGGGATTTTCACCATGACCTCCTCTCCTTTCTCCTCCGCGTCCTCTTCCTTCTCCTCCTTCTCCTCTTGGTTATTGTTGTTGTTGGACATCTTTAAAAACTCGTTGACCCCCCCCTTTCACTCTCCAAATCAACTGACCCCGGGGTTTGCTCCTCAGATAGCAGCCAGCAAGCGACACAAGCTCACCAGAGTCCCAGAGCAGCAGCTAGACCCTCATTAAAGTCTCGGGTGGAAGTGGCAGGCACTCTCTGCTGCCTGCTCCAGCACTCTGTGAACCAGGTAGGAGGGGGCCGATGGGGTTTAGGGGTCCCCTCAGTGACAGTGTCCCCACAGCTAGCCCCTTCTCCCTCTCTGCCCCCCTTTTCGCTGTTCAAACAGGCCTTCGCCATTGGCCCTCCAGCCTTGGCAAACTGCCCTGGAACCCCTCATTAACAATTAGGAAATGGTTCACAAACTGGCCTATTCTTTAGCGGAGGCTTGGCTTTCCTTCCCCTTGTCTTCTCATTTGAATATTTAGAGAGCAACACAAACACACAGCCAAACAGAATTTCAACAGGACTGAAATATAAATAATACTTTTCAGTGCTATTCAAACACGTCGCAAATGGTCGACACCATCGCAGTTTGTTTCAGACGAGTGGAAACAATATTTGAACTTTGAATGACACCCCCGCAAATAATCACTCACTTCTCTTTCGTGAAAGCAGGCCCATGCAAGTAGAAAACTGAACAAAAAGATTATTGTCGTGGGCAAACAACCGCACAAGGCCGGTGCGTGTCACGGTGCATCATCAGAGCTACGGTTCATTTACAGAGAAGCTCATATGAATGAAACGATGGCATCTGTGCTCAAGGACAAGTCCAAATGGTCTATAACCCCACCTGTGTTCACCCCTAAGTGGACGCTGATCTATAAGCAGGTAATGAATGACAACAGTCAGATGATGGAAGTCGATTCATTTTCATGAATCCCATCACAAGATGAAATGTCACCACAAAGATTGTCAGTAGAGATGACTGTGGACTTTAAAAACATGTTAATCAGTCATAGTTTAATTGAAGGTTGGATAAATCTCACTATTCTGACTGGCTAGAAAACATTGGTTCAGGAATGAATGAATCAGCTTTTTGTCAAGGGAACCAGGGTGATGCTAACTTCCAGGTTCTATATGAGGGAACCTGAAACACTTGACTTCCATCCAAAAGACATCCTGTTTCTTCCTGCTTCCTCCCAGTACATGATAATATGTACACTGAATATAATGCGAGCAATGTGCAAATATAACATAGCATACATAAGCAGGAGTGCATATTAATACAAAGCTGAAAACCTAGATTCATACTTTAAAACTTCATGTATAATTTCTATCACAACATTCTGCCTTAATCTGATGGAAGTTACAAAATATACTAAGTGTACATTAAACTTTGTTCTGTTATTGGCTAAACTTGACCTGTGTGCTCTTGTACATCTATCATTGTGAGGAGTTGTAAGCCTTTTTTAATGACGTGAGATCATTTCGTCTGGTCCTCATTTCTTCAAAGGGCTTTTTAAGGGTTTTGGTTTTGAGGTTAAGGTTTAGATAAGTGTGTGGGCATGTAGGTGTGATAATTACAGTCAGGGATGGGGAATGCTTTATGTCAGCGAGGGTCCCCGCAAGTACAGAAGCACCAGCAGATATGTGTGTGTGAGTGATAATAACAAAGCTGTCTGATCTGATTACATAACAGCCTGCTAATACAGTGGCACCACAGTGTTGACTATAGATAATGAATATATTAAAATTTGACAAGTTTTTACTCGAGCACAGACACAAAACTTGCTCTGGCAGAGTCACCACCCACTTTTTTAATGGTAAGAAGGGAAATTATGTGTGAAATTATATCCTGTTATTACTATTACTGCTAATAAAATGTGCAACTAGACTTTTTATTTATGTAAGAAAGGAAGTAAAAATACAGAAGAACAACAATAATCTGAGCAAGTGTTGTGTCTTTAACTGGACTTTCCTTTGCAGGTGAGTTTCCACACACACACCACTCTGAGTCATTCATTCAGTCAGTCAGCATTAAGTGGCCAAATTGTAAACGAGATGAAGGCTTGACGTTTCACCTCATTGTGTTTTTTTTTCCTGCAGCACAATAACAACAGCAGCAGCAGGTACGAGCCAGACAAGCAGCTGTAAGATTACTAGGTGGGGGGGATAAACTGTCTGCTGGCACACACACTCACACACACACATTTCCACAAGCTGCAACTAGCTTAAGTCTGTTTAATAACACCTTAGGGGGAATAATTTAGATGTGCGTTTCATACTATCAGCTGACACTCATACCCACGGTGATTTACACTGATTACAGTAAACAGTTAAAACAAGCTTTAAATACCTATATGGTCAAAACTGCATGCAAACAATAGGCAGCAGTGCAAGGTGAGGGTGATGTAGGCTCACACAGAGCACATACTGCTGTATTAAAGTTGCATACAGTTAATAAAAAAGAATCCAAACAAAATAGAACAATCCACAAATATAAAAATGTTTTTTTTTTTCCCTGAGAAATCAAGGTAAAGTTATCCTGCGGAAGGAAACACAATATCTTGGCAGAAATGTTGGTCCAAGATCAGGAAACATTACCTGACACCCAGTTTCTTTACAGCTGTAATCAGCTACTTTCTGTACCTTTTGTACATGTTCAAATTACCTTTGTATTGTAATTAAATATATCTATTTACAAATTGATGTGTAGCACACAGTATTTTATGACAGAGGAACAAGCAGAAAGGGAAGGAGGGAAGAAAAAGACAAGTGTGGAAAAACTGAAATATTTTTAAATTGGATATTGTCCTACATCTGTCCTTAAAGACTGTAGGCATCAAAAAACTGTTTTTATCCAAGTTCCCAAGAGTTATTTTTTAATTCTTCATGAGAAGATGATGCTGCCTGTCCATGCCATCCAGGAAAAACTCTGATAACAAGCACAGTGTTGGTGTCAATGCAATATTGTCCCAGTCAGGGCAGTTGCTAAGAGAAAGGTGGGAGGGTGGGTGAGGACGGTTAGGGGGGGACAACGGGGGTGAGACTCAGTGCAGAGTGAAAGCAAAGAGGGGTGAGAGCAAGCACGAAAGAAGGGATAGAAATGAAAATCCCATCGTTCAAACACAATTTCAAAGCTGTGTGTGCTCTCGCCAAGAGCCATGGGCATACAAAGAGGACTTTGTCCCAGCAGCAGAGGCTCATGGGATAGGGGATGGAGGAAGAATGCCCCGCTGCCCAGTAGAAAGCTTAGTGTGACTGCCACTAAAGGCCTGTTTAGTCCCACTCTTGACATGCATCCTACACAAATACCTTCCATCTCCTCTGACCTTTCTGAAAAAACTCTGCACAGTAAAAGGCTACATGGGATCTAATAGCACGGCAATTGTTTGTGACTGTACACACAGTAATAATGCAGCTCCGCGTCACCTCACGCAAAGACAAGAGAGGATCACTGAGAGTACAGGAAATGTTTTCCATGCCACAAAGTCTGACGCTCAGTATGCAGGGCAGCGAGCACACAGTCAGTGAGCAGGGATTGGGTTGAATGCAGAGTGACACCCTGAGGGTGATCCATTGAGAGCACAGTATTTATACCCTGGACCATCGAGCTCTGGTATTTTGTTGTGATAGAGCCGAGGTGGTCGAGCTCTGATGAGAATGTAACAAATACCAGCTGGACGGGGGAGAAGAACCTGAAATGAAATGTCCTCTTTGCTGTCTGCAGGTATGCTGAATGTACAGCCACATTTCTTCTATGCTTTCACTGTACCACAATGAAATCTATTCACAGCAAGGTCAAGTTTGTTTGATTCCAAGTTTGTCTACAAAAGGGCTTAATGCACCCTTTTGTTCAGTATTTACCAGTATACATATAAGTCTTCATTCATCCTCCAGCTTTTGTCATTTTCCCTCTCATACTAACACCAGAGCAGAGGCCAGATAAACCAGTTCACTGTAAAATTACATCCTAACAGTAGTACACACACAGAAGTGTCAACAACTAACTCAAAAATATCAGCTACACAGCATCGAGCTATGTCGGGCTAACACTGGCTAATACTAGCCACAGATGATACAGAAGGGTTGGTTTTGTTGCTTGTAAATTGTAAATGGTGACTGGACTGCACTAGCTGTATGTAACACTTGTACTTTATGAGATAAAATGTTGCCATTTTAAGCCTTTATTTCGAAAGAGACAGTGGAAAGAGACAAGAAATGCAGGGGAAAGACACGTCGCGAAGGGTCCGGCCGGCCATTCAGCCATCGGATCGACTCTAAAATGACCCATTTCTTCTCTAAAAAGTTCAATTTTAGCTTTATTTGTTCAAGATCTTCAGCTCTGGATTTGACAGATAATTTAGTTATAACCTGATTTATCAATACAATAAAAATCTGGGATGTAAACTAATGGGAAGTATAATTAAAACTGTGAACAGTAGGGGTCCCAAGTTAGAGTCCTGAGGAACACCACATCTCACAGTTGGTAAGGTGCTTATTTCATGTTTAAGAATATTCAAAGTCATTGGAGGAATATGGCATGAATTATGGCGGTACAGGAAGATCTGACAAAGGTGTAAGTAGAGATAAAAGTGTGTGTGTGTGTGTGTTAATTAATTAAAATAAAATATTAAAAAATCTTCCATTTGGGGAGTTGCTGCTTTTTCAGATTGACATTTGTCTTTAGAGTCACTTTCTGTCACGGAGGATTGATTTTCCTTCTAGTTTGCTGCAAAGTTTTTCCACTGCAGTTGATATTGATCTGTAAACAAGATCAAACAACTGTTTATCTTGGTGTATATCTTATTTCTAGAGCAGAAACAATAGAGCAGAATCAATAAAGATCTCCAGGACAGTGTAGAGTCGAATCAGGCAAAGTGTTTGACAATACAAAAATCAAAGTATTCATTAAGTGAAGAAAGTGTGTCTAGTATATGAAAAGAGTCAGTATTGATTATGTCTGAGGTAGCCAAAGATTGTACAGAGCTAAACGATTCGATCGGATTCTAGACAGTTCTACAAAGACAATTCAGAAGCAGTGGAGCTGAACAGAGGAAAATTGCTACAGTAATCTAACAATAATCTGACCTCTTTTCTGGACTCTCAATTTCATGCCTATGACAACAATCTTAAGGGGGCAAAATCTGCAGAGTTTACAAATTTGGCTAACCGTAAAATCACCTTCAAATGATGTCAACAAACTCATGTCCACTCATGTCCGCTGTCTGACTCATGTTGAAAGTCATTAAGTCATCAAGTAAGTTCTCATTTACTGAAGTTAACTGGATGACGCAGGTAAACCAAAAGTAGGTGCAATGAAAAAGCAAAGTTTGCAGCTTGTTCTTTAAATTCTGAGAGGTAGGTATCCTCTAAATTAACCATGAACGAAAAAACGGAGCACATCTCAGCGATCATTGCTTGCCCTCCCCGACTTTGGAAAATTAAACCCATTTGTATAAGAACCAAGTTTCTCAATAATCTTCGTAATCCACTTTGAGAGAACATTTGATCCTAGCAGAAAAGGCTTGGGGTGAAAAAAACACGCTCATCAAAATGAGCAGGGGTCAAATAACTCTGCAGTGGGACACACACATGTAAACCAGGAGGATGCACTCTGCATGTCCCTGCAGCGTCCATCTGACCAAACAAGAGGATTTCAGTCCATACGACGGACAACAGCCTTCCCCTGAGGCCAGCCCTGTTTCCCAGAGAGAGTGCCACAGAGAAGAGCAGCGAATAACAGTAGGACATTAGGTATACTGCATGCCTGTCAGTTTTTGCGTGCCTGACAGATGCCTGCAGATTTGAGTTTTAGCTGTACAAACATTTCTTAAAAAGGCAGGGCTGCTCTACTGTCACACATGTCAAAGGATACAATAAACAACATTTTTAGCACAGGTTAGCTGCCGGGAAAACCTCAAAAAATGAGCTGAATTAAATTTAAAATGCAGTTTTTTTAATTGTTATTTGAATGCCCTTGACGTTAATGACATTAATGAAGGTCAGGTTGCTAGCTCATTAGCTTTTCCAGATAGCGAGCTATCGGCTAATATGCTTATTTGACCCTGAAAAGTTAGCCAGGCCAAGAGATGGACATGGACATTACTTAGAACCACATATTTATCTCCAAAGTGTCTGACTCTGCATTATGAGTTATCCACTCAGTGTTTAATTTACGAACAAGCTGCCTAGTGGTGTGAATATTTGCATTCTTTGTCATTGTACATGAAACAATTACAGCAGGGGGTACAGGAAGCTGTATGTTGCACAGAGTATAAAGCCTTGTGAGACTTATGTAACTGTTCCCTAACAAGAAGAACCATGGTTCGTTTGTGCAACCCTATGTGGTTTATCCAATAACTCACCCAAAAAACTTAAATGTTTATCTAAACTAAAAATCTTTCACTCTCTTCCATTATAGGAAAGAAAAAATCCGTTATTAGGAGCTGTGACGTTTCAAATTGTTGACACACATTGTGCTAAATCTGGTCAAAAGTAAAAGGGGACAAAAGGCAACAGTGTACTTACATCAAATAGAAGATAAAATGTACAAAAGTCTGTTTACATACAATAAAACAAGTGAACCATTCATTGTGAAAAAATACTAGTTGTACTATACGCTCCCTGTTTGTGTTTTTATGCCATTTTACTGCACACTTCATTAACACTTTAATTCCATCACAGAATCTTTATATAACAGCGTGTTCACTCTTTCCGTGCCCATATGAACCAGCAGACTACCACAGTGTTGACTGTTAACAAAACGTCAATGCTCAACGTTCTCCTGCCAACATAGTCGCATTTTTCCATGAATGGAGAATTACCGCTGTTGCTGTAAACAGACGGAGGTGTGTAGGGTTTTAGATGTTACCTCATAACAGCCTGACTTCACAGAGTTTTTCAGGAATGAGGGATGGTTGTCTTACCCTTTCACACATATATATATATATATTATTTGTTTTGGTATTATACAACGGAGTTATACACCACAAGAAAATTTTGAATATTTTGAATGCAAAGGTAAAGACTCAAAGGAGCCACGATCGATTGGATTTAAGGGGAAATCAGTGATGAAACCAAAAAATACCCCTTCACATCCACACACTGACTGTCCTTAATGTCTGCTTACATCAGTTGAGCCTCTGGT
Source organism: Lates japonicus (assembly GCA_033238685.1). Lineage (NCBI taxonomy): Eukaryota > Metazoa > Chordata > Actinopteri > Centropomidae > Lates > Lates japonicus. The sequence continues at coordinate 10,708,816 of BRZM01000019.1, forward strand.
TTCCACTTGTTTTTTTTAACTATGAATGCACATAACGAATCAGCACCAGGCCCCAATACAAAATGGCAGATGACCCAGCTCACAGAGTACTGTAATTACTTACTGCTCACCATTTAAAGTATAGTTGGGGTTATGAGGTATGGGTATGATAAATAATAAATAATCTGAACTTTCCCTTTAAGTATGAATGTAAACTGTAGATTCAGTACTAAATATGTTTGGGGTCTTGAACCGTTGTGGGCCCCAGTGCAGCTGTACCTGCATATATGTCAGGTACGCCCCCGTAACAAGTGGAAAACCGAAACAGAAATGTCGGATTTCAATCACGTAACCACCAGCACAACAAATCAAAAACAATAAAGGAACACAGACGGTACAGTACTTGACAGCGTCGTCCAGCCTATGATCCATTTTATCTCCAAATACAGGCAGGGGCTTCAGAAAAAAAAGACTAATCTTGCTAAACCAAGTGTGAGCAAATGAACCGGCAAGTCTGAAGAGTAACTGCACTGCTGTTTACACACAACAGGCTGGAATATTTACCCCACCCAAAACACAGCCGTCACAGCCCCACAGACACATTAGCATCGGCGTGCACAGTGGCATCACTGGCAGACTGGTGCAATAACCAATAACCAGACAAATTGGTTTAGGGTTAAGGTAAGGTCAGGCTTTGAAAACAAGTGTAAAATACAAGTGTAAAATCTGATATAAAAAGGAAATACAGACAACAACTCTACTGTTAGCCGCTGTAAAGAACCATCTTAGACAGATGTAGACAATAAACATGTTCATCTTTTCTGTAGATAAACCTAAAGAGCAAATTAGAAAAATCTGCTGCACAAAGTTATGTCTTTTAATGATTTTTCTGAAATTGTCTGCATTTTTCTTGTGGAATAAGGCAAGGCTGTCACAACATCAATACTCACTTCTTGAGCCACTTTGGGAGCTTATTACAGACCAATTTGCCGCCGTTTGGCTCAATACTTCTGACTGTGATTGAGGAACACAACCAAAAATCTATAAAACTCACCATTTTTTTGCTAAATATGCATCATCACAGTCGGTGGTGACAACCAGATGGGCCGGCTGTAATCTATTCTCTGACTGGATTTGTGTTCTGAAGAAAATCCCCCACATCAAGTAATGTGTACACGTTATAAAATCCAGTTCTGGCGTATTTTTGGTTCCTTTTGTCACATCATGTGCAAGCAAGCATGTGTAAAATTACATCATTCTCTAGAAATGACAGTGGTCTGACTCATTATTGGATTTGACAGAAAGCAAGGACATTTTAAGCCGTATTCACAGAGGACTTGTGTTAACACGTGAACCTCATGTAGTCATAGAATTAACGCACATTCTCTGTTTCTCTCCCAAATTACTACATGTTATTGTTCATCAGAAGAACTCTGTCCTCAACAAAACAGACATAAATCTGCAGTTCCCAACCTTTATGTTAATGAGTATATGTTTATAAATCGTAAGCGGTTCAACCAAAACAAGATGTTCCCTTCTCATATTGTTTTATCTGGGTAGTTTTTAGAGGTCCTGAGAGGTAAAAGATTCCATTATTTCACCTAAAATAATGCTGTGTTCAGCAGAGAAAAAATGCTGACAACAGTAAGAGTTAGGGCTTACACTTTAACTCCCATCTTAACTCACAATCACCAAACGTGACCCTTCTCTCCTCCTCTTTCTTTCTTTCTCAACTTTTTCTCAAACTGGCCGGAGCTCTTTTTGTCTGAGCAGCTGCGCCTGAGGGAACATCGAACTTCACACTCTATGGGACGGAGGAAGAAGAAGAGGAAGAAGAGGAAGAAGAAGAAGAAGAGGCTTCAGCCAACCAAGAGCGCGATCACTGACACATATAGATGCCAGCACATCAGCACGCACACAAAGACAGATACACTTATGTCCACAACCAAGGACACAAGCACAGAAAGACACGCACTCATATCAGCACTGGTACAATTGTATCCGAGCAGCCATTACTTCCAATAAAAATTCACTCTGCTCTGTCGAAACGGACTTGTCACTCAGCAAGACATGCACGGCTATTTCTGGCCTCTAAGTGGACTCAGCAACTTCTGCGGGGTCACGGGGAGTAACAGGAGCTTTTTTTTTTTTCTGGAAAAGAGAGGAGCCTTCAAGTGGAGACAGACGTGAACCCTAATCAGCCTTGACACAGAGTCCATCAGAACTTACTGAGAGGTTTGAGGATGCTGTTGCTGGCCTCATCGTTGTTTTCTGTGTCCGACTTGTCAGAGGTGCTCTCCGTCAACCTCTCCTTTCTGTCCTTGTGGCCGCCGGTTCTCCGACGGTGACGCCTCCGACGTCGATAGCTCTTGGGCACGCGCACGCCGATGTAAATGGTGTGGTGACCTGCCACAAAAAAAAACAAAAACACAAAACAGCAGATGAACTCTGACACTAAAGACAAAACGACACTAAATCACTGTCAGGAAGTGCAAAATTAGAAGCATTAACATCTGGAAAATCATGACGTGGTGTGAATTTACAGCACATAGCCCTAACCCTAACCGAATCTTGACCACTACTATTCAGTTCAGTCCAGCAGGGAACATTTTCACGTGGCCCACAACAGATCCGAGACAGCGTAACGGAGCGGGGTTATAGAGGTTGCAGTACACTGTCAAAACAAATATTTGGACAGAAAAAGAAGTAGCACATAGCAGCAAAGACACCATGGCTGCTCGCATGACTACATGCTTGTTATGCGCGTTGGCACAATACCAACAGGACGTGCAGTTTTACATGTAGTTGGGTGGTTTAGGGTAAATAATGAAAAGCAGACCAGACTGTTTGCTAATAACATACCATGCACATGGACGTAGATTTCACGCCAACGTGCTATACATCCATGTTCAGAGATGCTGGTCATTGGGCTGATATTTTTAGGTAAAGTATCTGATTCAGGGCATTTATTCTTAACCAACTTTGATACTGCAGGCATGAAATTCCAGTTGACTGTTAGTTTGTTTACACAAAGCAGTAAACCCTACTACAATCAGTTTCTTTTACAACAGTATCAAAGATCTGAAGCTCCACCGAAACTCTCTGATTTAATGATATGATTGTGAATCAATAATTAAAACCACTTGTTTATGATTAGGTACACCTAGCTACAGTCCTGTAATAAATCCAGAAGTTCAGTTCTGAGTTGTAGATTCAACTTCATGGTCATTTTGGAGGATGTAGTTTGTGGTGCTGTATTGTGATATCCATTACAAGGCTGTTTTAGAAGACTGCATTAGTGTAGCTTACTGGAAAGCTGGCAACTGAGTGTATGTTGGAACTAGAGATGGGGATCGAGACCCGGCTCTGTACGGACCTGGTCCCAAATTTGTAAAACTCCAAAATCAATAAGGTCCGAGCTTATACTTTCTATCAAGACCAACAGGTCCTATGGCGTAATGTTTTCTGAGAGATGAGAGAGTGGGATCAGTCAAAAGCGATCCAGGATCATACCTGACAAAGCAGACATGCTCATTTTCCTCCAGAAAAAACACTCTGATTATTTGTTTTTTATTTAATTTCTGTTATGTAAAACATAATTTATTTGATTCATCTTTCTTATTTTCTTCTTATCATTTCTTCAATAAAAATTGAGGATCCCCATCCCTAGTTGGAACCAGTGTTTGCTTTCTGTGTGAGTGAAGCTGTAAAGCAACGCAACTATACTCCAGTCCCAGTAGTTCCCTGTCAGAAAGGACCAACCTGAGAGTTAGCACCTTTTGGGAACAAGGAACAACCTGGTTCCTCTAGTCAAGAGAGTTCATAAGGAGTTCCTAAAATGGTTCCTGGAGAAGTTGTTGCAGTAGAAATGGACAACTAGACTGCATTAGTTTTTATTTGGCGTACCTAATAAACTGGCAACCAAGTGTATACCCTTTAAGTATCAATAATTTTATGTTTGATCTTCAGTTCCAGTGTAGTAATGTCATACTAATGATCAATAATTCCTCACCTTCTCTCTAATAGCTGCACACGTTCTTGAAAGTTTAACTGTCCAGACCTCCCAGAAACCTACAACCTTGACCACCCTCCTAACATCACAAGCCTCTCCTTCCTGAGCAGAGGAAGACCAATTTAAAAAACAACCTTTCAGAGCAAACATCAAAAGTGCTCCTGAGACAAAAGGCTCAATGCGATCAGTGTCAAACGTCGCCTCTTTGAGCAGGTCGGGTAACGCAGAGCCAAGCACCGCACATGACCCAACAACCAGGAAGTGTCCGAACCCCTCGACACAACAAACAATGATCCCTCTTGAAGCACAAGAGCGCTCATTATTCGCTCATACCACAATGCCTTGTGTTTTAGGGGTTCATCTAAATTCGCTGACACCGACAGTTCAGCATACCAAGCTGACGATCAGAGACGATTATGTTATGGACACTGGAAATAAGAGGGAATATTTTACCCTAATCACAACTTTCTGCTTCTCTGTCTGATGTGGTTTTCACTTTATACAGAGTGAGATTAAATCAATGCACTGAGCAGATATTGGCCTGTTGTTAAATACTGGATCAGCCTGTAGTTTGCTTGTATCATTGATGCTGATGCGACTCAACTTTCCTCAACAACTAAAAATACAGACTTTAATTTGCTTAAAAATGGTTGAAACTGTAAGGAGATAAATATATAATATGGATATTTAATATATAACAACAGATGTATATAAAGAAATACTTGTTTCGTTATCTTTCCCCTCTGTCGTTGCAGAAGATGAATGAAAGAAAAAGACAGAAAACTGTGGTAAACAGATGTGAAATAGTGAAAGAAAGTGGGTGAGACAGAAAGACAAAAACAGAGAGACTCTCCAGAAGAAAATAAGACAAATAAAAAACATGGAGACAGAACCATCATCGCCCGCATCAGAGCTGCTGCTCGCTGGGCTTTTGGTTCAACAAAGATGGCACCTGTCCCATGTTTATGTGACAACATAAAAACACAGGACACAAGATCAATCGAACATGTGTGAAGCTCTGCCGGCAACATCGGCCCCAAAAAGGAAAACAATAAAGACAGAAATCATCTACTCTAAAAAAAACTGCAGACTGTAGTTAGTCTTTTTTATTCCAGATGAAACTACTGATACAGTTTTTAATCTGTAATTTGGCCCATTTTCATGAAGAATTAAAGGGTCAGGGTCAGGTTGGTCAGGTTGGCCTGAACTATGCTGTTCCTGGAGCTACTGTACTATAAATATAAATATTCTGATATTACTTAGGGTCAAAACAATCCATCAACAAGTTTGTAAACATCAGACTTATCTCTCCTTCGCTTCTACTGGAAAGACTAAATTTTAAGTAACACAACTTCGGCCTTAGGGAATAGAAATAGCTTTATATAAATGCCCTGTAGTACCTTTTACCTTCATACTGGTTCATTGAGAAACCAAAGAAGCAATCAGATTCACCTGACAGCAAGTGGGCATTACAGCAAGACCCAGAAGCAGATGGCTGAACGGTGACAAAAGAGAGCAAAGACATAGACAGACGGAGAGAAAGAAAGACCACAGTGCCATTAGAGCTGATAGATGAGCCCTAAAACAGAGCGTGAAGACGTTTGCACAGGCTGAACGGCAACAAGAAAGGAGAGGAGAGTGATGGAGGAGAGGGAATAAAAAATAGTCGAGTCAAGGGGGCTGGAAAGGAAGAGTTGCACTGCTAGGGGAGCTTTGTACAACGACTTCCTCTTCTTTTTTTAGGTGGAAGAAACCTTTGGAGCTGCCACAAGTGGCCACTAGATAAATAAAATCCTTGTGTGTGTATGTCAATGATATTAATATGTGTGTGTGTGTGTGTGTGTGTGTGTGTGTGTGTGTGTGTGTGTGCGAGCTGGGTGGTTTGTTTAGCTCGCTAAGATTTCTGAGGAGAGGCAACGACACCGCCAGTTTCCCCGGTAACCGAGCCGCTGGGACCTGCCCAGTGCTAGAGGATGGCAACACGCCACACAGCACTGACAGCATGCTAATACTCAGTAGCTTTAAACATATGAGGAGGGAGGGATGGTAATAGCTAGGCTTTTTTTGTTTTCTATCGGTTTCTGACTCAGCAGAAACTTTGAATTATATCACAGCAATAAAACATGCATCACTTTAACAGAGTTTAGGAGCATGAGAGCCCGTGTAGTGCTCATTATAACTACTGTAGTAAGGTCATATTAGCATCATTTGACTCATTGACCTCGTATCATAACCTGAGCTGCATAACTGACTCGTCTATCTTGATCACTGACAATATCTGTGACGCAGGGCCAGATACCAAATATGTTAGACACAGGTTAATCAGTGTCACATTATGATAATTTGGCCGTCGGACTGAGAGCTCCTCTCACAGAGGTTTATCTCCTACAATCTCTTTTTGTTCTTTTTATCAGTTGGTCAGCTCTGAGGTCGGGGGGAGGAGGAGGAGGAAGAGGAGGAGGAAGACACTGAGCTCAAAGAGACCAGCCTGCAGACGAGAGACACACACACACGGACACAGCTGAGACGCTGGTTACGCACAGGAAGTTAAGTTAGATTGAAGCGGGGTTCAAGCCGAGGCGACACCTGACAACATGTTGATCTCCAGCATGAGGGACACTGCTGTGCAGATTCTGTCACTGATTCGGTTTCGTTAATCATGTTACGTAAAGGATCATTCCAGTGGTTTGGAACTACAAATCAGATACGCCTCACATCACAGTTAATAAGCCATGCCTCTGTTTTTATAGCCATTCTTTGCAGATGTTGTTTTGCATTCATTTCTGTGCATCACAAAAATCAGAAGGGTTTTGAAGCTTGTCTAAAAACTGTAGTACATTACCAAAACCAGATATTTTTATTATTTTTATGGCTATCATAACCAATATTAACAGTACTTACATCTCTATATAGAATCTGTATAATCCTAGGCCCTAGTTCTTGGATCTCTCTCTGTAAATATTACAATATAAAGAGTACAGTCTAAACCTGATCTATATAGAGAGAGATAACTTCTTCTAAATATAACTGACTTGACTTGATAACGTAAGTTGTGTTTCAAGAGTCTAATAGATTTATATTATACAGAAATGAATGGATGTTAATGGAACAGAAATCACTAATCAAGAATATATGAAACTCTACGAAATGCATTTGAATTTCTTTGGAAAAAATTTAAAATACGTGAACCGTAGTTAAAGATTTGTAAACATTCTGGTACAAGCCTTTAATCAGCAACATTAAAGAATTTCAAATTCAGTTTTCTTAGTTTTATACGGAGCCTGGGAGGTCGGGAGATCTCGAGAAAGTTTCGCATGATCTTGCAAAAGTACCTGCAAACTCCGCGTTTCATCATTCCAGACAAATGAATCTTTTTATCCTTGGCTCCTGGGTTTGCTTTCTTGTCAAAACAAAAGGCACAATCTGTAACAACAAACTGGTGCTGGAGCCATTCTGACTTCTTCTCAGCTTTTCAAAACACACCGTGGTCTTGGATAGCAACACTGACTCAGTGCCAGACCCATACTGTCCTGGACTGCACACAAGAAAACTGTGACTGGGTGGGCGGTCTCATCATCATGTAAACCCTAACCTTGCTCCTCAACAGCAAGGAGCATCCTGAGCAGGAGAAAAACTGTAAATAAAACGCTAGATCAAGCAACCCAGTCCGGTAATCCACATGCATTAATACAATTATAATATCACTATACTAGTTTATCGCACAGTTATTCATGGAGGTGTCACTGAGGACATTTAACACAATGGAAAGTTTTCTTTCTCTTGTTGTCCTGCCGGTCTTTAGCCAGGATTAGTAGGTAACTTCTGATCACATGCTGCTTGTTCTACATCTTATATGCCGGCTCGCTAAACAGGTGACCACTTTAGCGTCACGTCTCTTGGGAAGTAATTTGTGCAGTCTCTAAGGCTAAAATGATACCCTTCATTTCTCAGTAGTGCCCTTGCTGATTTAAAAAAGAAAAAAACAATTCAGAAGAATCAAGTTATTTGAAAAAAAATCTCCAATTTTCAAAAGCTGTTTGTTTAACGCGACATTTTTTTGAGCATTAAGCTCCTCAAAATAAAATATACTTCCTAAATAAGTTCAACGGAGGAATTTTGAGTTTCCTGCCTTTTGTGTTTCTGCTGCACTCTACATTATGGAAGGTGAAATAAAGGCGTTTGATCACATTCAGACAAAGTGGTACTGAGTACAGGTAAACTCACCCTCTACCTCACTCTCGTCGCCAGAATGGCGAGTAAAGGGCGCCCCGGTCCTTTACCGCCTCGTCCTCCATCCTGTAGTAGTAAAGAGGAAAGACTGCTCACACTTTTCCTCCAGCGACAGGCGTGGAGCCATGGTAACTCAGCTGATTCCTGCCTGCAACAAGTTTGGACTGGGAATGACCTGGTGCTGCTGAGTGGCACTCATACCACGTCAGACTCATTGACAGACACCTCTGTGCTTGACTACTGCCTCAGCAGCTTGGAGATTAAGCACTTTAACATATACAGTAATTAGCTGTAAATTGACGAGAATGTGTAGCCAGTCCTTAGGAGGGGCAAGAGTCAAGATGATGTAATGGATTTAATCTCTGGCGGTGGGGTGAGGAGAGGACAGAAAGTCTCTACCTAATTGGAGTGTGATGGCCCAGGCGAGGTGGGTGCTGGTCATGCTCCGACTGACTGGGACTTGAACTCATCAAAATCTGGATCTGGCTCTGTCTCCACTTCATCTATTAGACACTGAATCAAGGTGTTGTCTTTTATTACTGTGGTGGGAACAAAAACATTTGATAAAAAGTGTTGTTAGTGTTGTGTCTAATCAGTCACACGCCCACACACACTAACAAAAGCCTCTCCATCTGGCAGGTAATGCCTGCCAGCCCCTAAATCTGCCTCCCACCCTGAAAACAAATTGCACGGGGCATCCACAGCCATCGCATCCCCTACTCATCCGCGCACAAGTTCATGGCTTTATGACCTTTTGAAACCCATGCTAGGCTGGTGTGTGGGCTGACTGCTCTCGAACTGACTCACACACACACACACACACACACACACACACACACACACACACACACACACACACTCACACACGTCACCTCAAACCGGCCGTACTGTTTCCCAACAAACATCGACATGAAAAGGATTAAAAAATGTTTCAAGCTAGTTCTGGCCTTGAAAAAGAAGTTTGTTGTTTGATTTTGTGGTGAGGGTAAAGCTGTATGTCGGCCATATGCATGTGAGTTATCGCTGCCATAGAAACAGACAAAAAATCCCTGCAGTCGTTAATGTAAACTTCAGATCTAATCAAAAATATAACGCATATTTTTTTAATTAGTGGATATAAATGGCTCATTTAGGACCTCCACCCCCACCCCAGCACATACATAAACACACAGACACAAACAAATCGTGTCAAGTAATACCCAGAACTACTTAAGCCCTGGGTTTCACCATAATGGAATCACACACAAACTGGTTTGTTCTGAGGAACAATTGCAACATATTTTTTTATGTTTTTGTTGAAAAAAGAAAAAAAAAAAAAAAATCAACAGTGATTTGATCCACAGTGAAGCAGAGCTTGTTCAACAATGATATTATTAATATTAGTAGTAATAGTGGTAGGAGTGGTAAGAACACTAAGACTGGTAATCTTAAATGTTGATTGGACATCTATTTGTCTACTCACATATTAATAATTCTATGTTTTTTTCCATTCAACAGTAATGTAATGTTGTTACTGTGTCCAATAATCCCTTAATCTGAGGATATTTACAAGATCATTAATAATTTCAGCTATTTTTTCTAGCAATTTAATCCATTCTAGGTCAAAGGGGACTGTCTGAGAGACACCCTGGACACAAGGGGCTCAGGGGTCAAAGGTCAGCTGGAGAATAGTATTCTTCCAGCTGGCTGGGATTCAGCATCTTACTACAGGATGTTTTAACATGAGGGGAGTCAGTATGATGCTCTCTGCACTCACTGTGTCTGATTCTGCATGAAGTCCTGTAACTCTGAGACTCTTAAAAAACACTTGGTTGTTCTGGTTTTCTCTGCAAGTGGACAACACTCCAAACAACCAAGACTTCTGAAGCACAAAATAAAGATTAAGTCTGAAACACCTCTTAAGTTCAGTGTCATTAGCACTTGAACTCACAAACCACAGATATTCTAGATATAATGCAGTTTAGGCTTATAGATTTTTTGTTATTATCAGTACATAATAACAAAGAATTTATTTCTAAAAGAAATCTATACATGTCTTTGATAAAGGAAAAAAAAAAAAAAAACTTATATAAGTCTGTCTGCTCTGGGTCAGCTTGTGAGGAGTTTTAAAACACCACCATGATTCAGCCTCAGTTAAAAGCTGAGGCCTTCACCTCCTCTCCTGGAGATACTGCCCTTCCATCTCCCTCCATTGCCACCTATAGAACAACCATGGACATAACAGGCCAAACTCCACTCAGCCTGAGCTGACGGCCCACACACACATCTCTGCACCCGAGCTGTGTTTCTACTCCAAGCTTAACATATCATCAGAGAGGGAGAGGAAGATTACGTGCTTTAGTGACTTATTCAGAGAGAGAAAAATGTTTTTTTGATTTGGATATGATATGAGACTAAAAGTATAAATCTATTGTTGCGTATCAACAATTTATGATGTTTGGTGCATACCAGGAGTTATTCTGTGATTTTTAAAAAGAAAATATTCATAATTTTTCAATTTACCTTGACCCCCCTGCCCTGTTTTGTCTGTTTCTACTTACAAAGTGATTTCCTACATTTCCCAGAATGCTTTTCAGCACTGAATCAAAACACTGCACAGCAGACTACTTACAGCACATCTTCTCCAACTTCCTTTTACCTACATATTATTAAGTTTCCCTGATCATAATGTGCACCTTTTCCTGAGCTCATCTTGTTTCCTACAGTAAAATCAATTTTACTTTTAGTGGTTGTGAGAGTTTCTGGGTTTGGTTTTTCTAGTTCTGACATGAAACCACGAATGATAAGCTTTGCCTTTTAAGATAATGTTGTAATCAACACAAAGAATATCAGTTAATAATGTGACAAACTCTTTACAGGATTTTAAAATTGCATAACAAAAGATAAGCTCCCATAAGTGACTGATTGATTCATTGATTGCTACATGTTTTAATAATCAGCGTGGCTCTAACACAAAGGCAGCAGGTTAAGCAACAGGACTACAAACATTAGAATACTTGTGTACTCTGCTGATATCAGCCTGTATGAATGAGCTCGCTCCAGCTGAAGGTGACATTTGCTGTGACTCTTTTTAAGCATCAGTTAAAACTGTTACACCACTGAGGCCACATCCACAGGGAGTAATCCACTTTTGTTGAGAGCTCACACTCATATCCAGAGGAAAACAGCTGCAGTAAGAAATCACCTTATAAGGCTAGTTCATGTCTTTTTAAAAGAAAGTATGAGACGCCCACTGGGACAGCAGCATAAAGCATCAGTTTCTAAACATTTTATGCAAGAAAATTCAAAAATATATTAAGTGTTCCTTCAGACGTTTTAGTTTTTTATGTTTTGTTTCAAATTATATGACTACAATATCAACATAATATGACTTCTTTCATACTTAATGCCAGAATTCAGGACTTTTCATTGCACTTGATGTGATCTCTACACATTAGCGATAGACTTTGTTCAGTTGGGATTCGCTCATATCGTTGAAAACTGTCTCTTCGTCTCAGAAAATACCTCAAAGTGAGGTTAAGGCATCTGCAAAATGCACGCAGGAATGCAAATAAGATTAGCAGCACCTGTGCATTTAGGGGTGGATTCTTCCTTTAATCAATATTTCAAGCTATGTGTGTATTGATGAGCAATAGCTAGACCTTCAGACAACCTTATTACAAGTTGTACAAGCAATCAAAACTTGACAGGCTGTTACTTTGCACTCATGATTATATATTATCTGCTATCTGTCTGTCACTTCACAGATAACATATCAGTCTCCCTGTCCTTGTACGGACCATGGTAATCTGCATGTAGCCTACATTTACTATCTGTTTGGAAAGGAGAGAGTGTTCGCTGTACCCGAGCTGACGCAACTGTCGGCTGTGAGTCCAAACCATGGAAACATCAAACAGCCTTAAGGCATCCGGACTGTGTTATAGTATACAGTATCTGCTCGAGTCATCACATGAGATATGAGTAAATGTGTCCGGGTCATGTATCTAGTATCCTGGACTCCAATCAGGTTTGCAAAAAGTCAAATCCCCTGGTGCAAAGACGGCAAAATGTCATTGGATATCACATTTCTCTGAAACTCAAAAGGTTTCTCCGCACAATAAAAAGGACACCTACAGTTTTTGTCAAGTGATAGTCACACAGAGCTCTCGCCTGTCAGGAGTTTTCAGTGTGCATGAAGCTGAAAATCAAAGCTTTGTTTCTTGGTAACTGTCACAAACCCTACACCAAAACTTTCCACTGCTTACTCAAAATAAACAGGTGTCACATGGGAGGCAAAAAGCAGGGTTCAACTGGGATTTAAAGCCCTGAAATAGTGGTTCCAAAATGATTAAGATAAATGTCACAACAGCTTTCGATAAGCACTCAGGTGACACTGCTCTGGCTGAAATGTAAACCTATTTCACTGATTTTTAGTATGGTTTTGGGGTGCAGCACTAGCTTGTCTTATTTAGCCATGCATTAATCCAGTATATACTAGTTTCATGCTTCTGTGATTGTTCAGCATCAAAGCAACAAAAGTTCATTGTCCCTCTACTTTACGCACAGTTGTATCAGAGGTATGTTTTTCTCTGAGGCTACGATCTTTGTAAAGCAATTACACTGCTGTTCATGTCTCAGTGCTTAAACTTTAACATGTTCAAACATTACATGACCTTTAAGGAGTTTGTTAACGTCCAGCCCCGGGCAGATTTGTGGCCCACTCAACAGAGCAGCTCATGTTGAGATCAGATATAGTGATTTATTTTCTTTATATGACGTTTAAAAGCACCTCCAGCACGTTTTCCCAGTCTGATCATGTGTTGTAACTCGTCGAAACACTTGTCCCTGAAGTGCTCCTGATCTAGAAGCACTCATTCCCCTCGTATCAAGCACCAGAAGGTGTTTGTAGGCTCTTATACGCACACACAGGTGTCTCATTTTCAATTTATCTAAGGTCAAGTGGCTCTGCGTGGAGTGAGAGGCACTCCTGTAAAGCTCATTGAAGTCACTTACTTCTTGTTTCCGCTCATCTCGTCAGGTTGCGTGTGATAAATCTCCTTACTGAAAGTGCTGAGCAGAGCGGATCACCGGAGCGGCTGCTGATATTTGACCTGACAAAGTAACACATGGAGAGGTCATTTCTCTGCTCTCTGGGGATTCGATGCGCACTCTTTCACAAACTGAAAGGAAGGTCTCTTTAGCTACGATAACACCATAAAAAACACAGACATATTACACAGCATGAGGATCAAAGTCAGACTTATTATGCACCTGCTACTGGTCCAAAAATTAATGATTGATGAGACTTTAAAAGGGAAATTTACACAAAAATATCATGCTGACGCTCTTTGTGCACCGTTTCATTTACTGTAGTAAATTTCAGGACAATTAACAAAACATTAATAAAATGATGGAACTGCTCTGGCTCCAAAAATCTAGTGATAAACAGCACAGGAGTTTGAAACAGTATCCTACCATAAATCCTGCTTAATGGACTCTAATTATATCTGTCCCAAAGAAACGTCTGACCAAAACAAAACACCCTCCAGCTGCGCATTCACGCACAAGCCACTCTTTAATCCTGTGATGAATCATGAACTGTTTGAAACCGAACTTCAGATATCATAAATCGAAATATATTAAAAGCGATAAAGAGCACGTAAACTTCCTTTGAGTCCTTGAGGCACCGCTGTAGGAGAATAAACACAAATCGTGGTGATTTGCAGCCAAACGCCTCTTCACACATGCACACACACGGCCTTCAGGAATAAGTTACCTCTCTGAGGACTCACCGCTGTATTGATTATCTCTGGCTCTGTGTTTGGCTCCAGTTGTCACCCCTGCGGTGGCATGAAGGTGAAGAAGTCTACTTCCACTGCTCGGGTAAGTTTGTATGTGGCATTGTGCGGCGGCTGCGCTCAGCATGCTGCCGCCTCTATCTGCTGGACCATCCTTCTGTCAACGCCACTCCTCCTCCGGTGGGAGGTCAAACTGCTCCGCTGCTGCACCATCATCCCTTTCTTTTTCTTTTTCTTTTTTTCTTCCCAGTTGAACCAAGTCATTGTGGGGCTACAGTTGTGCCAGACACAGTCAATGCAAGAGCACACGCTGTTCAACGTGAAGTCAGCGATCTGTGGACACTGAAAACATGAACAAAAGGAAGTTAAAATCAATCATATAGAATATTAGGTTGTTAATCTACGTGAGTAAATGTCCAAAAAGTGCTCGAAGGTCTTGGAAAACAAAACCGAGACTTAAACGTTTCCTTACATATCTCTGATTTGTGGCACCAGAGTATTTCTGTTGGTATTTACACCACTAAAAATGATATCTATAGCGTCTTAAAAAGTATTGCAGGATTGTTGCAGTATCTTCATATGGGACACCTGCTGGGATTGTTTATTTATTTCAGATGAGAATGGAGTATTTTGAATCTACAGCGCCATCTGTTGGAGGCAACATGGCAACTCATGGCTGTCACTGTCTTTATAGCAGTTTTATACACCTAGTATTTGCCTGTTTTATCAGCACAATCAGGTAAAAACAAATCTGAAATACTTCAAGGATCAAGGCTTTCAATATTAAAAAAACAGAGCCCAGGGATCTGTTGAGGTAATCTATAAATATTTAAAAGCTGTGTCTGTCATTTATATCTACGTCCCAGTCTAACCTATTATTTCTCACTCATTTCCTGAACAGGATTACACACGGTTTGGGGATTTCTTTAGTCAAAAGCTGAACATTATCCCCAAGCTTTTTGGTTTTCTATTAGCAGGATTTTTGAAGAGTTTTATCCAGAGCTTGTGTGGCTTTGTTCATTCTTACATGAAGTGTAAAAAGAAAGAAATGTAAATGGTTTATTGTCTATTATGGGCTCATTTGATTTTGTCCAGAGCCTCTTAGGGTCATTCCTGCTCTTGGACTTGACTGGATATATCCCAGTAAAATCATGAAACCATTAAAATACTTTTGTTGTGTGTGCTTCAGTTTTTTCTCTTTCAAGTCCTGAGAAAACCTGTCATGTTTTTAGTTTGATTACCACGTCCCTATAAAATCTTTTATTCATGACAGGTGAAAATTTATATTTTCTCAATTTATTACCTAATTTTTTCATCAAAGTTAACTTCATGTAAACCAGGCAAATACATCAAATGACATACCTGTCAGAGTTAAATCCCAGCAAAAGAAAGATCAATGGTTCAGTATGTGTTATTAATCACTGATTAAATCTTCCCTGTTTTTTCTCTATAAGGAAGAGGATGTCCATGGAAAGTTACACGTTTACTTTACTTGGAAAAGGGGAAAACCTTAAACCTATTGATCTCTCACCAGTTCCAACGAAACGACTTTACGACAAGGTGAATGATTTTTTTTTTTTTTTTAAACTTTAGCCGAAGGTCCACTTGTTCACAATTGACTCACAGGAAAATGAATAGCTTTTCCTCACGATTAGTGGCACTGCTTTTTATACCGTATGTTATTAATAAAGTATTCATAATGTTAACTAGGTTACTTCCGCTAATTTACTGCCCATTAAATCACAAATAGATGTGCAGCAGTTATGCTAGCATGTTACATTAGCAATGCTTTAACGAGAGTAGACAGATAAAAATAATTTTAGCGGCACTCCCGACATAAGTGATCGATGATACTGAAACAACATAACGTTTACTTGTACCACTTTCACAGAAAAGTAACTCAGTCTGTTGGAAACAGTATTTATCACGATTTGTTTGCGAAAAACTACAAAAAGATTTTACCGGTTAACTTAAAGGTTCGCGCATGCGCTCTTCCAAGCTGTGTGTCACATAAAAAGAGTCCCCCTGTGTTTTCCGCATAATTTGACTTTTTTTCCCCTTTAAAATGGCGGGTAAAAATTTATTTGAGTGGGTTGCTATAATTAAGGGTACTTTTTGTACCTTCAGGGTACTTCCGAAAATTTCGGCTATATTCAAGAGGTTTAAACTATAAGTTAGGCGTGGAGGGAGAAACATTACGTCATGGACACAATTTAAAACCCTTTGTACCCAATCAAAGTATTGTGTATTAAAGTAATTTATTGATAGTTGTCAGTCTATCCAGTGATATTTAGCAAACAGGAACTGCTAATAGCGAATATGGCATGCTTAATTTTCCAAAATGTAAACAAATATAAGCTACAAAACTCAGTTTAAATTACAGCCCATAGCATAACTGAACCCCTAGCAACAGTATAGGCTATGTCCTGTTTTTTGAAAATGTTTCCATCTGTTCACATAAGCGCAGACTTTTTACATTAAATGTAACATAATCAAAAAGACATGAAACATATCTACTTTTACTACAATTGCCCAGTTACACTGTGATTGGGCAACTTTTTGTCAGTCAAATCTGGCAACACTGTCTTCTGGCATCACCTTTAAGGTAGTAGTTGGGTCAAATAAAATAAAAACTGAGGCAAAGATACTGTAAGGTGACACGGTATTATTATATACACATCCACTGTGTTTCTGCCATCTGACAAATGCAAGTCCAGTTTTCACTTAGGCAAACATTTTAGCTGTGGTTTGTTCTCCACACCCATCTCCAAAGAAACTTCTTACACAGCAAGGTTTTAATATTTTTTTTTTCCACCATCAAGTCCCTAACTTTGGCTCTGATAAACCCAGTGACCCTGTGTGTCTATCAACGCTTGTTTGCTGAAAACAGCTGCCTGCTGACAGCGGTGAGACTAAACATACAGGAAATGAGCCGTAAAATCAAAACAACCAGCTAAAAGAGGACAAGAAGCTCCACAGAGCTCTACAGTGGTGATAACGTTCTTTGGTATTGTCATCATGAACAACCCCTTTCAATCATTGAACTTTTGGTTTTACACATTTTAAATGATTTGTTTTTAATGCATAAGAACCAAAACAAAGGTCACTACTTTAAATTGCAATGTTTTACTTTTGATATGTCATTTAAGATACTTTAAAAAATATATATTTTAATGTACATAGATACTTGGGGGGGGAGTCCATGTTATTCAGTTTTGATCAGTCAATCACTCTGATTTCAGATAAAAATAAAAAGAAGCTTGCACTAATGTGATTAATGTTCAGTTGTTCAAAAACAAGAAGCTATGTTTTTGGTATTAAGTAACACTCAAACTCAATATATTTTAATTATCTGTTTGTTTGTTTTTTAACTCAACATCTACACACTAACCTTTGCTCAAATCTAGTTCTCTGGATTATGCACAGTAACAAGAGAGCAGCATTTAATATGTATGAAAATCAAGGTTAAACATTATTTACTGGGGATGTTAATTGTTTCAGGTGTCATCCAAGAAACACTCTGATACCTGATGCTTTTTGGAAAGTTGGGGGATATTGCCAAAACAAAGCCAGGACAGGGGGAATTTACTGAGACATCATTTGTCTGAACTGCCAAGTGAGAGAGTGATTTTATATCTGGTTTACTTTTCTGCATAGGTGTCAAAAGTCTTGTAAATCAAAGGTATGTTATATATATCCTTAAAAACTGATTTATACATATGTATGGACTGAGATGAATGTTAACTTTCTATCCATAATTTATCGTTTTTGTTTCAAAAGAAGTTACATTTCAGTCATTGATACATTTGGACAAACAACGATCTGTTTATCTATGATAAAAACTACACTGCAAACACAATAATATAATATGAAACCTTATGTTAAGCAGAATTTATCCTGTCTAGATGATTATAAGAGCGTATTCATGATGCAAAGTGAGTGTGCATCCTATGAGCCATTAGGACCAGACATCTTTAAATGCAAAAATTGCCAAAATGTAAACAATTAATCAGCATGTATGAGTTAGTCACAAAAAACATCAGATATAATTGTGCAGTTAAAATACTTTGGCCTCTATGTCACATATAAGAGCCAAAGTTTTAGCGAGGACTTCATCACCATGTTTTTTTTTTTTTTTTTTTTAAGGCTCATTAAAGATAAACAAACACCTGAACATGCCATAGTCAAAAATAAGAGATTTGCCGTCTTGGGCTTTTTGCTACTTAAATTTTCCGCAAGTTGAAATTTGTTCACAAAACAGTGTTTTATGTTTTCATTCATAACACAAAATATTGTTAAGGCTAACATCAGTACGACATATCTGAGACAAGTTAGTGTGAGAGGCGATTGTCCCTCATACATGAGTGTATAATGCAAAACAGGTGCTGTTTTACACATTTACAACCTAGAGCATGTCAGCATTTCCATGTTTTCCACCCTTGTGCATCAAGTTTTATTTGTGGAAAAAGAAGGCAGCAGTGTTGAGACAGAACAATAGCTACGCCTTCGTTTCACAACTCCTCAGGTTTACTTCAAATTAAATTTCAAAAACATAAAGCCTATTCAGTATTTGGCTTGATTTTCCCTTTCAAGGAGGCTTCGAGAGGTATTTGCTTCAGCTTGTTGATGCTTTGTAGTTTGAGATGTGTTCTGTGGTATGTGACTATCTGATGCTGCTGCTTTGATCCCTGATGTCTTTCCACAGGGTTTTATTTTGGGCCAGCTCGTGCCTTTCATGTGAAATTATTCCTGGAAGTGAAAATCCACCTCCTCCTTTTTCTCTGAAATTCTTCGAAACATTTGCTGACATTTCAAAAAAAGGCCAAATCTTATGAATTGCATGTTTATCATCAAGCAATTCAATGAAATACCTTATGGTTATCATTTAAACTGGTAGGTGTAGCTGAGATATTTCAGTCTGGAACAACCAACAGACCGACCTCGCTGTTCCTGCAGGATAAATTCATGTTGTGTTTGAGGTTAGCTCCAATGAATGTGTCTTATTAAAAGAGGATGCTTGAGGTGCATTGACATACATGCAGAAGTAGTTTTCATGTTTCTGTTTCTGTCATGTTACTTTTATGCTGTTGCTCTAAAATGGCTGAATGTGTGTAAACAATGAGCTGAGCTTTAATGAAAAGTCTATCTGATATCATGTCAGTTAAGACTGGAGATAGTTAGCCCAGTTCATTCACTTGCAGTGGAATCTGACACTAAACTATGAGCAACAGGTCTGAAAATGAGAATTAAATACAGTTATTCTCCCTTAAAAATAAACATTTGAATGGAAAACTAACATTTCTGTCTTTGTATATTATTTCAGATTGTTCTTAAATATTATAGATGTCAGATTCAGCAGCTGTGGCTGGCCTGGAAAAGATATTAAGTCAGTAAAATGCCCATAGAGAGAGAAAACACACTGTTTACTGGGTTTAGTCCTGCATCTCTCCCTACTGTCCATTTTGGGTATTACATGTGTGGCAGACTCCTCTCCTCCTCCACAGATAAGCCAAGAAATATGATTAAATACATTTGATAAGTTTCTTAGATCTTAACTCACTGTTTCTGTATGTTTTTTCCCTACTGTTCCCACTACTTAAGCTCATTATTTGTATCATTATGTACCCTGCACTTTCATTCATCCTTTACATTATCATTTATTATTTGCACCTCCCATTGTTTTACATCTATACTTTTTTCTGTTCATTTATTTAGTATGGGACAAAACCAGCGCTAAGAGTCCTCCTTAAATGGCACAAAAAGACAGACAGATAGATTAACGGAAAATAATTATAATCAAAGCAGTCACACCAGTCAACAAAAATAAATAAATACAACTAAACATATTATGCTAAAACAGAAGGATCCTGGACTAAATGTCTGTATTCTTCTTTGTGATGTATGATTTTTTTTATAGAAGCCTTGGTTGTGTTTGTTGTTTCCTGTTAAATAAAGTTTAAAAATAGCTGGCAGGTTGGTGTTATTACGACTACCTGCCACTGAAATGTGTTAGTTAAGAGTGTTCAGTTGTCTATCAATATGTGGCAGAAATGTCTCAAACATTTTATCCTCATTAAAATGTAATTCTATTGTTTTCCGGCAAGCTGCGCCATTTCCCAACATTCAAAGTGTCCTGTTAATGTAAATAGTTCGTCAGAGAGTCTTAAAAATAGAGAGGCACAAGTGTTCCGGCTCCGTGTATCGCAATGAATCATGGGAGCATTCAGGTGATTAGCCGCGGTCATGGCTCTACTACTAGCGTCTCATCTCCGCTCACGTGCATTGTCTCTGGTTGTGTAAAGGGATTGCTGGAACGCTGACACAGCGCGCAAACTCTCGCGAAATTAGCAACAGATTTGACCAAAAATGCTATTACCTAGCCATTTCCGGGTCAGGGGGAGGCCGTGGAGGACAGGACGAAAGGCGGAGTGATCACAGGACAGATCTGGGACTAAACGGATTGTTTTGTCAACCACAGTGGCGCACGGCTAACCGCAGCTAGCTTAACTGTCCGCTGACCCGACAGACCACCCGCTGGTCACATGAAGTGAATTTGATCGGGAAGGAGGAGGTGGTGGAGGAGGATGGCGGAGCGGGATATGCCACCGGGAGATCTGCCTCTGCAGTCATCCTCGGAGGTTTCTGAAAGTTCTGGGAGGCAAAATTCCTCGGATGAAAACGGACACGCCGACAGCCCGGACGAGACTCTGTCTCCGACCTCGGTGATTTACTTCAAGGAGGCGTTAAACTCCTCCAACTTGAGGTTTGGGAAGACTGGGTCGCTGTCACCCACTTCCCTCCGACAGTATGACTTCCAGATTGAAAGGATCGAGTCGAAACGAAGAAGTAAGTGCTAACAAACTTTGAAAAGTCCCGAGCTAGCAAATACCACCCTCCTTTATAACCTTTAATGTACAAAAAACACCAACTGCGCCTCCTGTTAGCGCAGCTAGCTAGCTAGTGTAGTTAGCTAACTTTGGTTTGTCCCTGAACAAACAACTTCCCTCCTACCTGCTCGTGACTCCTGAAGACTGTCACTGACTCAGCCAAGGTTAGGAAAGTCATAAACAACATAAACATGTCAATTAATCATTATTCTCATCAATAACTTTAGGTGGCATGTTAATCAGATGACACAGTTAATGTAAACAAGGTGTGTGGTTCATAAACTCCTCTGTTTGTGTTGGATTTCTTACTGAGTTGTGTTGTTTTTACAGCTCTGATGAATCACTTTGTAACGCTGCTGTTTGCTGTTGTACAAATTTAACGGTGGATTGGTCATAGCTGGGCTCAAAGCTCTCTCTGTGTTTTGTGTTATGTTTGTCACCCACATTTCAGATGAACTAACAAACACTTATAACAACTATTCTTTCTCTTTTTAAATAAATAAAGAGGATTATGTCCCAGTCACTCACACTTAACTTTACATTGCTTTCACATCTCCATTGGATGATCATAAGAGGATGTATGCACTGACTGTCTCTGCCATGTATCATAAGTAAAAGCAAACAGATTCATGCATGAGCAGGTCAGTAATGAGTGTTTCCTGCAGAGCTGCAACAATCACTTCATTAATCAAACTACTGAAGCAGCTGTTCTGATAATCAATTAATGATTTCAGTCATTTTTCAAGCAAAAATTGTTCTGGTTGCAGCTTCTCCAGTGTGAGTGTGTCTCTGTTTTATCAATGCAAACAGAATAGGTCAAACTAAAACCGCGTCCTCTTAACTGGTCACTCGGTTTTCAGCTGAGTTAGATTTTGCTTTTGATTAGTCCTTTTATTCTTTTCTTTACTTTTGACTATCTCTGCCAAGGAGGTGATGTTTTTACCCGTGTCTGTTTGTTAATTTGTCAGCAGGATTATGCTAAAAGTACTGAACAGATCCTCAGCAGACTTAGTAAAGGGATGGGACTCTGGTCAGGGAAGAACTCATTACATTTTTTTGAGGATCTGGTCACTGGAGTGGATTCAGGATTTTTTAAAAATCACTGTCCTTAACATTGCGAGATCAGGCATCTACTCAGGAAATGATGTTTGGATCTCGATGCGAAACACCAGACATATTTATGGTGTTGAGGTCCATGAGGTTGTACAGTCTGGTGCAGATCCAGATGATAATCCAGACCTGGTGGAGGAGAAAGTTTCACAGACGTGAGCAGGGTCGTTTAGCCTTAGCAGAGGTTTGTGCTCCACTGATTTTAAGCAACACTGTGGATACGGATCATTTATGTTTTGTTTTTTTCCTAAGAATTGTGACTAAGATACATAATAAGCAGGACATTTTCAGTGTGAAAATAAACTCACAGATACAGATATGTCTGCTAATATCATCCAAATTATTACATGGGCCCATTTATTGGTCTTGCTCTTGAAAATAATCTGTTGATTATCGATCATGGAAACAGTTAACTCATGAAATGTGGGGGGAGACTAAGGGGGGTGTCATGTAACAGAGCTTGAACTAAGGATGCTGTGATTACATGGTCAGTGTCTAGACCACAGGGACCCTGCACTGCTCTTTAATAAACATTAGAATTCAGTAAATCCTCCTGCTTTCATCTGTGACAGAACAGTAATTCTGAAGCAGTTTGACCATGAGTAATTAAATCAGATCAGATCAAGAGCTTTTGCATACAACATGACAGAGCTTAAATATTGACTTTTCTTGGTTTTCAAGGCTGATAGCTTCTTGTAGCTGTGTAATCAGAGCGCTGAATGCTCTGTTGGTCTGTTTATTTGACCACAGCTACAAAGGTTGTAATGTGGGTTTAGTATTTTTCCTCAGATTTGATGAGTGTGTATTTACAGAGGATGATATTTATGTGTGAGAGTGAGGCTTTCATTTTGTCCACATGCACCAGGTCTGCAGAAACTCCACCAGTGCATCACTTTGCTTTCCTCAGTGGAAATTAAACCAACACTCTAATCATTTACATCCAGGTCATCTGGCCTCATTACCCTTGTTGCTCGCTGCTGTCTGTGTTCTGCTGCAGCCAGTTCAGTGATTGTGTTGCCAAATAACAGGCCTGTGTGTCGGATCAGGGGACGCTGTTGATGCTTGTGAGACAGATGAGTCCTCTGCTGCATCATTAGCATCGGCTGGGTACTCAGGGGACCCCCATCCCCCCCTCTCACCCCCCACCCCCACCTTATTTTTACGCATGCACCATCTGCTCACGTGACCGTGTGTTGCTGTACCCAGCACTAACTGTCAGCCATCTTGGTCGACACCCACCCAGTGCATTCACTGCGGTGCACAGGCAGTCCAATCAGAGTGAGCCGGTGTTGAGCTGACCGGAGGAGGGCTGTGATTTTCAGCACGGTGCTCTCTTGCATTTTAAATTCCCCAGTCTGCACAAAAGGGATAACAAGAGGAGGTTGAAGAGGAGGAGGAGGTGGTGGAGGAGGAGAAGGCAGGGCAGCCTCTCTCTCTCTCTCTCTCTCTCTCTCAAGACAGCAGCGTAATTCACTCAGTTGTAGCCAGGAGGAGAGGAGGATGCAGGCGTAAAGAGGAGGAAAAGCAGCACCCTTTCCAAACACCTGCTGAAAGCTGCTGTGCTGTGGGCCTTCCCCCGTCTTGGCTGTTTCTCCCTTTTGTTTTGATGCTCTTTTCATCCTCTCTGGTTTCCTCCTCTCTCTTTCTTTTTTTTAATTACTGGGGCCTTCACTGGCTTCTGGAACAAAAGCTACTACGCCTTTTTCCCTCGGTGGTGTTGGTTTAGCCTCACATCAGCTGAGTCATCATGTCTGATCTGACGCCTCAGAGCGAAACCCCGACTCCCACCACCGACAAGATCACCCAGGCCGCCCGGGAGACCATTTATCTCTGCAACTTTCGCGTGTCTGTCGATGGCGAGTGGCTCTGCCTCCGCGAGCTCAACGACATCTCCCTCACGCCGGACCCCGAGCCGGCCCATGAAGGTAACAGACAGATTTCAGCTCGGCGTCCGAGGACACGTCTCTGTTAGTTAGGGCGTGGTGGTACACAAGGTTCCCCAGACGCTGCACGTTTTGTTTGAGCTGTGTCATGATGGGTTTTTTTTGGAGGGGGGGGACGGGTTGATATCCCTGAGAGTCACAGCAGGATGACGCTGCTTGTAAATAAGCCAGGGATGGGTGACAAAACAACCAGGAAGTGCAGCTTGTTTTGTCATCAGAATGATTTAGACAACAGGTATTTGATGGTGTCTGTTTTCCTTTATCTGTGGCAGCAGAAACAGGTTTGCGTGTTGTTTATTTACACATGTTTCACTGAGAATAAACAAGACGAGATGCAGCTGAATCCAGATATTTAAATCTGGCTGTGAGCACAGACCTTCCTTTAAACAGATAAGAGTTTGCTGCAGTATAAACTGTGTTTCTTTGGTTTTGAATTTGATGGAGAGCACAGTATCTGCTGTACATCCTGACTTCCTCATCTCTCACCACGCCTTCTCAGGCAGGTCCACAGTCCTCTAAAGGAACGGAGGCAGTTCAGACTTTTCCTCGGCCACTTGGCAAATTCAACACTGCAGCAGTTTAACCTTCAGCTCTGGAGATGATTTACAGTCCAGCTGAATGTAATGATATCACAGAGGACAGTTACAGAAACATTTGTAGGATTAAGTCTCTCATGTTGTGAGCTGATATTTTTTATTTCACTGCAATATTACCTCATGTCTGGTTTCCACCGGTGCAGTTTTACCTGTTAAATTATGAGGCTCAGGTTTAAATAACATGCAACATTTATTTAATTCACTCTTCACTTGTTTCTTTTTGTGCAGCGGGGGAATTCCTGGATGATTCAGACGAGTGTTTTAACTCAAGTGACTCTTCTGTTGAAAGAGGAAATGCAAACAAAAGCTTTATTTAAATCAGGCAGGATAGTTGTTGGTGTTACAGTAACATGAAATAATGCATCTAACACTGACTTGCTCTGTCTTGTGCTGAATATTAAATCATGTTGGATAAGTCTGAGGTTTATGTAGATCTGGAAAATCTTGTTTTTAGCATCTGAGACACTTGAAATATTATTGTTGTTATTAGCAATGCAGTTAGACTTGTGTGTATGGGATTAAATCAGAAGTGAGGCTGTTGTGTTGATGCATTTTGTCTTCAAACATAATTAAACAGAGAAGAAAAAAGATAGAAAAAACTGTTCTGATGCAGATTTACATCAATAATGTATCAAATTAATCAGCTAATTACCTTTTGGTTGCAGCCAGTTTGTGTTAAAAGTCAGATCTTCATGTTTTATACTAAATGCAAACCATAGACTGAATGAATGTTTAATAATGTAAACAGATGCTGAAGGACAGTATAATCCTGCATCCTCGACTAAAAGCCTCTCAGTGTCTGTTATGTACTTACATTAATAATGGATCAGACAGACACATACAGATGGATCATACCAAGAAGTAAGTGCCAGCTGTATTAGATTTGGCTAATTTAACTGTTTTCTCTTTAATATCTTGACATTAAAATACAGAACTTAATCAAAATATATTTGTTTTTCCTCTTCAGTTTAGCTCCTGACTCATTCCTGCTGACCGATCATTGTCTGTGTCATTACCATGACGACTTAAACAACCTGTTCCTGGTTTTTTCCTTCCTTTTTTTTTTTTTAGATCCCAAGGATCCCATTGCGATCGAGAGGCTTAACTTGATGAACATGGCCAAACTGAGCATCAAGGGCCTGATCGAGTCGGCTCTCAACCTCGGACGCACACTTGACTCTGACTATGCACCTCTCCAGCAGTTCTTTGTCGTGATGGAGCATTGTCTGAAACATGGCTTGAAAAGTATGTGATCATTAAAACCTGTGTCTTCACTCAAGTTTTATTTTTGTCTTTCCTATCCACTAGAATACTTCCTGGTTAGTTTCCGCTGTTTCTTTAAGTCCAGAGTGATGAGTCAGTGACCCAGATTCCTTAGAATAAAATATCTCAACCAACGCTGTCTCTCAACCATCAGCTAAGAAGACTTTCCTGGGCCAGAACAAGTCTTTCTGGGGGGCGTTGGAGCTGGTTGAGAAGCTGACGCCTGAGGCAGGAGAGATCACTGCCAGTGTAAAAGACCTGCCTGGCCTCAAGTAAGACTGTTATATCATTTCTCTAAAGAAGGCAGACAGATTTCTCCCTTCAAAACTTAAGATTTTAATGATATTATCAATATGTTTTATAAAATTTGTGCACAAAGCAGCGTCATGTTCTGGTAAGAGCTCCTTAACAAGTTGCCACTGATTTTTTTTTTTTTTAGTTTTGTGTTTCAGTTGTGAAGTTTCAAGTGTATTTATATCCAACTTCCCCGTGTGATTACACAGAACTCCCCTGGGACGAGGGCGTGCCTGGTTACGACTGGCCCTGATGCAGAAGAAGCTCTCTGAC
Source organism: Lates japonicus (assembly GCA_033238685.1). NCBI lineage: Eukaryota > Metazoa > Chordata > Actinopteri > Centropomidae > Lates > Lates japonicus. The sequence goes on from BRZM01000019.1 coordinate 10,735,180, forward strand.
TACATGAAGACCATCATCAACAGAAAGGACCTGCTCAGGTGTGTTTGTAAAACATCTGTGATTATATTTCTCTTTTCACCAAGAAGTGTTGTGGCACATGATGCACATTTAGAGCAGCAGAAACAAGACAGGGTTTCTGCAGGTCTAGAAAAGTCTTAGAAAGCTTTAGAGGAGATTAAAAAGCTTTAAAGGATTGTGTGACTTTCAGTGGTGGAAGAATCATTCAGATCCTTTACGTAACTAAACAACAGCTACACACAATAACACAAAAAAACAATCCGATCGCGGCAGCAGTTTTTCAGCAGCTCCTGTGATCTGCAGGGTTAAATCGCTGTTTTTGTCAATGGAGTCTGGCAGTGATATATAGCGATGTTTCTGGGTAAACGAAAAGGATCTTACTCTTTAATAAAAAGTTCTCTCTCTGTAGGAATCCTATTCATAATGTCAGACACTTAAATGTTGGATTATATTGCAGCAGCTGTTTACAGTGGCCAGATACACTGTTCTTGCTCAATACTGCACCAATTCCAAAGGTTTTTGTCCTTATCAATCATTTACACCCAAAAACATGCGACTTTCATTGGTGGAAAAAGTTTTCAGATCTTCTACTTAAGTAAAAAAAACAATAACACACAACAACAGAAACAAACTATCCAATCGAGGCAGCTGGATTGCAGAAGCTCCTGTGATCTGTGATGTTAAATAGCTGTTTTTGTCAATGGAGTCTGGCAGTGATATATAGTGATGTTTCCGTTCTTGCTCAGTAATGCACCGATTCCAAAGATTTTCGTCCCTATCAATTATTTACACCCCATCATGGGTCATAAATATTCTTTTCCTGCCTGTCATAGACAGTAACATTAGTTCTAATTTATTTGTAATTTATGAGATGTTACCAGTTTAAAATGGTCAAGTCAAGACATTAGAACTTATTGTTATGCACAGCTGGGAAGTACTAACAAAAATGTAATAATAATGTCAATAAATAACTCCTGAAACAACTGGTGTGACCGTGAAAAGGGTATTTCATTGTGTTGTAAGTCTTCAGTTTAATGGTGAACCCTGCAAAACCATCTGTCTGATCCGACAGTATTTTAACTCCTCTCCTCTCCGCAGTGAGTTCTACGAGCCGAATGCGTTGATGATGGAGGAGGAGGGAGCCGTCATCGCTGGGCTGCTCGTCGGACTAAATGTCATCGATGCCAATCTGTGCATGAAGGGAGAGGACCTGGACTCACAGGTTGTTATTCTGCTTTCACTTTCAACTTCCACCTCGACACGCAAGAAAGAGCAAAATCAAAAACGGGCTCATTTTGATTTGTGGTCACAGGAAGGAAGGTGCTGTAATGTTTAATAAATATACCAGAGGCTGTAAGTGAGACAGAGTGCAGGAGTTTTTTCACTTTTGCTCAGATTTTTCTCCGACATAAAATCTGTCAGTAAATCCCTCACTCCTGATGTTTGAAGCTTTTACGTGTCTTAAAAAAGGCGGTTGCTAACGAGTGTCTAAATGAGACTACAGAGGTTGTTGGGAACGTTAACATGAAAACCCATCTACTCACCAGTCCACCTTTACAGCCTCGTTGTGTTTCTACTCACGCTCTTTCAAACTATCACTAACTTTCTAAGAAGAAAGGCTTTTGTCATGTGACCGTGGTGTAGTTGGTTTATAGCCTAACATTAGCTTTTTACTTCTGGAGATTGGATCTAGGCTTCAAACATCAGAACAGTGGTGTCAGTAGTATCATAGTATCATAAACTGTTGTTGGTCACAGTTTATTTTCTGCAATAATCCAAAACCCAATAAAAAAAATCCTGTTCACTTTTTGTCGAGGGAACCAGGGGGATGCTAACCTCTAGGTTGGACTACAAAAATAGGAGGTATTTAAGTAAGCACTGAGGCAAAGATTTCAGACCACTCTGTCTTCGTAAACAATAAAATTCTCTACAGTGCAGTTTTAAAACAGGGAAACAGTTTCCTCAAAAACCTCAGGAATCTCTGCCTCACGCTCTGTTAGTCGTCAGTTTGGGATTGAGCCCAGAGTCACTGGGAGGATGGGCAAGTCGCCAGGTTGTCATCAGCTTTTTAAATCTGTGTTATCTTTGAGTACAATGAAGTGAAACCTCTCCTGTTACAACCTCTTGTTAATGTGCTAAAGATATTTAGTTAACCTGAATGCATCTTAAAAAGTACTTCAACATGATGTGTTTCAGTGAACACATAATCAAGGATCTGTCAGGACCACAGAGCTGTGGCGTGGTCTCTGTTCTGTCATTGATTCTCTGTTTCTGATTAAATTACCTCCACAGGTCGGGGTGATTGATTTCTCAATGTACCTCAAAGATGGCGGACACAGTAGTAAGAGTGCAGAGGGGTGAGTGCTGCTTCCTGATCTTTAACCAGAGTGATTTTCATCTGTCAAACCTGGGCCTGGAGTAGAGCTGTGTTTCATCCTGTCAGCTTTGCTTTTAGCTCTGATTGTCTTGATTTGTCTTGTGTCAGACATTTGGTCGCTTATTGTCTTGATGTTAAGACGTAGACACGGTAGATTAGTGTTGATCATAAGGAAGCGTTTATTAGTTGTTTATTTGCTGTGCTGAATTTTATGAGGAGGAGATGAGTAAAAAAATAAAAAACAGTTAAAAAGAAAAATCAGTAGGTATCAGTAATCGATTAAACTGAATTGTTTGGTCTTCAAGACACTAGAAAACTGTTTTTAAAAAGTACAATATAAAGATAATAGACAAGATATTCATTTAATAAAAGACAATACAGCAACTCCACCAGCTTTCTACCCTTAAAAACAAATCTGAATATCCAATAAGTGCAGTATTTATTTATATATTTTTGTCTTTTTTGTAAAAGAAAATTATTTATTTTCTTTTTTCTTCTTCTTCTTTTCTTATTTATGAATTTAAAACTACAAAGTACAAAAAAGGCTGTCTTTCTCTAGCCCCATGTATGTATATGACTGCGTATGTTAAATCACTTTTTATGCATGTAGTGTTTATTTTACTTCACCAATAAAGAAAAGACAAAGAAAAGCAGAAAACTTAAAGAGCTGATGCCATTTCTGCTTAAAAACTGACTTAAACAACAATCTTCTGTCGATCTACTGATCAAATAATCGACTAATTGTTGCAGCTCTACTAGTATGAGACAAGAATTTACTGGTGATTTAAAAAATACGAAATAAAAAAAACTACTTGTTTTCCTTGGATTGCTGCACGAGCACCTTCTGCTGAATCCTTTTGTTTGAAATATGGATCTAAATATTACTTTTAATGTAAATCTAAAACCCATATTATTTTCTGTGAACTTATTTTCATTCTGGTTTCGATATTTCACATTTTACTCATCATGAAAGTGACAGAAAATATTACACGGTATTCAGCGGGCTGCAGTAATTCAACTCGAGGTGGCTAACGGCTAACTACATGTTTTCATCTTTCTCTCTCTGCTCCTTCAGTGACGGTCAGATCACAGCGATTCTTGATCAGAAGAATTACGTGGAGGAGCTGAACAGACATTTAAGGTTTGTCGATTGTAACCGCTTCACTCTCATGTTCAGCCGCTTGTTGAGCTCAATGACTGATGTGATGTTTCTGTCTGTTTACAGTGCATCAGTAAATAACCTCCAGGCCAAGGTGGACGCTCTGGAAAAGTCCAACACAAAGCTAACAGAAGAGGTGGGTCATACAGAGTTGTGTGTTTTATCTCTGCACAAATACCTTTTCTTAAAAATGTCTGCTTCAGCTGCAAAACTGCAAGTATTTTTTTATTTACAGAGCTAGTTTGTTTACTTTCGTCTCCACAGCTTGCAGTGGCAAATAACCGGATCATCACCTTACAAGAGGACGTGGAGAGAGTAAAAGAGGAGAGCTCATATCAGATGGAGTCCAGGAAGGTGAACAGATTCTTTTGTCCTCCTTCAAATTACGATAAATTATCACACCAGGATGCAATCAAAAAGTTCTGAGACTGCACTTTTAACAAGCAAAAATCATACCTGATTTAAATTTGGCCGCCATCCCCTTCAAATTCATCACCTCATGCAGCAATACACCGCTCCCAACGGTCCTACCACAGCTTGAATTGTCCTTGAATGCCTCACTCTGTAAACACCGTCTATGACCGTCACTTTGGCGAGGAGGAAGAAGTCTCAGGGAGACATATCTGCCGAGTAGGGCGGGTGGGGAGCGACGATTAAGTTGGTGCAGCCAAAAAATCACAACGCGCCACATTCCAGGTCGTTGGTGTTGAATGTCCTGCCTCAGATGCCTTCGAATGGTGTAGTAGAACTTGGCGTTGACAGTCTGACTCTGGGGGACGAATTCACGGTGCATAATCCCACGAACGTCAAAGGTTTTTCTGGGTCGTAGCCACCAGTGATGATCCTCGACATCCAGGGCCTGTTGACAGACATACTGATGCACAGAATTATATTTTTTAGCTCAATGAAACATTAGGAAAGCCTTAAAAACAAACTTGTATGGACATTTTTTCCTTTTGAAAAGCACTGATTTAGTCTAAGATGGAAAAGTTTTTTCAAGTCCAAAGCCATCATTAGTTATCAACAAGCTTATAACAAACTTAATATTGTTGTGATGATCTTTGATTTGTGTACATTGTCAAACAATCTCAGAGGCATGTTTTAATCAGTAAGATACATTTCTAATTGGACTTGTAAGCAGATTAAGAAATAAACAAGAGAAAGGCACCTCCTCCCTGCTGGACTGGTGAAGATCTTCATCAGGGGCGACTCAGGACTAAGCAATATTTAAAAATAGGGGAGGATGTTTGTGGCTCTGAAGCTAAATATCTACACAACATACAGTACATCTGTAGTGAGAGAAAAATGCTGCTTTTTGTCTTATTATATACGTTCCTGTTGTCTTCAGGCATTAAGAAGCGACTCAGCAGCAGACGGACAAGCGCTGGGTGAAACACGCAAGCAGCTCAAAGAGGAAACCCTGCTTCGATTGGTGCGTTTAAGGCTCTGAGTGATGTCTGTTTAGCTTTGTGTAACTCTGTTTAGACCTTGATGCTGTCGTGAAAATATAAGTGTATAAGTGTATGTGGTTTAAGCTGAGTTAAAGCTGATTGTCGCAGTACGTGGAGAAGGAGCTGGAGGTGCAGATCGGGATGAAGCAGGAGATGGAGCTGTCGATGAAGATGCTGGAGAAAGACAGCTGTGAGAAGCAGGACGCTCTGGTGGAGCTCAGACAGCAGCTGGAAGACCTTCGTGCCATCAACCAGCAACTTAGCTACAAGTCACAGGTAAACCTTTCTGATCCAGTAACTTCACCAGACTCTGGTTCGAGTCTCTGCTGCTTCCTCATCCAAATACCAGCATCTGCTCCTCTTATTTAAAGTGTTAATCAGTGGATTGGTAATACAGTGATCAGCCACGACATTAAACCACTGACAGGTGAGTAGCACCGATCATCTCATTAGATCACAATGTTCTGTTGGGAAACCTTGAGTCCTTACACTCCCCAATGGCAGGGGCTCTCCTCAGCAGGAGACAATGCTCAAAAGCACCTGAAGAACTCATAAAGAGCCTAAGGTGTTGTTGATCTCTGAGTCTAATCTGGGTTGGTGGGTGGGCTCTTTAAATGTTCATGAGACATTTCTGAGCAGTTTTTGCGGTGTGGTGGTTTTGTCCTGCTGGAGGAGGCACCTGCCATGACGGGAGAGGAGGTGCTTGGTCTACAAGAATGTTTAGGTCTCAAAGTAACATCCAGATGAATGAAGGACCCAGGGTTTCCCAGCAGAACATCGTGTTCTAACAAGAAGATCAAGGTTATTCACTTCACCTGTCAGTAGTTTTAATGTTGTGGTGATCAGTGTATAATTTTGGTGCTAAGCGGCTGTTATTTGCACAGATAGTAATTGGTTGTTTATTTCTAAAAAGCCACTGTTGTGTGCCTGTAGATTATGACCGGACAAGATAAACATTCAGAAAATATCCAGAAGAGTTTTCATGAACTTGTAGAGTGAGTCACTGACAACATCAACAAAAATTTGTGTAGAGACTCTATGGATTATTGTGATCAACTTGAGAAAGGACTAACGTGCCTCATCTTCCTCAGAGCGCAGATGCCAGCTCTAAACAGAAGAGTGAAGTCATCGCTTGCCTGGAGGAGAAAATAAACCAGATGACGGGGACTGTAAAACAGCTGGAGACCAGGTGAGGACAGTTTAACACAGACACAAGTGGTATTTTAAATAATTGTCACAGTAGATAGATTTGTAATGGTATCACTTACCAACTACCTGTTTGTCGTTTTTCTCCTTCACTTTCATTTCCCATTATTTTCTCCATCACTTTATTTATCCCTCTTGTAAAATCAGTGAGAAACATATGGTGAAGCAGGCCAGACACCTGAACTCAGCAGCGGGGAAGCTACTCCAGCTGCAGCAGTAGTTGAGCGTCTCCACTCCTGCCCGCTTTCATAAAACCTAAAATACAAACATACAACCCTGCCTAATATAGACATAACCGAACTCGGATGTTATCTTTTTCTGTACGATGATGCTCCTTTGTTGTTGAAAAATAAAAACCATCTTCCCAAACAACCTCCTGCAGTGGCTCTCCAGCATCAGCTTTGAGTAGTGTGGACTGAATTGATCCTTTTAGCAGACCCTCGATCCTTGTGTTCTCTGACAGATGTGTCGCCGCGTCAATTTATACTTTTCTTTGGTAGGCATTTCTTAAAAGATACCCCATTAATGCTTTTTGGCAAAGGCGAGATGAGTAGCTGGCGTCTGAAAGTCCGCTGTGGACAGCTTTACGATTTGATGGACTGATGGCGATTCATGTGCCAATGGACACATCCTGGATATTTGGGCGGTAGTGGACTTTGCTGTGATGTTATTCGGAAGAATTCAACCACTTACCGGAGACTGTGCTTGAATAATTTCAACCAACAAAGACCGACTGAATTTAAAAAAAAGGATCTCAGGCCTTGTTTGGGACGATATCAAATTTGTTGTATTTGGTGATCCATTCGGTGTGAGAAAAGCCGAACAGGGAGGCGAGATAAAAATCGTGAAAAAGGCAAAATTAATTTATTAATTTTGAGTTGTATGTGAACATAACATTGGTGTAAACTGTAGTAATCATTAGGCTAATAAAACAATGAGCAAAAACAGCCTGCTACATTGTCTTTGGCTGAAGTTTTCTTCACTTTCAGTCTTTAAATCTTCTCATCGTGTTTCAGTTGTGTTTTAATTTTAGTTTTAGAAGACACCTCCTTCATTTTCCAACCATGTTTCTTTTCGTTAAATTTTCTTTTTTATCATAAGTTTGTGTTATAACCCGCTCACCCCAAACCAGATGCAAACAGGCTGAGAGGGAGAGGGATCTAGCTTTAGAGGCAAACCATGGCTCTTCAAACAGGAGTTTGGAGACAAAATCGAGAGTCTGCAGGTGGAGGTGGAGCAGCTGAGGAGACACAGGTACAGTCTGAGAGAATAGGAACAGTTTCTTCATTACCACTGGAGTTTATTTAGAGTCAGTACTCTCTGCAGCACGACATGCATATGTGTTAATCCGATGCTGAAAATAGTGCCTACCAAATTTACTATTTCCTCCTGTTTGCTAAAACTTCTGATGCCCATCTGTGAATGTGAGCTGTTTTTAAAGATTTAACGAGAATTAACAGGAAATTTCAGGTAATTTATACAAACTGTATCATATACAAACATTTTGTCACTTATAAGCATACACGGACGCAAACTAATATAAATTTTATAAGCTAACCCGCAATTTTGAAAATTTCCAGTTAATTCCTAAGTTTTCAACTTCACATAATTTTGCAACCCTACTTGTGGCTGAGCGCCATAGACGAGGAAGAGAAGTCAGAAAGTGTTTTAAGACCAAACAAAACATTGTTGATTTTAGTGTTTTCATGGGATTTGGGTTTTGTACATAAAGCCACACCATGCTTTTTTAAAACCAAGTTTCAGGTCTTTTGCTAAAACCTCTAAAACCTACATTTCCCACCTGCAGATCCCATGTCACTAATGTAAATAATATACCAGAGGCTGCTGATTTTCATTGATGAATCATTAGAAAAAATCAGGTAACGATTGTTCAGATATCGATATATATCTACCTATTAAATCTGTGATTTCACTCACTTTGTCGCCAGTAAATCAGCCGCGTTTGAGTCTAATCGGAGCAGAAGCTTGAAAAGAGCGGGCGAGGAAGCGTCATCATCTCCAGCGTCGCATCAGACAGTCGATTTCTCGCGGGAAAATCGACGTCCTAAAGTAATTTGACGCGGTCATTTGGGCTAAGAGTAGAGACAGTCAAAACCCAGGCTGTCGGTGTGTCTGTCAGGTAGAATCTCCCAGAATCACGTGATCCAGGAAGTCGACAGTTACAGTGGACGGGAGGACAAAAACCAGTCTGGGCTCCAGCTTATCCCGTGCAGTCTACAGTTTTGAAAAATCATGTTACCGATATTGTTTCAGCTCTCTCTTGGGTCTTTCTCCATGGGGCAAACCGTTGATTTTGCAACACCAAATAAAACCATATGATTTATTTTATCACATTAAAGGCTGTAAAGAGACCATTCAGATTAAAAATCAAAAATTCAAATGTTTATACATGGCTAAAGAGACAGACCTTTTTGTTAAAGGTAAAATCGCTTTTGTTTAACCCGAACATCGATGTCGCTGCCAATCATTTACTGAGCAGAACACAGGAGCTGCTGGAATACCACTGCCTTGATCAGTTGGTTAATTTGTGTTATTGTGTGACTTTCAGAGGGTGGAAGAAGTATTCGGATCCTTTAAATGATGCCACATAGTAACACAAGAAACCAACGAATTGAGCAGTGGTTTCAACAACTCACGTGTTCTGCTCAATCGTCCCTGTTTTGTCAATGGGTTTGGTGATGATACGTAACTAATGTTTCTGGTTTAAGGATCTTACTCTTTAATAAAAGCTATCAGAATCTATCCATAATGTTGTCAAAGACACTTATGACAACAATCTGAGCCTGTTGGATTACTAACCGACAAACTACTAACAACAATGCCAAACTACCCTATGATAAGCTTGTTTTCTGGGGCGGAGTCATTTGGAGATCAGTCAGCCTATCATGTATCGATGTGTGTGAACAGGCGACTCTCTCCTCAAGACAAAGGTAACAGGATTTTCTCACCATAAGTTTACAACGTCTAGAATGACTAAATAACTTCGATGATCCAGTCTCTGTTCACTTTCAGCTGACACATCTGTCTTAAATCCTATTTTTTCTTTCTGCAGAAACAGTGTAAGAACTGCAGCGGTGTTCAGAGAGCTGCGTGTCCAGGAGCTGCACCGTTACCTTCCTCATCAGAGCCGTATTGCACTGCCTGCTGCTCAGTGCTCCAGCATGCGGCAGCGCCCGTATGAACCGACTCGAGGCCGCGGCGGCGGACAGAAAACCAGAGGCATTGATTTGTAAAACTGGCTGCAAAACTGCACTTTCCGGCCTCGTGGCTCGGCGTCATGAATGATCTGGTCCCACAATTCTGTGGTTCTTTTAATTAGTTCCTCAGCGGTGTCGGTGTGCGGTTTATTTTGAAGATCGTCTACCGTAAACCCTCCTTTTCTCTCTGAGAGTGTGTTGAGCTGCTGTGGTATTTTCTCCTCAGCCAAAACCTGCACTTACACAGCTGAAAATGGACATTATTGATAAGCAGACCAGGAATCATCTCATTCATTTAAAGCAGCTTTCCACACAGTGTCCACTAGTGGATTATTGATTAAAAAGGTCAACTGACAATATTTTTAACCTCACTTTTAAAAGATAACAAAGAAAAACTGGATTTTCTCACAGGGAATTCAATCATATACAAATTAGAATATGAAGTTGTGGCGATTATTAAATTTCTCTGTCTACTCTTTAGTCAGCATGAATTTTTCTTATGTGCTCAAGTTAGCACCAGATTCACGAAATACTGAGACCAAATACAGTGATATTTTGGAAGCGACTGTGAAAAGCTTTTTACACAATATGCGATATTTGCTTCTGTTTTAAACTAGAAGCACAAAATTTAAAGACCAGGCAAAGACAAAACATTTAAGTTGTATCACAATGATGTTATAACCAAAATATGACACGGTTATATAAATATAGAATATTATATATCTAGTCTCTTATCACAATATAGCGATGTGTTCAGGCTGTAGAGGTGTCAAAGGAAAAGTTAAATAGTTGGGAAATATGTTTGTTTTCTTTCTTGAAGAGAGTTAGACAAGAAGATTGATACCAGCTACTGTCAGGAGATGATTAGCTTAGATTAGTTTATCTTATCTTAGCTTAACCTAGCTAAGCTTAGCTCAGCGTAAAGACTGTAAACAGGGGAGAGCAGCAAGCCTGATTCAAAACCTGCCCAGCAGCACCTCTAAAACTCACTGATAACGCTTTGATTCATAAATGTAAAAACAACAGATTTATGGAGATTATGTGCAGGACTCTTTATGACAGACGTAATATCCTTAACCTAGCATCAGAATTTGTGTGCTCTTAAATTCATGCACATAATATACAAACAAGATGTAAGTGTTAATAAGTGAGCTTTGGAGGTCTTGTAAATGTATTTTTAACTGGGTGAGCCAAACTAGCTTACACCTTACGGCCCAGTCCATGGATAAACAGCTTAGCTTAGCTTGCAAAAGAAAGCAAATAAATAATCTCCCAAAATGTCTGACTCTTCCTTCAAGTTTACAAAGCTGAATACTGTGAGGTGTATTATTTCTTTACTGTTGCTGGCATTAACAAAACAGCTAAAAATGACTTCAGAGTGTTAGTTTATCTTAAAACACTGCAGCATTTAGATTCTAGTCTGGATAGATAAAGTTTTTTCTGGGTGTCTTTAATACATTACAGCACTTTTAAATGCATGGCTCTCTGCCTGGCTGGTTTGAAGTGGACATATCAGTGCATCTGTATAACAGCTGTTTTTATGTTTTGTTGGTTTGTATGAAGAAGAATTAGACGCTAAGCAAAACCAGTTAAACCCTTTAGTATTTCTAAGCTAATCAAAATGTGAGATGGAAATGCTTCTTAGATCAACAATAAACTTTTATTAAATTTTACCTGTGTACGACTCTGGATTATTATCTTAACCTGTATTTAATCTTTAAATCCTCCTGCCTGTAAAGAATTCTACTATTTTGATAAAATGAAATGAGAACAGGTCAGGTTGTTTTGACACCAGGAATGTATTGTTTGTTTATTGATATCCATGAGACTGGAAATCAATACAGCAATCCTGTTGTGTTGGCATCTACGTAACGTCATTCACCTGTGAGAAAATAAAAGCATGTTAAATCACATCTGGGTAAGGATTCAAAGAAAAACTCTCAGATGTGATTTAAATTCATCATTACAACAAAACCAGTACACCCACTGAACTGTCTGAAGAGATACAGATTTCTGTCTCCTTCATACCTTTAGCTTTCAGTTGTGGGTCTGTAAAGTGTATTTTTATTAATTTCTGGATCTAATTCAGTGTTTCTCACCTCCTGTCACAGTCTGGTGTAGAGTTCAGGAATAACTCGATGTATCTCTCTCCTGAAAAACACAGAAGGTTCAAGTGTTTATTATAATATATATAATCATTATACTGTGACATATTTAACAGCAATATAGTAATTAGGTTGTAATATAAGACAGACAAAAACAACTGGGTATTAGAGAGTGTACCCTGCTCTGAAGATCTGGTGACAGTAAATATTAATAATTAAATCCATATGTTTTGTTGAATGTCTCTTTGATTTTCAGTTTTAACCTGAAACAATGATAATATATAAACCACCCAGGCTGCATTTCTCAGCAAGAGCTGCACGCTTTTATTTAAAGGCATTGAAATGTTTATAATTTGAGTGGATCTGCATATAAACTGACACTGGTTAGAGACAAAGATATATTTTGAGGAGTGGTAACCGCGATGCAGGAGCTGCTGGAACACCGCTGCGATCTGTCAGTTGCAATGTAATCTGGGGCTTAGTTTATTATTATAAGTGTCTGACAACATCATGGATAGGATTCCTGCAGAGATGGGGCTTTTTATTAAGTAAAAAGTCCTTTTTGTTTAACAGAAACATCATATATATATATATCTGCAAACTCCATTGATAAAAATTGATTTTCAAAGCAGAACACAGGGCTGCTCAGGACTACTGCCTCCATCTGTTAGTTTGTTTGTATTATTGTGTGGTATTTTTACTTATTTTAAAGGATCTGAATGCGTCTTCCATCATTGAAAGTCACACAATAACACAAGCAAACTAACAGATTGAGACAGCAACTCTTGAGTTTTGCTTGGTTACATCGCTGCTTTTGTCAATGGAGTCTGGTGGCGATGTATAGTGCTGTTTCTGGTTAAACAAAAAGGATCTTACTCTTTCTTATCAGTTATTTACACCTCAAAAACCATGGGAAAATAAGTCTCAGGTTCAATATCTGAATGTCCCTATGCATTTCTGTCTTTGGACATGGCGGCTAAAGAAGGCGTCCTGGTGGCAGCTACAGGAAGTACTGCGTGGCCTCGCCTCGGCCTCCCACTGGGTTGCGTATTCAATCAGATCTTGACCGACCAGAGAAGGGCAGCAGGGCACAGCAGACATTATCAAATCATGTCAACTGTCACTCAATGCAACACAACAACCAGCAACATCCGACTGTGTTTATTATCTGTTACTTACTCACAATGTCACTCTTGGACACCTGGAAAGGAAGACCTCTCATGTGGATGTGACGGCACAACTGAGCCCAGGATCCTGATGGAGCCAGATAGTCAGTTAAACTATTTTACTGAATCTTGTGTCTCCAACCAAAAAGAATTTAAAAATGTTGTGTTTTGTGATAAGAAGGCATTTCAGTCTCACGGTTTACATTATTACGATGTGAGAATGTAGAAAGTGATGAAAAGTCATCATTACTGATTCACTGAAAGTCCTCAGAAAGTTTAAAGTTAAACAAGAGTCATTTTCAGCCTGATTTTTGTATTATTCTGTTTTAAAGCCACAAAATATGACTTTGCTGAACATGGCGCCCTCTGCAGCCCTGAGTGGCAATTCATTCATGGTTTAATATGCAGAAAACAAAGGTCTATCGATAAACGACCTGAGCTCTAGACTCACTGAACAAACACAACCAAATACATATATATTGCCATGATTCTCTGCTTCAAGAGCAGGAAGTTCTGTCTTTGTAAATGCAAACTCCATTTATAATTCTTGATATTTTCAAGTTTCCTGGCTGAGATCAGAGACAGCTTAGTTTTAATGACTTCTAAGTCTTTTGTGATCTACAGTTCCAGGATTGCTCTTAGACTCACTGGGTCTGATATCAGCAGTTTAAGCTGCTGACTATCACTCAGTTAGAGAATCGTACCTGCTCACTACAAGTTACACAGGCAACAACAGATGTTCAGGCGTCCTATTAAAACAGTTGTGAAGCTGTTATTTTAAAATTAAAATAGTTTACATCATGTTGCTTTAAAATAAACATTACGTTGTTTTTGAGTGGAGGGGAGCTAAAAACATACTTGATCTAAACTCCTCTCACCAGTATTGAGTTGGTCTGTGAGGCAGGAGTCATCCTGTTATTTGTTGAGGATGGTCTGAGAAAAGCTGGACTGGCCTCACTCCTCCTACTGGGTGAATCTCCATACTTGTGCTGAGAAACCTCAATGTCTGCCAGATGTTGAACTGGAATTGACCGTGCAGAAGGAGGTGGATGATTCGTTGAGTGACATGGGCCTGTTTCCTGCGGTTTCCTGGTAATCTCTGTCTCTCTGCAGAGCTTCATCTGGCTTCCCCTCAGGAGAAAACTGCACCAAACCTCCCAGAGTTTCTTCCTCTAGATCTCTGACAATGGTGATCATTCTCACTAGGTCCAGACCTGCAAATTAAAGCAAGATTGTAGCTCACATTAAGCGGTATCGGTCAGTTCAGTGCAACAGCATATCTGCTGTTCCCGCTAGCCATGAGTGAGGAGTTTAGATGGTTTTGCCGCAGAAAGAACTGGGCGTCTTCGACCTGGTGCAGGAGGGAGGCCTCTGAGCCGCACCACCCAGTTAGCGTTGAAGACCTGGACAGCTGGAACTGGATGACTTTCTTCGAGATGATTTGGAATCTTTGTTCGTCACTTCAAACACTGTAAACCTGTGCCAGAGCAGGACAGATAGGTTTGCCTTTAATTTACTATTATTACATTCATTAATTAGCTCCATATTACCTATTTAAGTCTCATATAAAAGAAACATCTGCTTAAGTAGTTGTGTGCTCGATCTAAGTGTTCATATTAGGTTTCTTGTTTGTGTTTCATGTCCTAATATGCGATGTTTATTTACTTATTCTCCTAAAGTCAATCTTAGAAAAAGTATTCCTAGTACTAGAACAAATTATAAATCTAGGGAGTTTTATATTTGATATTAATTAAATAATGCTAATTATTAACCTGCAACTGCATTGAATCAGTACAAATACCTGAACGCTAGTTTGACAAAGAGAGAGATTTCTGAAAGCCTGACAAAACTGAGATTCCACAGTCTTAATTTAAAAAAATAAACAAAAACATGATGTCAATAAAGCTTCCAGCTGTATTTGGCGTTCAACAAAAGCGAACCCGGCGTATACGTGGGCGAGAAATTGCCTTATAAGTTCTCCAGAGCTGCCGACGTCCTCTCGCCATCTGAAGGCTTGTCCGATGGCCTCCCATTTGTCCAGTGAGGTGGATCCGTTCACCCGTCTGAATCCTGCACTCTGGCGCTTTTGCTCACCGTATGTCAGGACAGAAACGGTACAGTGTATTTATTTGACGCTTTTCTTTAACTGAATGGCAGACTCACTTCTCTGTGCAGGCGTAACCAATAAAGCTTTGACCGAAATAAACATTTTTGTTGATGATTGTAGCAAGTTAGCCGCGATAAGTTGTGAGGGGCAAGATAATTATAACATAATAATGACAGATGAACAATAAATTGATAGAGATGACATTTTCTGCCCTTGATCGCCGATGTATTGTATGCCGCCAACCTGTAGTTGAAATATGGTCAAAACCCCCTCTGTTCTGGGTGTAAGCGGCTGGGCATGGCCAGAAAAGTTTACAGATAATTCTGATGTCACAGTCCGTGACCTTTTGGATTATAAAATGTCATCCTCCATCTTTATCCTTTTAGACCTTACATACCAGGAAATTTCCCCTGCATAATTGGCGTATGAACTCTGTGAGTTATGGCAAAATATTGTCGATTCTGTGTGTCACAGTGACATGACAGCGACCTTTGACCACCCCAAAATTCTACGTTCATCCTCAGTCTGGTGGACATCTGTTGCCGATCTGGAATCAGGTCTCTGAGGCGTTCTCATTCACGAGAATGGGATGGCCACCAAGGCGGGGCATTATAAACCTTCCTCAAGCCCGATAATGTTGGCGGCTGCGTGGCGCGCGGCTTCTGGTGAAAATCAAAATCTCTTGAGAAGGCACGGAGATCTGTGTCAACGAGCATGACCACGGGAGGCCTTTCACCTGCACGATGTACACCTCCTTCTTCTCTGGTTCTGAATCAGTCTGGTAGGCCGGCAGCGGTGGGTATTCATCCTCACAAGGCGCCTGGAAGACAAGGTGTCAAATGTTACTATTTAGCCGAAAATACAGCCTCTAGTTAGCAGTGCAATGAATAAAATCCTGCAGATACAGGTCGGGAGCTTCAGTTAGAGTGGTGTGATAAACAAAAAAACACTTTGTTGATGAGAGAGGTCAGAGGAGATTGGCCAGACTGGTTGGAGCTGACAAGGAGGGTAAAGTTACTCAGATAACCACTCAGTGTAACTGTAGGGAGCAGGAGCGCATTTCAGAATAAACAACGCATCAAACCTTGAAGCTACAACAGCAGAGGACCAAGTCGGGTTTCACTCCTGTCAGCCTAGGACAGAAATCTAAGGCTGGAAAAACTAGTCTGAGTATCTCTGTGTCTGCGCTGCAGTCTGATCTGTGATGGCATGCCTCCTGCTGTTGCCACGATCATGCTCAATGCCTGTTATTACATTTAAAATGTAATAGTTTTGTTAGTCTTGTTGCTATTGCTGTTACTGCTATAATAATTATCATTCTTCTTTGTATAGCCATAATTATTCTTAATAATATTACGTACATCTCTATATAGATTCTGTACTATACTATGCCCCATCCCCCTCTTACTCCAACTGAATTTTCAACGTGATTAATAACTTCAGTTATCAGATAAATGTAATGGAGTAAAAAGTACAATCTGCATCTGAACCGTAGAGAAGCAGAAGAGTACGAGTACAAGTACCTCTGAACGTTACTTTAGTACTTTAGTTGACTCACCTTGGTACAGAGGCCGTACTGACTGGTTTTCACCGCGGACTGCAGCTGACAGAGTCTCTGTAAATAGCCTGTCTCCCGGATCGTTGATGTCCATGTTCGCTGCTGGATGAAGCCGCACCGGGTACCTGACAGCACGCCGCGTCTTGTTGTGACGCCTGTCGGTAACGTTGCCTGTCTGACTGCGACACACCGCTGCAGCAGGAACAACAGAGACCTACAGTTACCGGACATTTTGGGTAAGCTAACACATCAGCGCAGCGGCGTCTGGAGCTGAAATAAATTAATATCTGGACGGTTTCAGGTTTGTTTTTTCTCTGAGTTTAGCCAGTTCGTTTAGCTGCCTGCCGGTTTAGCATGAGGTCAGGAAGCTGTCTGGCTCACGTGGGTCAGTCAAGGGCAGAGTTTTAACGGGACCGCGAAGTTAGCAACGGTATGCTACTAACATCCGGTTTTTACTTTTCAAAATAGAAGTCGAAACATTAACTACAAAGCTAATAAATACTGTAGTGTGTTGTTTTTGTTTATGTAACATCTACTTGTTTTATTCTGTTATAAACAACATCCAAATATTCATAAAATAAATCAATCAAAAAAGAAAATAGAAAAAGAAACATATTTTATATTTATTTATTTTGTTTAATCAAGGGCCAATTACTGCCTGCCATTTATCTCAAGATCTTCATCAGCCAATTAGGCTCACTCAGTGAGGATAAAAGACATGTAATTAAAAAACAAACATATAAAATAAACAATAAAATGTATGCTAAATATATAAATCATTATTAATTGAGTCAAAAAAGTTTTTTAGTAATATATTTATAGTTGTTTAACTTCTCGCAAATAAATTAAAACACTACTTGTGATTTTGTTAACAATTAAGCACAAATATAGCAGTTGAACTAAAATAAATAAATAGATAAAATAATTAAATAAACTAAATAGGTCTATGGTTGCATATCTGCTGTTATTTACTTATACATCAACTTTTAGGAATCATTCAATCAAAAAGTGTTTAGTTTGCATTATTGTTATTGTTGTTGTCATTATTTTTCTTGTTATCAGTTGTTACATGTATAGATCACCTATATAAATAAAATTTAATTCAAATAATCTGCCCACATCAGAAAACACTAATTAGCTATAAACAGAAAAAAGGTGAATGAAAACATCCTTAAGTTCCCAGTAAACAGCATAAACACACTGTTTCTTAATCTAAACACCACTAGAATTTTGAAATATTCATATAATTCCCAAATAAAATATTAAAATAATCATATTCAACTTCTCTGCAGTCACTTAATTTTAATTAAAAAGCTTCACAGGATGTGATGCTGATGCAAGCTCCTGCAACTTGACAACAATTTTCTCCCGCAAGTGCTTCCTCTCTTTCTCTGCTCCTGCTAATGTTTAATTACACTGCCATCTAGTGGTTCGGATGCCATAAAAATAAATACTCATGTCATAGCAATGAAATGATTTTCATTCCTCCAACTCATTCAGTCACACAGAGGGATTTTAATTCAGGTTTTGAGGTAGTTAGAGCACAGAGATGTTTATCAGGAGAAACTAATTTAGATACTGCTGAGCCCTGCGACTCTGAATCTTCTCTCCCACTACATGTGTGGTATTACACACCACCAAACTGCCTCCAGGACTGTCAATTTATAAGTTAGTTTTGGTTTGAGCTGCAGCAGGAGACACTTTAATTAGTTATGATTCTGAGTAGATAAGATAAAATGAAATCTGAATCATGCCCTTGGGAGAAATGTGTGATTAGAGCAAGACAAAACAGGATATTTAAAGAGAGAGAGAAATGTGATATTTGTGCTTAATATTATATGCAGTTTGATAGTCAAACTGTGAGCTGGTGCATTTTATTAAAATGTGCATATTCTGGTCAAACATGCAGCATGCAGAGGAATGTTGTCATTCTCTCACATATTTGGTTACAAAGATGTGTTGAATGCTCAGGGCCTCAACTAATGATTATTTTCATTAATGATAAATAAAATAAAATGTCAGACAATTGGGAAAATATCCATCATAATTTCCCAGAGTCAGAGATGATACACAAATACAGAGAAAAGCAGAAAAAATGCAAATTTAAGAAGTTGCTACCCGTAAATATCTGCCTTAATTTGCTGGAAAAGTAAATCAAAATTGTTTTAAATCTTATTTTGATCTTATTTTGAGTTCTTTTAAACAGCATTTAAATAATGTTGTAACTCTAAACATATCTTTTTTACCAAACAGTTATTCTCTGATATTACCAAGATATATGTGTGTGATCAATATCAATGATCCACTTTACTCAAAAATCTGGCGCTAACGATGGACAGATCTTAGCCAAGCTCATTCATTTTCAGACCCATACCACTTCTATTCCTGGGCTGGAAAGTTTCATATCTGACTTTAGCACTTTTGCCACCACAAATAAACCCTTATGTTACTCGTTCCAAATTAAAAACTGAGTTTGTGAGACCTCTACAGGTGAAGATTGGAATAACAGCTTCTTTACTTTTAAGTGCATTAATATGAACGAAGCATAAACATCATCAGAGCAATGAAACATTAATATTATTTTTGTTTTTTATTTATTTTAATCATCATCATTGTCATGAGGCAGGATGCTCTGGCTGGTGCAGCATCAGAGACAGGATCTCGTCCAGGAGTAGATCTGCTGAGGTGTCTCCATCTGCAAACTTCTTAAAGCTGTAGGAATATTTACTTTTCCAAGCTTTGGAGACAGAGGGGGGTGAGTTTTCTTCTATATTTCCTCTATTGTCATCTCTTTTATTTGTCATTTTAGGTATTAGCAGACCAGGAGGACTGCAGTTTCTACAGTTGCAGAAGCAAAATCTGGGGTGTTGGAAGACAAGAAGTTGGTGATGGATACAAGCGTTGCAGAAAGACTTGTGGTTGCAGAGTTAAAAGTTGCAGACCATAAGATTGAGGTAGAAGAGGCAGGGTTTTGTCTGGGTTTTCCACAGACTGACAAGAATGTATCAGCAGGCTAGAATGACTTCAGCCTCTGTGGCTGGAGAAGCAACAAGCCACTTTGTGGGAGGGGTTCAATGAGACCATGAACAGATTCTGAGAAGCTGAATAGCTGAGTGTGAGGCAGCGCTTCATTGATGCTGAGCTCAAGTGCAGACTTGGGCGATGAAAGAAAAATCTGAATGACCAATATGCTTGTGGTGGAGGAGGAAGTATAATCATAAAAATTTTTTGAGACAACAACGTAGTCTGTACTTTACTAGACTACATGTACATGAGAGAGAGCAGCAAGTATAATAATTAAACATTTACCATAGAAATTACCTCTTTGAATGAGGTATCCATAGTTTGTATGTAGCAACCAACTGAAAATTGATTTCTTCTGCATCAATATGCACATATAGCATTTCTAGTTAAGTGTATTGTTTGTCAAATATTGCAGATATTTAGATAAAGATAAAATTGGTGGTTAAAACACTAAGAGTAAGACTGCTATGTGTGCTATCATGCTATGATACACATTTAGTCATTTAGTTTCTTATAATGCCATATACACCAATCGGCCACAACATTAAAACCACTGACAGCTGAAGTGAATAACATTCATCATCTTGTTACAAAACAATGTTCTGCTGATTCATCTGGATGTTACTTTGACACGTACCACCCACCTAAACACTGTTTTAGACCAAGCACACCCCTCCAATGGCAACAACACTCCCCAATGTCAGGGGCCTCCCCCAGCAGGATAATGCTCCCACCACACCACAAAAACTGGTCAGAAATGTCTCCAGGAACACGACAAAGAGCCCAAAGTGTTGACCTGGCCTCCAGACTCCCCAGATCCCAATCTGATTCAGCATCTGTGGGATGATCCAAAACAAGTCAGATCCATGGAGGCCCCATCCTGCAAACCCACAGGACCCAAAGGATCTGCTGCCAATGTCCCGGTGCCAGACACTACAGGAGATCTTCAGAGATCCCATGTCCAAGCCCCAACAGGTCAGAGCTGTTTTGCCAGTATGAGGGGGACCTACGCAATATTAGGAAGGTCCCACAGGTACTGAATCAGATTGGGATCTGGGGAGTTTGGAGCCCAGGTCAACAGCTTTGGCTCTTTTCCATGTTCCTCAAGACATTTCTGAGCAGTTTTTGTGGTGTTAAACACAATTCAATAGGTCTCCAAACACTGCAGCCACAGCTGAGCCACACACATCATCTCCAGCAGAAGCATCAATATTAACTGATAAAATGACAAAAACGTAACCAACAAAATATAAATAAAATGTATTTTACTCACCGAAACTGCTGATTATTTGTAGACGAAGACATTCTCAGCTCTAAAGCGAATTAAAACTTGTGCGAGAAATATGACTGGACAGACTCGACTTTCAGCGTTAGCCTTCATAGCGACAGAAAAAAACTTATTGTTGGAATTGAGACGCACCGACAACCTCTACAACAGAGTCATTGAACTCTC
This sequence comes from Lates japonicus, assembly GCA_033238685.1. Lineage (NCBI taxonomy): Eukaryota > Metazoa > Chordata > Actinopteri > Centropomidae > Lates > Lates japonicus. Next base: position 10,756,022 of record BRZM01000019.1, read on the forward strand.
CTTCGTCGTCCAGCCACCGTGGGTTGAAAAACCAGCTATTAAATCTATGCTAACGTATTTTAGCTTGCGCTAGTAGCTATAGACGCCGTTTGCTAGCCCTGACCGCTAGATGGCAATGAGCTCGCTGACTCGAAATCTGATTGGTTAAAGGATCCGCGAGGCAACAGTTTCATTGCCATTCGTTTTAAATCATAGGGGCCTGCACCGCTAATTCTGAAGGCCTTAAGGCAGGTTTCTGTTACCATGGTAACACAGGGCTGAAATCTGATTGGATAAAAGCGCTAACATAAACAGACTGTATTGGAAGTAGCATAACCAGGAAATTAGACGAGATAAAGAAAATAGACTATTGGAAATAATATATAAACACAATTATATAATTGGAAACTGATTAAAGATAGCGATACAAACAGGCTAGAATAAATCCCAGTGCAGCAGTGTCTTTATTGCCAGAGAACATCTGCTCTGTTAAAGGTGAAAGGTGAAAGGCGATTGCAGGAGAACAGGAAATTCACACCTGAATTTGTCCATAGTTCCAGCTTCAACAGAAGTAAATGGGAAACAGAGTGAATATTCATATAGCTACCGGATAAGTAATGTAACCAAGCCTTAACTGGGCCCCTCAGCAGGTTAATCTGGCCACGGGTGGAAGCTGCTCTGCAAAATCTGATGAGTATTTATAATTGGCAATTTGTAAATGGACTGCATGGGTAATAATTGCGATTTTTGTCTTTGTTTTCTTTCTTTTGGCACTTTAGAAATATAGATTTTTAGCCACCTACGTCATCTGATCAGTCTGAAATGCATTCATTCAGTCTGGGATTGCATGAAGAGACAGAAAACACCACAGGGGAGTGTGGTAAGTTCTCCAAGATGCTTGAAACAATATACCTGTCAAGTACTTTGTGTGCATGTGTATTAAATTGGGATTTTTCCTGTGTGTGTTGCATTCAAATAAAAACTTTTCAAGTCATTCATTGTTTTTTTGTGTGGTTTTTTTTGCAAAGAATCCCACCGTTTTTCCTCTCCTACTGATTCGAAGCAGTACCTGAAGGCAACACTGGTCACCCACAAAATGAATAAATGAAAGAGAGAGAGAGAGAGAGAGGTGGGGAAAAAAAGAAAACTGCAGATCACATGACCGCCTCCGTTATTTCCTGCAGCAGCTACCTCTCCGCGCTCGCTCCTGCCTGCGACAGCACAGCAGCGGTGTGGTCGCTCTGAACGCACGTTAACTGGAAGAAAAAACAGTCCACACGTCGTGAAGGCCTCACTGTAAACCCTGTTGCAGTCACAGCGACGACGGATATAAACACACACACATATATATACATATAGTTTTTTCTAATCTTAGTGGCTCTTTTTTGTATTTGATAGTCTTGTAAAAAAAAAAAAAAAGAAAAAAGGAAAAAAGAAGAAGCCAGTCCTCATAATGGCGACAGCTGCGGTGTCTGCCCCTGCTGGCTGCGGCCCCAGCCCCGGGCCGGGAACGGAGCTCGTCCGCGGGCAGGCCTTCGACGTCGGGCCTCGGTACAGCAACCTCTCCTACATCGGGGAGGGAGCCTACGGGATGGTGTGGTAAGTCTACCCGAAGGGGCTCTTGTTTACTTTTACACCCCCAGCTTGTTCACATTATTGCTTGAGAGTTTACCCCCCCTGTCCGTTTTAGCCCGACATAACGTTAGCTAACTTACCTATTTTCGTCCGTTAACCACAACTGAAAAACGTTATATTTTAGCTAGCGAGCAACAGGGTCATTAGCTAAATGAAGACGGTGTCCATTTGTGAAGGAAACAGATTTAATCACAGCTGAGTTAGCCGATTTGTTTCCACTCCTGTCTGGTGTTTTTTCATGTTGGTGAGAAGTCCTTGGACTTTACTTGGAAGTCTATTTCATTCAGTTAGCAACTTGCATCAAAAGTGAACGGAGATCTGCATTAAAAGCCAGTAGCCTCTTCTTTGGCTGAGGTTTTATTGCATCTTCAGCTTGTATAATGAACAAATCTGCTATTTTAGTCTGTAATATTTCTACAGCAGGCACGCAGCAGGGTGTGTGCAATCCTCTACTTCAAATCAACATGGATTTTACTTGACTTTATAGTGTATTTTATCTCTCAAACTAGTGTCATATTCCTTTTTTATACTTCACAGTTAAGTGTGTAGGTTTTCAGACATAATCAGAACAGGACTTATACCCATCACCTACACCTATTTTTTTTCTTCATTATATCATCACTATAAAATTTCCATGTGTTCTCACCCATGGTAGCTGTGTGTGTGTGTGTGTGTGTGTGTGTGTGTGTGTACACTATGTTTAGGTTTCCTTGCAGATATTTGCATTTAAAAAATACCTAAAAAAGCAAGGGGGTTTTTCCTGTACATTTGCTTCTGTAGCTGATGCAGATGGCTGGTTATATGTAATATGTGAAGGAATGACATGCTATCAGGGATGTGGTGGAGGATATACTCAATTTATGTTCCATTTTATTTGTAATATACAGGTTTTATCCCCTTCTACAGCATGACTGTTGTCTTAATTGTGCTAAATTAGTAGTATACACCCTCATAGTCAACCACAAAGATGATGGCATCAAGTCAAATCCATCTCGCTTTCAAAAACAGCAGATCTTGCTGTTTCTCCAGCCCGTGGTGAAGTAGTTGACCTTAGATGTGCACACTGTACTGTATTACATAATATATTGTCCTTGTGTCAAACAACAGCAGTGTAGTTCTTTCTTCTTCCATGATGAGAACACAGATTTGACTCGTACAAAATGGAAAATCCACCAAACGCTCACAGCCACCGTTGTCACTTTTATGATCTCCTATCAATCAGTGATCGGTGCATGGCTGTACAGCTCAAGGCAAGCAGACCAGATAAAGATACTGTTCACCAATAAAAGCCACAGTGTAAAGAGTTGTCTGCGAGGCTGCTCTGGCTTTAAAAGAGACAGTAATACATTAGAGTGAGAGCTTAAAGCTGGGGAGTGATGGTCTGGGTGACATAACTGCAATTCAGATCAAAATGATTTCAGAAATTCCCATCTGATACAGTTGATCCAACACTATTAGGTGTAATTTTGAGAGTTAATCAATCACTGAAGTCATTTAAAAAAGTGTTTTCTGCTTTTTATCACAGTAAACTTCACAGTTTTTGGTTTTTTGAATGTTACACCAGACAAACTAAACAACTTGAAGGCATTACTTTGCTCTTACTACTTGCGATGGGCATTTATTTGTTATTTGTACCGCTACACTAATAAATTATTAACCAAAAGGATCTGCAGATTAATCGATAGAGACAACTGGCAGTCTTACTGTGTGCTGAAGGAATCATGGTTTAATTAAGCTCAGCTGTTAACACTACATGTAAATACAGTTTGATTGCCTGTATCTGTCACAAATGTAGAAAAGGAGATTTTTTCACTACCCCAAATAGACAAATAAATAATCAAACTAGAGCTGAAACAACCAGTTGTTAAACAGAAAATTAATCACTAACTATTATAATAATTAATTGCTTGTTAATAGTAAAAAATGTCAAACATTCTTCTGCTTCAGTGTCATATTTGTGAGAATTAGCTGCTTTTGTTTGCGTTATTTGAAAGTAAATTGAATATTTTGGAGGTTTAAGCAGTTTTCCTGGAATAAAAAATCTATTTGAAAATGTTTTAGAATATTCCAGGTGACATTTTACAGGCCAAACATAATCTGATCCGATCAGATTAATGGATAATGAAAATAATCCTTATGTGCAGCCATAAAACAAACAAGATTTATAGGAAATAATTTATGGAAATGACAAATACAGTAACATAAAGTGTATTTGACTTTATTTTGATCTAGAGAAACCATTACTGGGGGGAAAAATACAGGATTTTGATTGACAATCAAACTTAAATCACAATCACTCACACAAAAACAACAAAGAGCAGTTTTTGTTAAAAGAAACACTGGCCATGTCATCCTCTGAGCTAACAGTTAATGTTGATGCGTAACAAGTGGTAACTTGTGGGGTTTTCTTCACCTTTAGGCTTGGTTCTCACTGCTGTGGTGTCTCTCATTCGCCGGTCTCTGTGTGTGGAGGCGTCGCTGTGATGTTTTACAGCTTCAACTTTCTTTTACTGTAGTTTCAGTTTCTGTAAGCAGGGCTCTCTCTCTTCGTTATCTGCTCCCCCACGCTGGCCATTGGGTGAGGGGGGTTCCTGCTTCCTACCCTGGGCTTTCCTCCTCTGGTTACTGCAGATGTGACTTCCAGTAATGTGAAATGCATCAGTAATATCACAGATCATCTTTAATCAGGCATCAATTAGCGTGTTGTGGCCAGTTGATCACAACTCTGGAATGTTTTAATCCATTTGTAGGATTCGTCCAGGCAGGTGTAAACAAAGCCTCTTGAGTCACAGCAAAAAAAACTTTCATTTAAATGTGAATCTTGATAATCTTCCAAGGGAACGACAATAAGGTTAGGAGTTACAGCCTCAACTGTATACAGGAAACAGCCTTAAAAAAACAAAAAGAAAAACAATGATTTGTGAGTTTAAAGTAAAGCATCTCTTGTTTCCTGACATCAGAGATCACAAATTACAGCAACAAGCTCAGACAGGTCCATTACGCTTGACTAGGGTTGCCGGGAACTGGCAAATGACAGGTTACAAAAACTTTATGTCCATGAAATGTGACCTTTTTTTTTCTTTTCTCATTTGTAAGTGGATCCTGTGACACTAAACGCGCAACAACATAAACTGTTTGGTTTATAATTTGAGCAAGAGTTGTGATTCATCATCGTTTTTAATGATTTCAGTCATCTTCCAGCCTTTAAATGACTGTATACACACTGAAAACAGTCCCAGCTCTCTCAGTTTTCCTGTAATCTCCACTCCTGTTCTTTTCTTTGGTGGTTGTTCTCTGTATTTTTTTTTCTTTTTGCTGCTGCTCAGAGGCAGTTGGAGTGGGTGATGTGTTGCACTTGTCTTCTTGCTGCGTTCTTCTTCAGACCTGTGGTTTTCAGTCAGTTGGTCATGCTGCTTTGATGTGCAGCAGCCGGAGAAAGTGGTGCAGCGTGTACTTCACAGGCTCCCCTTGGTTTGCATCTGAAATATTTTTAAATCGTACCAGGAAGTTCTTCTTTTGTGGTAGCATTGCACCAACTTATATGTATTTATACATCCACCGGCCTTACAGCTTCACTTGGTGCTGCAGTCAGCAAACATTATGGGACAGAAAAACTGGATTTAAGCTCTTATTTTATTATATACATTTTAAGCATAAACACACATTAATATTATGAAGTTTTTAACAAAATAAGAGAAGATGATAGTTACATAGTAAGGTGTTTTTGTAAGGTTAAAACTGAAGTTAAAAGCCTAATTTATATCTTACAAGAGCTTTCAGCAGTCAGATTTATAGCTTGGTGCAACTAGAGGTTATTTCCATTATCGATTAATCTGCCAATTATTTTTTCAGTTAATTGATTCATCGTTTGGTTTATATGATAGTGACCTCTTCAAATATCTTCTAATATCTTCTTTTTTTCTGACCGCAAGTCTAAAACCCAAAGATTTTGAGTTCACTCCTCTACATCCTGCTGCTACAACTTTTGTTTTTGCTTGAAAAATTGCAGATTGTTCCAGCTCTAGCCTGGTTACACATTAAGGTTTATTCACATTCAGCATGATGTGAATAAACAATGCCAAAGTGTGAAATACTCACTCCTCCGTGGTCAGTCTTGGGCATATTTTAGGACGTCTCTGGGACAGTTTGAGGTCCTGCTGTGGATGTCTGTGCTGCATCTGAGGAGGCAGACGACCAACTACCTGGATCCTTTGACCCAGAGCAGAATCTGTGTGATTATGATGTCTTTATTCACGGTGCGAAAACTCAGAAAAATTAACCCTCTTTGGGAAAAAACTTTTTCGCTACATACTGTGTTGAATTTCTCATCACACAAACAGCAGTTTGAAAAAATAAACTGGCATGTAATGATCCATAATGAATTTACTTCCAATGTCTTTTAATAGTGCACAACATGGTGCAAAAGACCCTGCTTCAGGACGCAAATCCTTGGCAATAAAAGTTGCGATAGAGTTTGTAATTCACTTTTCCCTTTCTGAGTTGGGTGGAAGCTTTGACATTGCTTACTCGATGGTTCTCTGGTCGGCTGCAACTACAACCGGGTGTTTTTCCTCCTCCTCTGGGTGGAAACATACAATATGGTTTCTTATGTTTATCGTGTTTCCAAAATATTTTAGTTTAGTTTGACACAACTTGCAGATAGTGTGGCTCTTGTCCACATCCTTCTTCCATATGCATATGGGTTGGATTTCTTGCTCAGCCATCTTGTATCTCTGTTATGTGCACACCATAGACTGTCCAAGCGCTGCACTTCTACACTTCAGAGTTTCGTCTTTTGCGTCCCGTCAACACTACGTCTTCCCCGCCCCTGGTACGAATTAATCGCATGAAAAAATGCCCCCAGTGTGAAAAGACCTTTAGTCCTACAGCTGGAGCTACAGACGTGATAATACAACTTGAATTCTTGTCACTGAAAACTGCAGATGCTCAGATCTAAACATGTTGCACAATTCTGTTTTGACTGTTTTGAAACAGAAGAATGATACAGGAACTAAGTTTCTCCACCATCTCTGTGCAGCCCCAAAGCACTTAAAACGAGCTTCATCACACAAAAGATCATGCAGGGACATGGCGAACAATGTTGAATCAAAGATGTAAACTTGGTGGTCGAGGATTTCACTCAGGAAAACCGGGCTAATATGGAAATATATCCCGTAAACTACAAGCTCTGGGACGTGCCATCCTGTGACAGCTACATGATTAGCATTGTCTGTTTGCAGTTGTCCTTTTGTAGTCTTCTAAAACAATCTGTTTGCCACCAATATTTGATCTAAATGCCTCGTTAGTGAGAGGGTTTATGGAGCTAAAACCTGGGTTACCTTTTGTCCCACCAGCTTTTGGTCCTTAGTGTATTTTCTCATGGAGCGGGTGAGAAGTTGAAACATGATGCAGGGTGTTACTGTACATATTCCAAGCAAAATCGGTGTCTCCTAATGTACCAGAAAGGAGAATTTTGACATTTAACAAGGGTAAACTTATTTTGTTAGCCTTCCTAGCTGTGGGCCCCCTGTTAAAATTTCATCAGAGATTAAAATAGTCTGTGTTTCTTGAGGATTTAAGGTTAGCTGCAGCCATTCTAGATGTAAAACACGTGAATTTCAGTGTAGAAACTCTCCAGTGTAGAGTGTGTGTGAGGACATGCCGTGTTACAAAATCTACTTGTGTTTGACTGTATGGTAAGAGAGCAATCGACTGTGAGGCATGTCTGTGTCATTTTCAGAGTAGGTCTATTTTTGTTTTCAATAGCCTCTTGTTGACGGTAAGGCTTGCTGCATGTCAGGGCTTTCCAGCGGCTGAGGGGGGGCGAGCAGATCGACGGTGCAACCGAGCCTCTTAAACACAAGCCTCATTTTACACACACAAAGACACACACACACACACACACACCGTCGGCTTACACAATCACAAGATAACTTGTATCGCCCTCTGTGATGATATTCAGGAGCTGCCGTGGCACACTCTGCCTTTTCAGACCACCCACATGAACAGTTAGATCACGGGGGAAATGCTGCTGAAGTGGCTCCTGCTTAGAAAAAGTTTGATATCTGAAAAGATTAGTGGTCAGATTCCAAGAAACAAAACAATGAGATGGTGGTAGACACAGTTTTGTTGTTTGTTTATTGTTGCTGCATCGGTCAGGCACAAAAAGCTAAATGAACGTAACTGATAATAAAATAAATTTTATAATGAAATGGAATCCTTGGGTACCAATATCTGTCGATTTGGCATCATATTTGCTTTGAATTTTAACACATTTGTTTGAGTTTTAAAGCCAGTTGAAAGATGCTGAAAGCTATAAAAAGCATACTGATAGTTACAGTAAATCTGACATGACCTGAGCACATCATTATAATTCAAATAAAGCTTTATGTTGATTTGAAACTATTTTAAAGTTGAAAATAATTAATAAAAATCGTGAATAATTGTTTTTTTGTACAAAAGTACAAATTCTCTGGTTTCAGCTTCTCAAATGTGAATATTTTCTATTTTTTTTAGTCAAAACAAAACATCTGGACTATGAGAAACTGGGGTGGACATTTTTCACAATTTCTTAATGTTTTATAGACTGACTGACTAATTGATTAATCACGAAAATAACCAAAGGATCAGTCAATAAAAGAAATAGTTGTTAGTTGCAGTTTTAAAATACCTAATCAGCAGTCAATATTTGCCAAGATAAAACAGGGAGAACCAGCAAATTCTCACAAATGTTGAAAGTTTCAGCCAGTAATTTAGTAGTTTGTTCCATGATATATACAGTAAATTTACATTCATTACATACATTACATTTATTTGATTTTATTTTGTAGCGTTAACTTGTACTAGTGCACTTCTTTGCACCAGAGTCCCATTTACTAAAAACAAATACAGGTATTAGCCTTCACTGATGCACATTTCATAAACAGTAAACACATCTCTGGTTAATGTTTCATCATAAACCGTTAATCCTAATTAAATTTCGTGCTCCTCCTTCTCCCGGTGATTCTGACTCCTTCTAATCTCGATCTCGACTCCTTGACCTCCACCTGATTCTCAGTCGCCGCTCGCTGTTGCTGATGCTCCGCTTCATCCTGCCACGAGCCGTCCCTCTTGAAATGCCACTGTGACGCCCGTCTCCATGGCAACCCCTCTGCCTCTGACATCAGTACCACCACTCCACAGCCAATGGAGGGAGGGAGGGAGGGAGAGAGGGGAGAGAATGAGAGCCTTGACACTCTGAAAATCCTGTTGTGCAATTCAGAAGGAGATGTAATTTGTGTAATTTGGGGCGATTACGCCTGCCAAGACGAACACGACGACTCCTGGTTCAACAAGCACGTTAAAAAAAAAAAAAACGTTGCGTGTTACATCAAGGCTGATATCGATGTCCATCATTTTAGTGCTGCACTGCTGTTGCATCTTCACTTTCTTGCAGCTTCATACTTCTCAGGAAATGTAATTCAAATGAGCACAAACCCTCCTGCTTATGTTCCAGTATAAGATATAAGGGCTGTTGTGTGTGATTTTATGCAAAGTGAAATTTGCAGAAGTGGTCAGACGGCTTTGATGGAATCTCTCAGTCTCATTTTAATGTCATAACATAAGCCTGCATAGGTTGAAGTTGCATTTAAAAGCACACACGAGTGGAGTGCCGTCATTTTTAAGCGAAGTCGTGCTAATGTACGCACGATTATCTCATCTTATCTCACAACTCTGACGTTTTCTGCGGCTGCCACTGTTGTGCAATGTTAAAGCAACGACAAGTAACATATTTAGAGTTTTCTGTGCTTTTCTGTACTTTTCTTTGTCTTTGAAGTTCCCTTCCCTGTTTAGCTGATGTTATAAATTACCTGCATGAGTTACAAATCACCAGTATGGTTTGATAAACAGGTTGTTTGTGGACTGTCGGCAAACAGATGTTGGTTTTCCTGCAGGGTAGGGTTGTAGCCAAAACGAACAGCTGTAGCGTTTGTGTCAGATCTTCTATGGTATTAAGGCTACACATGAATTATTTGGGGTTTTTTTTAGTCCAAGTTAACACCCTCAGATACTCTGGGGGTTTTTTCGTTCAGCTGTCCAAACCCACAAAATATTTAATGTAAAGTAATATGAAAACAGAAAAACAACAAATTCACCTATGAGAAGCAAGAATATGAAAATATTTGCAATATTTACTTGATTAAACAAGTGATTAATCCGTTAATCTGCAGGTTATTTTCTCTGTTAGTTGACTGGTCTATAAAATGGTAGAAAACCATGAAAAACACTTTTTTTATAGTTTCCTAAAACCCAAGGTGACTTCTTCAAATGTCTTATTTTGTCCAATCAGCAGTCTAAAACCAAAAGATACTGATCTTAGCGTCACATAAAACAAAGAAAAGCAGCAAATCCTCACAGTTGTGAAGCTGGAACCTGTTTTTTTTTTTTGGAATTTTACACAGAAAAACTGACTTGAGGGATTAATTGATTGTCAAAATAGTTGTTAATTAATTTTCTGTTGATGTGTTAAAGTGTGAAATTGGTCGTGATCTTGGACTAAATAGCTGTAATGACCGAGATAAAGAGGTAACAGTTTGACGTTAATCTTGCGGAATCCATGACCTTGCTGATAACAAGCTCAAACAGAGATACAGAGGTCCGAGTGTTTGGTCATCGCCTGAACGTACAGAGCAGGTATATATGCAGTGGTAAACGGGAACAGCGTTGTGCTTACAGGCAGAGGTTTTTGTAGGAGGGCTGCTGCACTTAAACACCTCTGTATTCCTGGAGTTTGTTCCTGTGTGGGTTACACTGCCTTCACCACTGATGTGCCTGAGTCAGCAAACCTGAGTTTCCCTTAAATACTCACAGTAAAGTTGAAGGCACAAGTATTTAATCTGACTCCTGTGAAATCGTTTTCTTCATTTATTTAATAATCTGTGTTTAGCCTGATTGTTTTGTCGTGTTGTCTCTTTTTAAGCCTGTTGTGTAACCCGGCTGCTGTTAGAAGAAATGAGAAAAGTGCAATGACTCTGACAATACAACACACAACAACTGCTCCTGTCATGGCAGATAGGGCTGATGTAGCACTTAACTTAAACACAAACTTAAAACTCGGTGTAAAAACGAGTCTTGATTCACATTAACTGTGACGTTTATCGTCCAATGCTTTGTAGTTGTAAGTGAAGCTAACGACTATACGGCTGCAGCTAATGATTATTTTTATTGCTCTTTAATATATTTGAAGGCCTTTTCTTTTTTTTTAGTAAACAGAAATCAATGCTTTTTAAGACTCACAGATATCTATATTTCCAGTACATTTATCAGGTGTGATACCCAGTCATAGTTGGTTATCAATCACACCTCTGACTCACAGGGATATTTAGTGTCACCCTTTCATATGTGTACTTTCACTCTCTACATAATCACATCATTATGTTCTAATGATGTTATCAACTGATGATTGTTTTCATTGTCATTTCCACAGCCCGAGGTGACGTCTTCAGATGTTGTGTTTAGTCGTGTTTTGACCCACAGTCAAATCCAAAGATATTCCGTTTTTGTTTTTTGTTTTTTCATTTATGACAAAGAAAAGCATCAAATCTTGATATTGGAGAAGCTGCAAACAATAAATGTTTTACATTTTAATTATTTTGAATAGTTATAGATTGATTTTCTCTCTATCAACTACTTGATTTCACATTTGAGAAGTTATTTCCAGCTCCTTAAATGTGAGGATTTGATCCTTTTCTTTGTTATGAATGATAGTAAACTGAACATCTTTTGGGCTTTTTGAAATCAACTTTTTGAACTAGTAACTAAGTTTTTTGGTCTGTAAAACATCATAAAATACTGAAAACTTGAGGTGATAATTTCCCAGAGCGCTTTAAATAGCTTCCCACTCCCACACCCAAAGATATTCAGTTTTAGTGTAATGTGAGGCTGGTAAAAAGCAGCAAATCTTCAGACTACAGAAGCTGGAAGCATCAAATATTTGGTTTTATTGCTTGAAAAATTGGCTTAATTGATTACCAAAAGGTTGCTGATTAATAAATTTGGCAATGGGAAATATTGATTTAACGATAATGAACTTGTATCGGTGTATTGGTAATTAAAATATCATGACAGGGTTCCTCCCAGGAAATCATGCAACCAAGATGATGAGCCACCCTGATCTTGTCGCACCTGAAGTCATGATCGACATCGTTTATTTCAGGTGTGGTAGTCCACCTCTGAAAAAAAAAAATGTAAAGCTGGACCCTAACAAAATAATACAGACCACAGTGAGGATCTGTGTAGACTAATATCAAACCTCAGTGTAAATGTGTGCACGGTGCAAGGAGGGAAAAGTTGCTTCCTCAAAGTCACTTCCTCTAAGTTTCATCAGTCTGTGAAAACGTTTCGGAGTCAGTTTCCTGCTCTAAAAAAGCCCTTATATGATATATATTATGAAGTTTTAAATTTAAATCTTGTTCCTTACCAGTTGTTGGCAGTAATATTAGCTATAAAGTATTTTTGTATGTGTGAAAAATAAGAAAAAAAAGACCTGTAGCAAACACTGTCCCTGATGCTGCTACAGTAGCTGGGAAGCTCAATGTCTCAGTGTCGATTTTAGCAAAAATCTTTAATTAATTCATTGTTTTTAATTGTTTAATCCATCCATACACATTCTCCGTCTCCCCGTCATATTAGGGCGGTGTGACTGTGAAACAAGCATTTTATTTAATTCTATGTTGTATTAAAAGGGTTTTTAAAAGTCTCAAATAGACATGAAGTTTCATTGAGTTAAACAAATAAAAAAAGATTAGATAAGATTAATTTAATCAATCCCACAGGGGAATTTGCATAGGATTACATTACATAGATTTGTGTGGTGGTGTATGTTTCATGTTAAGGCAGGAAAAGGCAAAACAGGCCAGTAAGAGCCAGAGAGTTGTTTGTGCGCCCTTATTTTATTTTCTTAAGCATCCTCCGTATTTTACTTTGAAAGGCTTGGCTTTAATAGAGCGTGTATTTTGCTGACGGCAGGTTTCAAGTCCATCACTGAGCTGGTTTATCACACAGAACTCATCTTATCGTACATCTATGCAAGGTTTGAGTCAAAAAGTTCTCGTAAACACAAACACTTCACAGTCACCTTGCTAGAAACCGGTTATTGTGGTTAGGATACACAGTAACAGGAAGTTGTATTTTGATAAGCAAAGAAAAAAAAAAAGGCAGAAGCAGTTAAATCTGAAATAAATCCCATGGATAAATTCTCAAGTGACCAAATGTGAAGAAAAGAAGAATTTATTTATATTTTGTGTGTGTTCTTGAGTTGTGATTTTACTTGGCTAACCATTGGTTTCGCTTGAAGTATTGTGTGAACACATGTAGGTGATACTCAGTGAAGCCTGAAGCTTTACAACTGAAACCTGTTGGTGAGAGCAAGTGATGCACGTTAGTTCTGAGGAAAAGATTGAACTTCATTGATCTTTCTTCAGAAATCATTTGGTTGCCCGTCAATGCCGTAATTTTCCTGTTGTTGTCTTCCAGAAGCGTCAAAAAATTTTTTCATCCAGTTTTAAGCCTCATTTTTCTTAAGTTATCAGAGAGACGAGGTGAGCAGACGTTAGTAGCAGCTCAGCTTTACCAAACTGTGTTGGAAAAACACTGATTTTTAACATGAAACGGCTTTATTCAGCGTTTTTACCAGATTTAATCACCAGGTCTGTTTGTTTTAGAGATAAGGAGACCTCTGCGGATAATTCTGCTCCTGGTAAAAAACCTCCTGAACGTTTGATACTGAAACAGTTTGACACTACTTAAACATGTCTTGTTTTCTCTGATCAATGGTCCAAATCTCATTAGTATTCAGTTTTTTAATTTAAAAAGTGCCAAATGTTCTAATGTAAAAGTTGAAATTTGAGGATTTTATTGCACTTTTACATAAGAAATACCCTAAACGATTGATTTAAAATGATCAGTTGTCACAGTTGTTGAAGATTAATTTTCTAACAATTGACCTATTGGGTATTTGACTAATTGTTTTAGCTGTAATGGAAAATAAATCAAAAGGAAACAGAGAGAAAACACTACTGTACTTCTACTATTTTGATTTAATTCACATTTCAAGCATTTAATCATTGTGGTCATGTAAAAAAAATATTTTTAATGGATTTTAGGTTCTTAAATGTGAGAATCTGCTGATTTTTGGACCAGTCTCAGACAAAACAAGACCAGCAAAAATGTGACATAAATGTCAATAAATTAATTCACGTGATAGATAATGAATAGAGTGAAATATCAGGTGTTAAATTGCACCTGTGTGGTATTAAAAATGCCTTTAAAAAAGTCTTAAATTTAACGTGCTGAAACCTGTAGAAACCCTTAAATAGTACCGTGCAGAAACCCTCTAATCCTGCAGCAGACTGACTCGCTCGCTGCACACTGCCCTGTGAGTGTTGTTTGACGCCCGTCCCTCCGACACTGACACTGCGAAGCGTTGGACTCTTTGACGTCCGTCTTCGTTTGCTCATGGACGCTTGTGTCTGCACTTCCTCGGTACGCAGCGTTGCCCTTAAGCGTGGCGAGCTTTTTCCCCTTCTTCCTTCAACCCAGCCCCTCGAACATCGTCATGGTAACGGCCCTATTGCATAATACAGAGGCTGCAGTGTACAGCCTTGTATTCCCGTCTCCTTGGAAACAGAGCCCCCACCTCCTCTCTCTTCACTAACCCACCCTCCCCTCCTCCCCTGCTCCTTCCTGGGCACTGAGCATGCTCAGAAAACAACACAGAAGCAGAGGAAACAGGAAAGTCCTCTCCGAGCATATTCCCCTCAAAATGCACAGAAGTACAGCATCTTTATCAGTGAATAGATTAAAATAGAATCAAATAAAAGACTTACAAGTAATATATAAGACATAATGCATTTTAAAAAAACGTCACCTTGGGGCTGTGAGTAATTGGATCAGGCATTCTTTACTATTTTCTGACCTTAGATAGAACATAGATATAAACATAAATAATCATCAGTTGCCGCCCTAGGAGATACTGATTTTGCAAGTCATTTATCTAAAGTTACCAAGCGGTTAGAGGACAGGACTGTAGGCCTATTTTTGTAGTGTTGCTTTTGGTTTATCATGCAATTCCAGGCTTCCCTGAAAATTTTAATGCATGCCTGCGGCCAGGGACTGCAGTCAGTCAGTATTTTTTATGCCACAGCTAAAAAAAAACCCCCAAACCCAAAGATATTTAGTTTACTGTCATAGAAGAGTAAGAAAAACAGAAAGGATTCACGTTTGAGAAGGCGGAAGCAGTGAATCTTTGGGAATTTCTGCTTAAAAAATGGCCCCAAAAGATTAAAAAATCATCAGAATTGTAGTAGACTAACTGTCTGCCTATGTTCTGATATTAGGGTTTTACAGTCAGCTGTGTTCGACAGGTGCCACCATCAGCTGGTTGTGAGTGTTCAGAAGTAAATTCACGTCACTAACAGTCAAAACTAAGGTTACAGCTTTAATTCAAATGTCCTGAGTGCCCAAGAGCAGCAGTCTCAGAAATTAAAGTCCACCCTGCAGTGATAAGACTCTCTCAGTACACTCAGACAAACATACTGATAGTACACACACTCTCAACTCGGTGTACTTTGTACTTCCTCAAAAAGTTCCTTCTGTTACATGCCTGGACAAACTGACAAGGAACTAACGGGCTTGCCTTAGTAAACATGGTGAAATAAGATTGACCTCACTTCTCTCTGGACTGAATGTGGCTCTAAGGACTGTAGGCAGCAAGTTTAGTGCATTTTCCTTAATTAAATTTCATGTTAAATTTAGTTTTTGTCTTCAAATGTCTTGTTTAGTCCAATGAACAGTTATAAAACCCAGAGATATTTATTATTGACAGTGATATAAAACAGAAAGAGCAGCAAACCCTCACATTTAAAGAACTGGAACTAGAGAATATTTGTCATTTTTGCTTCATAAATAACTGTTTATTTCTCATTTTCTTAATTAACCGCTTGGTCTTTAATAACACAAGAATAAAATAAGTCCTGAGTCTGTCAAGGTTGTACACAACGCTCTTGTGGTCGCAGAGTAAGGTGGAGCTTTTTGACAGAGTCAGCAAACAGCGTTATCTCTTATGATGCAGAACCCACAGTACTTCCACTCGCTGCTTCTCAGATGCTTCAGAGCAGTGATTATCCGATTAACACGACCTTACTCGCAGGTCATCACAGTTGTTTTTCTCCCACGTTTGAACGGATGTCCAGATTTTGAATATAAAGTGACACAGTGCACGCTCCTGTGTTGGCAGTTTAGTTGAAACTAATGCAGTGCAATCCAGCAGTATTCACCTGTTTGTTTGACCAGCCATGAAATGACACTCTTAGCAGGAAATTCCTTGAGGAAAATTGCAGCTCTTTTCTCCCTCTTCGTTACATAGGTCTGAGCAATGAAACAATAATGATAATTACTGTGAAATAACTTTTCCTCAATAGATGTGTAAGATATGGTTGATAGAACTCATTCCAAACCAATCATGCGGCTGGAATAGAGAACACAGCACAGAGTGTAGGAGCAGCAGCTGGCAGCAGCACACATGCTAATGTTTGTGCATACCCGAAACATCGACAGAAAATGTTAACGAAAACTCGACCGACAGCGTTAGCGAAGAAGACGCCTCTACTGACTCAAAAGATGAGGAGATTGTTGAAAAGAAAGGCCAGAGGATTTCAGTAGCTTGGAGATATTTTGGCGGTTTAAAGTCCAATAAGAAGCAGAGTAGCATGCACTACAAAGACTGGTAATGCCACTAATCCTCTGAAGCAGTGCCGTCCTTTAGGGCTTGTACAGTGCAAGACTTTACAGTCTTAGACCCAAGCAAGTGCTGGTGGTCCCTGTAAAACAACCAGTGTGATACCTGCACAACAACAGACCATAGTGTCCACTTTCTCCAGCGCCATGCCTTCCGACCAATACAACAAATGATATCTTCACATCTCACTTAGGAGTAAAAATGAACCTTTAAGCTTGACAGAAATAGTGATTTGATTTATATCATGACAGTGCCACGGCATCAGAGAGCAGTTTTTATTAGAAAATAGTTTTCTGCACAAAAACACCCGTCAGAGTTTTGTCAAGAGCTGGAGGCGGCTATCTCCTAAATCTCTGGCACACTCTTGCACAATGCCGTACTATTGTCAAGACATTTTTGCTTGTGAGCTTTTACATCGTGTGTGAGGAAAACATTGTGCTGTGTCAAAAACCTGGTGGAGGCTGTACCATTGACTGTATCTGAAGATGCGGTAAGTCTGTGCCAAAACCGGCTGCGCCCTGGATCAGACTCGAGCTTTGATGAATAAGTCTTGTAGCTCCCTGCCTCTCTGTACACGAGGGTATCTGCTGGTGTAAGAACAGTTACATGGAGAACTGTTTCCTCCCACATACTCTCTCTCCTCTCACACAAGTGGAAAGGAAGGTCACTCATATTTCCCTCGCAGAAGGCTGGCACACTTGTGTTTACATTTCAGTCCCTACACCCCCATCACTATAGCAACTCACTTTCTTATTTTGTCATACTGTGTGGGTGTTGTTCAGGCATTTCTGTTGTTTGTAATGTGCAGAAATAAAAAAAAACACACGCTTGGCTAGATGTAAATGATGAGAACCTTAGGAAACCATTAATATTGCAAGTTTTCTCAATTTGTCATCCTGAAGCGCAGCCCTTGTTGGGTAATTTTGTTTTCTTGTGATGGCACCAAATGGCAGATTTTGAGATCGGATGACTCGGCGATCCAGAAAGGGCTGGTCGGCAGCAAGTAATTTGCATTTCTTGGCGGTTGGTTGGACTCAGTTTTGATGTGTCAGTTCCTGTGTACTGAAGATGTCTGGCCAGTTTGTGTATCAGGCTATAAATTGTCATTCCTCCCGACAAGCCAGAAAATAGGTGGTCTGAATTTCTGCCATTGCATTAAAACCTCAATGTGTGTTAATGAACAAGAACCAAATGATTTCCTGTAACCCTTTAAAATAACCAAAAAATGACATGAATGTATTAGTCACTGCACTTGAAGGCAACACCCAAACATCTGTTTATTCTTATTTCACTGGATTGCAAAACAATACTAATGTTTTTTTAGGTAGTGCAACATTCAGGTTTAGACCCTTAGCGTGGGAAATCAAAAATATCTCAGACTGAGCGAGAGTGAGGTTTTTGGAAACAGTCGTGAAGCTGGTGAAAAAAGTCAGAAATTCAACAGTGGACATGTCTGTACCTGGACCAGTTTCCTTGGTGTGTGGAGGAGGAGGAGGAGGAGGTATCTCATCACAGGCAGGACCAGTATTTTTACAGTGGCAGTGAACAATTAGTCGTCTGGGAGTAGACACTCTCAGACAAACAGTAAAAGTTGTGTTCGGATTCATTAAAATAACCGAATATCTTCAAGACGCGCACCTGAATCTGCCGGCAGCTGGGAAATGTAAAACAATTAAAAATATGAAGAGTAAACAAAAACCCAACACTCTCAAAGGATTGTGAACATGTCATCACTTGTGGATGCATATTAGTAAATGGCCTGCCTGGAAAAAGACCTGTAGGCAAATAGATTTATCTCCTCTTTATCTCTTGATGTTAAAGGAAAAGCTGGTATTTCTTTCCTGTTTACATCTGATCATACATTTGGCTTTTCTCCGTAGCTGCTGGTCGTTCCTCCCTCATAGGACACTGACTGGTTCGTCCACAAGCATATAGTTTGGAGTCTGGCAAGATGGCTTCTCACTTGCGATAAATCCAGCTGTGTCGCAAAGTTAGGACTTGTTGGGGTGCACATACAGAGCTGTTAAATTCATTGATTTAAACCTGTCTGTCAATTTATTAATAACTAAATCTATGTGATGCTTATCAGAAATGTTTGTTAATGTCATATCTTTATATCGGCCAATGTTACTATTATTATTAAAAGTTTTTCCGATTTTGTTTTCTTTAAACCTCAATCAAAAATTGATTGAACTGATACTAAATAATGACAACTTAACAAACAATTAACAAATTAATTTTGAAACTTTGAAAC
Source organism: Lates japonicus (assembly GCA_033238685.1). Classification (NCBI taxonomy): domain Eukaryota; kingdom Metazoa; phylum Chordata; class Actinopteri; family Centropomidae; genus Lates; species Lates japonicus. The sequence continues at coordinate 10,774,666 of BRZM01000019.1, forward strand.
CCTGTTTGATAAATAACAAAATGGATTCCTTAGTAGGGAATGTGCAAAATGTTTTCGTGTCATGTGAAATTATTGCTCTGAAGAAAGAGAAAGTTTTTAGTTTTTACCCTCTTAAAACCATCAAATATCAGAGCTGCATTTAAACTAAACTTTTTTCAAAAACTTTTTCAAGTTCCAGTCCACAATACAACTACTTTTTATCAACACAGCTCTTTTTAAGGTTGTTTTATGTCATGGTGTGGTACTATCATCCTGAAATGTGATAAACCTGAATGAGGTGAAGTTATCTCGATGAGGCTGTGCAGCCTCTTTTGCCACCATTCACCACTGGTTTGCACATTTTAGCTCCATTGTGGTGTGACGAGCTGTGGTGTGGCGTGTGATCGTTTGCAATCTCACTGCATTGCCTCAGCAGGGCACAACTACTCCAACCTGCAAAATCATGGTCTCTGAACTCAGCTGACGGCTGTGGTCATTCAGGCTGTTAGAGAAATGCTTACAAGACTGGGTATCTGTACTTAAGAAGCTCTTGTGTAAAGTAAAATAGTCTGTGGTTTGGAGTTTCTTCTCTTTGTTTTCGGCTCCATTCTGTTTTTATTTTTTTGCCAAGTCAAGATGATGTTAATGCACACTGAACATTTGCTGCTGTTACTACTTCACATTAAAAGCTTTCCACCGGCAAACCACAGGAAGGAAGCAGCATTTGTCACCGTGGTTAACGTCCGTGTACAGCTGTTCAGTAAAACCTGCACAGAGAGATGTAATATGATTTTTCTGCTCTTTTATGTCAGTAAAAATATTTCAAAGGATAAAGTAGTTAGGTGAAGAGCTGCAGGTGACAGGTGCTTAACTCTGCTAAACTTACTTTTACTATATATTTTTTTCCCCCTTAATGGACTTAACTGGCGTAACTGCTTTTATACTGTACCAGACTCCACTGACAAAAACAGTATTTTTACTTTACTCTTTACTCTAGTTGTTGGAATACCACTGCCTTGATCGGTTAGTTAGTTTGTGTTATTGAGTAACATTCGGTGGTTGGAAGAAGTATTCAGCTCATTTACTTAAGTAAAAGTACCACACTAGCATAAACTTAGCAACCAACAGTTGAGCAGGAAGTCCTGTTTTGCTGTAAAAGTATTGTTTTTGTCAATGGAGTCTGGTAGTCATATAAAGTGATGTTTCAGCTTAAACAAAATCTTCTCTTACTCTTTAATAAAATGTCTGTATCTGTAGGAATCCTTCCCATAATGTTGTCAGATGCCAACTGATCTGGGAGGAATTCAGCCTGATGCTAAAATAATTAAGGCTGACTAATCTGAGGCTGAAACTGGGCCAAATCTGCATTGTGTCTGCAGCCTATTGTAGTCGTGTCATTGCCATGTCATGCTTTCACAGCGGAGATGTGCGTTATCACTTAATAAACGTTCACAGAAACCTGTGTAAATGTGCTTAAAACAGGAAGCTTAGTATATATTTCTAATTGCTGTCTTGTGTGTTCTTTTTTAAATATTTCAGCTCTGCCTATGACGGGACAACAAGATCCAGCGTCGCCATTAAGAAGATCAGCCCTTTCGAGCACCAGGCGTGCTGTCGCGCGCACCCTGAGAGAGATCAAAATCCTCTGCTTCCAAACACGAACATCATGGAATGTGACATTATCCATGCGCCCGACCGCTCCCGACCAGATGAAGGCGTGTATCCTTTCACGTGCACTTTCCGGTCTGTCGGCGTGTCGCAGCTGAATTACAGCATGTAACGCATTTGAGTTGAGATATTTGTGTTTCTTGGTTAGATAGTTAATGATTTCTTTATTTATTACCCGTGAGTTGGTCTCACACTCAGTATTTGTAGCTGAAGGGGTTTTCAGTTGTATTTTATTACATAATAACCACCTGTCACCGTATATTTGGCAGAGGCGCTCTTCACTGTAGCCCAGCAACAAACTGGTGACTCATAGTCGCTCATAGTCAGTTTCATAGTGCAGAGTATGTGTGTGTTGTTTTACACTCTATACAGAAAAGAAATGGCTTCGTCACTCTCGCAAACTCAAGCAACAACCTTTTCAGAGAAAATATCTTTCTTAGTCAGACTCTTCTTCTTTTCTTTTTTTTTTGTTTTCCTTTCGTTCCTTCCTGAATGATTTCAGTATGTTGTAGCAACAACAACACTGCCAGCTCATTTTGACTTAGAGATTTGACTGAACTGAGGAGTTGCAAAAACGCAATCAAGGGTTTTGTTTCTTTGCACAACAGTGACAAAATACGGTTTAGTGTGCCTTGAACAAGCTGCATAAAAGTCCTCGATAGTGTTAAAGTGAGGTTCTTTAACTTGCTTAACCTGTGCGGAAATATATTGTCCAGGATCTCGGAACAGACCTGTACAAGCTCCTGAAGACTCAACACCTGAGCAACGACCACATCTGCTACTTCCTCTACCAGATCCTCACGAGGGCTCAAGTACATCCATATAGCGTCCTGCACACGTGACCTGAAGCCCTCAACCTCCTGCTCAACACCACCTGTGATCTCAAGGTAGTGTCTCAAAGGGAAACTAACACAAGGTTTTTCATTAAATGCTTTTTGTTTAACCAGAAACTGCCTTTACATTGTACCAGACTCCATTGAAAAAAACAGTAATTTTACCCTGCAGGAACACAGGAGCTGCTGGAATACAGCTGCCTCAATCAGTTAGTTAGTTTGTGTTATTGTGTGACTAACCCTAACCCTAACCCTTTACTGAAGTAAAAGTATCACACAATAACACAAACCAGCTTCTTCAGAACCGAACAGCGATTTCATCAAGTCCGTTCTGCCCTGAGCCAAAGATATAGTTTTGTCAATGGAGTTTAATTATATTCTATGATAAAATGTTCATCTCTCTAGGAATCCTATCCATAATGAGGAGTGATGATTGTGTTGTTGATACCAAACAATCCTTAATAGCTCTTCTCTTCTTGCAGATCTGTGATTTTGGTTTTGGCTCGTGGCTGATCCCGACCGACCACACGGTTTCCTAACAGGTATGTAGCCACTTTCGTTGGTACGAGCACCTGAGATCATGCTCAACTCCAAGGTGGCGTCCTCACTCTTGCCACAATAAAAGCCCTTAATGCAGCTGCCCAAACCAGACTTAACTCAACACCGTGTCTTTGTGACCTTCACTTTCAGGGCTACACCAAGTCCATGAACATCTGGTCAGTGGGTTGCATCTGGCTGAGATGTTGTCCAATAGGTAATCTTTCCTGGGAAGCACTACTTGGATCAGCTCCAACCACATTTTGGGTATCAATTCTCTTTATATCCTGTGTTTTAGGATGGGTGTGGTACCATAGTATTGTCATTATTTTCTAATTAATGATTAATTGTTGGAGCTGTAAAATAATGGCCATTACAGTTCCATATAGCCTTAGTTAGTGTTGTCAGATATCTTGTTCCTCTGGTGACCAACAGCCCAAAACTAAAAGATAATCATTTTACTTTAGACTGGATTATGAAGCGCCAAGAAAAACCTCACATTTGAAAATGTGGGACCATCAATCATTTGTGGCATTTTGCTTGAAAAGATTGATTCAAACATCTGATCAATTATCAAAATAGCTGGGGTGATCAGTCAACCAGTCGTCGGTTGCTAGACATCTTCCTCATTGATCTCTTGTAAACCCCCCTCTGAAAGCAAAATACATGAAGCAGTTTCTTGGAAAAATCATTCAGTCGGTGTCATTTGGTAAAGTAAAAAAGTAACTTAGCGTAAATTTAACTTAAAAGTGTTAGTGTTATCAAACCTGTCAAACCTTCTCAGGAAGAACAAGTTGTTTTTCAGAAAAGAAGTTTAGAGGTTTTTAGAGTTTTATTCTGCCTTTATCTCTCTCTCTTGTTTATGATATTTAAAACAAGTGCATCATAATGGTGCGTAGCAAGTTTTAATAAACATTTTTAAGTCGAGACAAATGCAGAGTCAGTTCTGCACAAAAGATTTGACAACTTTGGCTTTCACTCTGCAGCAGCTTCCTGGTTCCAGTCCATAGAAACTGTAGCTGTGAATGTGCATTTATCAGAGATTGCACTTTTTGTGTCTTGGTACCTGAACCATATTGCTTCTCCCATCTGTCATTTCTTTTTATCCTGTAATTTGAAGAAAACTTTACACAGATGAAAACTTTTGAGAACTGTGAATCAGTAGAGAGAAGTAAATCCTCACCTCTGTAATCTGGTCTCTCTGTTCCTCAAGGGATCCTGGGTTCTCCCTCTCAGGAGGATCTCAACTGCATCATCAACATCAAGGCCAGGAACTACCTTTTGTCGCTGCCTCTCGCTGCAAAGTGCCGTGGAACGCCTCTTCCCCAACGCCGATCAAAAGGTCAGAGCTTATAAACTATAAGAGAGTTGTTGTAGCAGTGGATTGTGCTCACTGAGATCACTTTCTGTCTGTGCTCTGTCTGCACATGTCCTCCGTTGTGATAAATGCGAGACGTCGTCTCATCAGCATGCTTTGTTATCAAGCTGTAGCTTGATGAAGAGCATCAGAATAACAGCCATCTTGAATACCAGCCAAAGACATAATATAGCCGCTGAGGAAGATCAATACATGACGTGTTCATCAGTTTATGTCGCCACACCTGTTCTGATTAAATATGTCTGCACATGTTAACACCAGGTTGTATTAAATCACATAAATAGTTGACCTGAAACCTTCATCAGCCTAAAAAACTACGTGCGTGTTTCTGCAGCTATGATCAGGAAATTATTGTTTAATACTGCTGCAAGAACTGAAAATGTATGATATATTAATGAATAATTCTTGACCATGTAGCTGGTTTTCCATCGTACTCTCATATTTTGCCTGGTGTTTTACAAAAAGTCTGCAAAATTCTGAGGTTGAACTGTGTGAACTCTGCAGAAACCTTGGTGCTGCAGACAGGGCAAGGTCTCTTCTGCTATCCATTTCCTGAAGTTCTGAACAAAATATCACTTTATAGGAAACAGGTGCCGCAGAGGCCGACATTCCTCACAACAACACGATCAGCAGTGACACTGACTTTCCAGATGCTGCTAGACTAAAACTATTACTTCTGTCAGGTAAATAGTTATAGTGAGAGGAGCTTGGACAGGGAGGGAAATACATAGATTTAATCCCAAATAGTTGCTGGATTATGAATTCAACTCCATTAATTCAATCAGTACTTGGTCAGTAGAGAGTGTGTGAAACTAGATTTTATTCTGATTTTAAACATGCAGCAACTCTGAATTTCCTTCAGTTCCTCAAAAATGTAAAATCAAACATGTCTCCCCTGCAGCATGTAAGGTGTTACTGTGCCCTGTATCAGGCCGGCTAATCCTAATCTAACTCCTCTTTTCTGCTGTTGTGTTACTTGTGCTGCAGCTCTGGACCTGTTGGACAAGATGTTGACCTTTAACTCACAAGAGGATCGAGGTGGAGAGAGGCCCTGGCGCACCACTTACCTGGAGCAATATTCGACCCCCACAGATGAGGTGAGATGATCGTGTTTGGATGTGTCCTGTTATTCTCATCTCTTAAGGTGAGACCTGCATTTTAAATTGTTCCAACAATGTCAAAATACACAGTTAGGTGTTTATTTTACTTCATTTTCAGTGTCTGCAGATGCCTGAACACTAAATCCATATGTAATATTTATATATTAAATCTTTAACAGCCATTTCTTGAAATGACTTTTCTACCTCTGAACCAGAAACATCCTCTTCAGTAGCTCTTACATTCACCAAACTTTCCCGGTATTATTCCAGCCTATGTTATTAATGTTTTTTATCGAGGTTTGTTCATATATCATTCATAGCCTGATTTATAGCACATTTTTAATGGTTTCTGGCAGTATTTTCTGATTTTATGGAGTAGTAAAAGCAAGTCCACTCTGTAAAAACGCCTTGACTTTAATATATCAACAAAAATAAAACAAAAATTTTAAAACTGGCTTTATCCAGTGTTCAGGTTTTCTGTTCTAGAAGTTAATGCAAAACAGCGTATATTTTTAAAAGATAATACATCATTTGCATATCTGTGTCTTCTCTACCGTCCTGTACCAGCTGTTGCTGGGAGCTCCGTTCAAGTTCGACATGGGCTGGGCGGCCTGCAAGAGACACTGAAGACTCATCTTTGAAGAAACTGCACGTTTCCAGCGGTTTGAATCCTAACATCTCACAGGTGAGTCCATGTCGCTACCCAGTCTCACAGGTGAAGAGTATCACCTTCTAGTTACTGGCGTCTCGAAAACAAACTTTTTCAAGGTTATAAGAGTGAGATCAGAGAGTTGAGCGTTCGTCATGAAAACTACTTTACACAACAATGCTCCAAGTCTGTAGCGTTTAAAGCTTTAAAATCTACCACTTAACTGTAAGAGCCGAAGTAAAGACCTTGCACAATGCGGCTCTGATACAGATTAAAATTGAGACTTTTTGTTGAGTATGAAGCAGAGGCACTTCACCAGGGTAAAACCACTCTAAACTAAAAAAAAAAACATTCATTTAAACTGGTGATTTATCTGGCAGATTTAAATGCAGTTTCAGAGCTTTTCTACAGTGACATAATGTAATTTTCCTGTGAGAGTTGAGTTGCATGTAAACAAAAATATCATAATACAGGTACCTAAAATAAAAAAAATAAAAGCGGTGTTCATATGGGTCTATAACAATCAAAATCAATACAAAACCTTCACAACAAATATCCCATGAAAACAGGAGATAATGGGATCGTATCTCAAACTAGCCAGCCTCCTCTGATCACTGAACCACCATGCTCCCTGACAGGATCCTCGTCATGATAATAACCATAGCTCTGTGTTTTATAGCCTCTCATCTGCTTTGTCAGCCTATGTAATTACTGTGTTTGCTCTCTGCTGTGTTTCAATGCGTTAACGTGCCAGTGGAGTGTGACATCTCTAAATTAGAGCAGCAGAAAATGCATCGCTGCGGCTTTAAAATGTTATTTTTCACTTCTTAAGTCCTTGTTCAGTCTCTGTAACAAACTTTAACTTCATAATCATTAAGAGTTTGCTGCTGTAGTAAAACTCAGTAATGTAATGTATAAATATATTTATAGATTGAGAAAAACAACCACAACAAAATCACTGTAATGTTGTATCATCTTACAGTATATAATACAACTATGCTATTTTTTAGAAATTGAAGTTTTGTGGTGTTTGATCGCATGTATAAATAAAACAAACAATTTGATAGACGACATTGAAAATGAATCCCAAGCTACAACCTGAACAACAACAAAGTGAGCACACCTGTGGTCCGACGGTTCATAAAATGGTAAACCTTTGTTGCAGTTTTACCTTTCGTTCACCACGACAACAGCAAACTTTTGAAGTAAGCTGGTAATAAGTGGTGCAGGAGTGAGTCCTAAAACCAGGAGGTTATGTGTTAGCATGTTAGCACTTCCTGCTCCTCGTCCCAAAGTCAGTGGGTTTGGTTTAAATGTCTGAAATCAGGTCTGTGGTTTAACACAAGCTCAAAAACATTTTCATGTTTTGTTTCTACAACCTTAAAATTCTAGAAAATCCCCCACCTTATGATTTTTAAAAGCTTTTCGTGTCTTAAAAAAGTGAGTTTGCTAACGAGTGTCTAAATGAGACACAGAGGTTGTCGGAGACGTTAACATGAAAACCCATCTACTCGCAGTCACCTTTACAGCCTCGTTGTGTTTCTCACACTCTTTCCAAACTATCACTAACTTTCTAAGAAAACTTGTAGCTCAGAGCTAATGAAATGACCAGTTGGAAGCTTAATTGTGGTCTTCGTTAGCTTAACGTTAACTTTACTACTGGAGATTGTATTTTGGGCTTCAAACATCCCCAGAAGATTATCTTATGAACAAAAAGATTTTTGTTGCTCATAATTTTATTTTTGCATAATCCAGAGCAATGAAAAAAATCCCATTGGCTCTTTGTCGAGGGAACTAACTATGCTAACTTCAAGGTTGGACTGCAAAAATTACATCATCCTGCCTCTGCTAATTGGACTATTGAGCTGTGTTTGTGCTGCAGACCATCAATTTACATCATATCTACTGGCCCGGCATAGTACTACGTTGTCGTGTTAATCTGAACTTTTAAAACACAGAACTGCTTGATGTGTTGTGAGCACTCAATCAAAGTTTGTGTTGCAAATACTGAATGGAAAAGGCGACTCTCAAGCTTGGCAGGAGGCGAGTTTACCAACATGATCATGATTTTTAAAACACAGGAGTTTTTAAAGTAGAAAAGTCAAGTAGTAGTATAAAACATTTGCAGTATTTTAAGCGAAAAAACAAGCGCCTCCATCAAAGAAACGGCTGAGAGAATCATCTGTGAGGACAGCACAGATTTTATCATCAGACCGGTCTCATCTGTGCCCAGGACCCATCTGTTGTCAAATAAAGACAAACATGCAAAATATTTAAATAAATAAAAGAATGGCATCACTGGGTCTTAAATATGGACATTTCATTGTCGTTTAATTAGTGTTTTCTAATTAATTGGCCTCGTTTTCTTTAGCTTCAGCTAATTCTAAACAAAATGGTATTAAATGGACCCAGGATGTGTAATTAATTAGCTCATCACTCGGTCACTGTTTCTTCTCCTCAGATGACTCTGTGGACTGGCTTCTGCGTTGCCACTGCTCCTCCCTTCTCCACACTGTTGCTGTGATTTATTATTTCTCTCTTTTCTTTTTTTGGTCTTTTCTTTCTCTCTTTTTTTGGTTTTTTATTCTCCTCCTGTCCACATCACCTGGATTCCTCAGGTCTCACTTCGTCAAGTCCCTTTGCTCAGGAATGGCGTCAGGAATCAATCAATCAATCAATCATTCTCTGTCTCTTTGTTGCCTTTTTCCTCTCTTTCCTTTCTTTCTCCTCGGAGGTGGTGATGGGTGAGGCGTGGAGGAGAGGAGAGGGCGTTGAGGCAGAGGTCCCATCACAGCTTACAGTTTGGGGGTGATTTTGTGTTTTAAGCCAAGATAAACAGTTTTTTTGTGTGTGTCTCAAAGGCGTTTTGGCTGCAGCTTATTCCTACTCAAGACCTTTTATGTGCAGTCCAATAGACTTGCTGTTGTTTTTGTTTATTTTCGTGCAACTGTCGTGGTTATAACTCTGCCTACATTGCACAAAAAACTATGTATTACTCATATGAATCATCCACCATCATAAAAACAAAAAGGTCTTTTGAATTTTCTAACCTTTGTCGCACTGTTACAAGGGATATCTCTCTCTTTTTGTTTTTCCTCTCTTTTTGTCTTAAAAAAAAAAGAAAAAACCAGAATGAAATCAACTGATTTATGCAATGAATGAAATCACATAATCAGCCAGAGACTGCGGGGCCACAAGCCATCACTTTCGGTGTTGATGAGGATCAATATTTTATCATGACCTTGTATTTTAATCATAAAAACACTCCACAGAAGGCCGAATGCAAATATATACATATAAATATAGATATATATAAATATATAGCGAAGAAGTCTTAAAAAAAGATATTTTAATGGCAAAAGAGTGACAATAGTGATAAATTTTTATTAAAATTAAAAAGAAAAGAAGAAGAAATGCCCGTTTCATTTTCTCGCCGGCTTCAGTTTTGTCTTTTTGCGGATCGTCCCGAAAGAAAGTTTTCACCATCGATTTTTCTGCCTTAGCCATGAGAACCTAAAAGGAGTTTATCTCACACAAGTCTGTATGTACAGTATGATATTTTTCATATTTGTGGGAGGGTGGGTGCAGGGGGTGAGGGAGGGTTTACTGCGTCAGGACAGAATTCAGTCGTCTGCTTACAACTCATTTTAAATCTAGAGGAGATGTTCGTGCCTCCCTTATCGTCCTGTTTTGTGTTTTCTTTTCTTCTTCTTCTTCTTCTCTTTCTGCCTTGTTAGAATAATACTGTGCCTTTACTTGGCTATTATAAGCTCTGTATACAAAGGCGGCGATGTTAAGTACCACACAAGCCGGGCCAAATCCTGCAGGGAGGCGGCCCAGGCTCTTACTCTGTTCTACCTTTTTGTGGTATGTCACACACACCTCCCAAAAATCACATGGTGCTTTTCGTCCAGTTTTTTTTTTTTTTTTTTTTCCAGCTTGGTCTCTCTCTCTCTCTCTTTTCACGTTTCTTATCGGTTTTCAAATCCTTTTTTTTTTTCAGCCCAAACTCCACGTGCATGCTAAAGACGTCTTCGTTGTCTTGCAAAAATAGGAGAATAACCATATATCTGTATTTATACGGTCACAAAAAAAAAACAACAAAAAACCACATAAAACATAGCGTTTCCTGAACCTGAGAAATGGGATCCAGGCATGATGCAGATGAAATAATACTCAATTGTAACGATCGTGTTTAGCATTCAGTCCTCTGTAACATTTCTTTTGCTTTAATTGCACATTTTCATGCTGATAACGAGTTTGCAGTGTCAGTACCAACAGACGACTGCAGTATAAATGAATAAAATTCAAAAAAATTGTTTAAAAAATAAAACAGAACTGCAGCAGAAGTCAAGACCATATTTCACTTCTTGTGGTAACTGCTGATTAAAGACTGTTGAATTTGAAGATTTTATTTCAGCGAAAATTATGAAGCTTTAAGATTATATGGTTGGAAGCTGCGGGGGTGGGGGGTGGTGGTGTGTGTGGGGGGCACATATAAAAACCAAGAAGCAGTGGCGTCATTTAGTATCACTGTCCTTTCATTTTGTTTACGTGGGCCTCAGAAGCAATGTTCAGCGTCATGGCTAACAACCCTTGGTTGTTGGATCGCAGAATCGCGACTTCTTCAGAAGAAAGCAACGTAATGAATGAAACATTAACAACACTAAAGCATCTTGCAGTAGATTAAAGGATAAACAATCTGCGGAATGGATTCTTCAAGAATCAAAAGACTCTGCTGGCACTTAAAGTGAGAAATTGATTTAATTCAGATCTGTCGAGCTGCTTTGGCTGATTTTTTCATTCTTTCGATGTTAGATCTGTGATAAAAAAGTACTGATGCGGCTAAACTACTTCTTCTGTATTTACATACAAGTCAAAAACAAGTTTGAGCTGTTTTATCTGAGGCAAGTCAAATTAAATCACAGTGGATGGAGCCAAGATTCCAGTTTTATTTTTGTGTTTTTGGCTAAGTGATGTTTTAGAAAAGAGCTAAGTTCAACCACAGAGGTCACCAAAAACACGATTTACAGATGTTAAGTTGCTCTTAAAGGTTTCAGATTATTCTGTAATTTATTTTAATCTCACTGGTCTGCTGACCTTTAGTAAAAGAAAAGAAAGATATTTTCTGGAAATAACTGTAATTTGGTCTTATGTGTGGTAAATCAAGAATGACTTTCAACAGAACTACCAGCAAATAATAATTTTCATCATTATTTAATCTCATTAAATCAGTAATTTTATTATTATTATTATTTAGTCTTAAAAATGTCAGAATTTCCTAGTTTTCGTTTTAATAACCATTTTTTGTCAGCAACAGTCCGCTAATGCTGCTTTATGAAGCGAAATAAAAAACAGCTATTACACATATTGTGAGAAGCTGTAACCAGTAAATATTCATTATTTTACCTCCAGTTAAATGACTTAATAATGAAGCATTTATTAGAATTGCTTAGGATTTGATTTTATGATCCTTCAATTATTGATATTAATTTGTTGTTAAGTCAAAGTCACTTCCAATGAATTAATTCCAAATTAATTTCTATGAATCTAGAATCTTTTCAGCGTGCAGGTCAGATAAACATGCAAAAAAATGTTACGGTTTGTCTGAAGAGGTAAACATAAAATTCAAACATTCTCTGAATCTGTATCACATCTCTGAACACATTTAACTTAGTAAAAGTCTTAAACTTTCTCTATCTTCCATGTAATTAGTGTGAAATTACGTTATTCCCAGGAAACTTTCAAAGAAATATTACAAAACGACACCTGTAAAAAATAAAATATTAACAGGAAAAAAAAAACTTTTGCTGAACCCCAAAAAACTGGTTTCTTGGTTCGTCCCACAAAGTTTAACTCCTCTAAAGACAATATGACCAAACTTCATTACAGAAATGACAGTTTTGCACTCACAGATTTCACCTGCACAGAAACAGTGAGGTTAAAGACTCCACCTGTCCAAGGTACACCTGTCCTCCTCCTCACCTCACACTCGCTCTAGACACCCGTCTGTCCACACCCACTATTATTATAAATACTTGCTTCTACGGTAGTCGAGATGGGACTAATCCAAGGTGCCTGCGGGACTTGACTTGCCTGTAGATAGTCTTTTTTTTTTGGGAGGAGTTGGGAGAAGATGGGGGAGTTAAGTGAGAATATTAAGGGCACTGGAAAACCTTAACTGGGATTAGTTGTATTAAGAAAAAAAAAGACAAAAAAAGCCTGCTGAGTTCTTTGTGCGACCTTGTCTGTTTATTGCCTTTTTGATAGTCTTGATATCAAGATTTGATGCAGCTTTTGTTTTGATCAGAATCCATTGTAATCGCAGTATGTCACTCTTAAAATGAACAATCAAGTTTTTTTGGGGGATTATTAGGGGAGGAGGGATCTGAGCAGGAATCCCTTATCTTTCTTTCTGTAAATTTTAAGAGATTTGTTGCCACAGCTGTGTGATTTGTGACTGTATTGAAAAGATGAAAAGCAAACATTTATATTTTTGCGTTACCTTTTTCCTTGAGCCTTTTTTCTTTTTTTTCTTTTTTTGATGTTTTTGTGCAGATATTTTTATTGTAAAATGAATGTTATGTTTCTATCAGACACTAATCTTGTTTGAGTTGTCTCCAGTGGAACTACTTCACTCTGTATGTTTTGATCAGTATAAGCCTTTAATTGTGTAGTTAACAAAAAGAAAAAAGGAAAAAAATGAAATAAAATCCTTGGTTGTATTTTAAAGGTTTCTGTTTGACCTGCCATAGAAATTGTTTTTGAATTGATCGGTCGGTTTTATTTTGCTGTTGTGTGAAGGATTTGACTTGAACGAAGCATTTCTTTGCTGTTATTAAAAACCGACTGCCACTTTGAAAAAAATCTGTTTTTTAATTATTATTTTTTTTCTTTTTTGCAACTCTGCCATGACATTTAAATAGACGTTCATTAAAAACACTGTACCTTCATCCACATCTCTGTGACGTGTCTTTGTGAGCAGTGATGCAGATTTAAAAACCTGTTCACAACAGTAAGAGATGACGACTTTAACTTTCACCTGCTGTCGACAGCTGCAAAAATAAAAGTTTCTCTGAGCGACAGTTATGTGTTTGAGACGAGTGAAGATTCTCAATAAAAATGGCTCTAAAACATGAACTGTGGCTGTCATTCTCTGCCACTTTCAGTCTGCTGTTGTGTTGATTTGGTCATAAAATAAACTCCAAATCTTTTAACAGGGGAACAAGGTTTTTAAAAAGTGGTTATTGTCTCTGTATTTTTACAAGTAATCTCAAATTTGAGGATTTTATATAATGTAATGGACGTCTGCAAAAAAGATTCAAGTCCAAATAACTGAAAACTTAAGAAGCAGTGGTGAAAATCTTGATTTTAAATTTATTTTTTCTTACAGGGGCGGTCCAGTGATTTGGTTGTGTTCATCCTCAGCCTAAATATCTCACAAGAGACAGATTAAAAAACTAAAAAAGTCAAAATTTAAGCAGCAGAAACTCAGATATCCAGACTTGTGTTCACACTGGAGAGACAACAAATTGAATTAGACTCAAAACACTCACAATGTTTCTTCAAAAGCCTGTAATTTGCGGCAGTGCTCCTCTGTTCTCCCACACAGGTGTTTTCAGTTATCTGTCTGATTAGACCTCCTCAGGTTGTTTTACACCAGGTCACCATGTATTATAACTTGTCCTGCAGCAAAACTGAAACAAAACAAAATGCCTGAGTCACTGAAAAAATATTATTTTTGATCTTGTTTTATGAGATAATAACTTGTCTACACCAAATATTAGTGGTTAAAAGTTAAGCCATAGTTAAAAGGAGCCATTCTGCATTTGTCATCTTCTTTCTGAGTAATTTTAATATAAATATGTTTTTTAATGCATTTTTCTGGTAATACTTGTAACATAGTATCTGTAGAAGAATGATCTTTATTGTCATTACACTATTTTGCATGGTATTTCTCCTATGCAGGAAATGATAAGCAGCAGTACCAAGATAATGCACCTCTAACATGCTTAACTAGCACTGACTCTGCACTTCTTTTAATTGATCTCCTTGCACTTTGTCTTATTTAACAGATTTAGCGTTTACTTCAAGGTCTCCTGCTGCACTGAAGTTTCAGTGTTGTTACTTTGGATAACATTCTAATATGTAAACTTGAATCTGAGTATTCACTGCCATCCATGATCCTTCTGAAATATCATTTTTGTCTCTTTATGGATGAATATCTTACTTTTAAATGTGTTAAAATCAAAAATCCACGACAGTACATGCAACCAAAAAAGGTACAAAAAGTCCTCGAGCTCAACAGACTGAATAATCTCACTCATGTTGTCATGTAACCGCTTTGTGCCACAGTGTCCTTTAGGGGGTGCTGTTGTATTGGCTAATAACATCCACAGCAGTCTGTCCTTTGTCCAGTCAGCAGATTAATCCCACAGACCACAAACAAGCTCAAAATTCAGTTCCTTTCTTTTAATTTTAACAAGCTGAAGCAAATGTGAATAGAATAATGGACATTAAACTGCTCATGGACACTTCACTGACCATAGACCTGCTTTATTTTGAAGGAGGCAAAAAGATAAACACACATTTATTAATCTGTTAAATTTAAGTGGTGGTACTTTTACTTTTGATGCTGTAAGTACATTTTTCTGAGAATAAATGCAGGACTTTTACTTGTAATTTAGTATTTTTACATTGGTGGACTGGTACTTTTACATCATTGAATAATACAAATTTAAGCCTGTTTGCTTTACAAGGTCTGTATATTAAAATAAATACAATAAAATGCGGATATAGAGGAAACAGGAAAATTAGGTTTTAAAATAAACGTTTAAGATTGTTTTTGTAAAATATGACACTGAAAAACATCACAATTTTGTCCCTGACATGAATATATAAGATAAAACTACAGTAAACACCAGTTGATATCATCAATCATCTGCATCGATTTTTTGGTTTGTTTACTTCCTCTACCTCGACCACGTGCTTGCAATGCGGCCACGCATGCGCGCCAAGGGATATTGGCTTTTGGCACGCGGCTGTGTCGGCGGCGAGCGCAGTCAAAAACAACCCCCGGTCACGGCGGCGCGCAGTCCAGAGTCTGGCCTCGGGTTGATTGGCTGTGGTCCTCTAGCCCCGCCCTCTCTCGCAGCGGATTGGTCAGACGGAGATCCTTCTTCTCGCTGATTGGACGCTATTTGTAGAACCGGCTGTGTAGCTAGGCTACTGCTGCGTTCATGAACCGCTCCAAAGATCAAATTTAAGAGGTTTTAAAGATGAAGAGATGTTTGATTTTTAAATGTTTAGGTTGGAAGAAACAGCTAAACGACAACCAGCTGACTGTGTTTTACTGTTAGACGGCCATTAAGACTCTGTGACAAGTAAGAGCTGAAGAGTGAAAGCAAAAACATAAAAAGTGGCGATTATTTATTCAAAGTAAGCTTAGAAAACAGTTTTAGCATCTGTTGACATGGCGTCCATGATTTCTATAGGATGCCGAGACATAAAGAAAGAAAGATATGACAATATTCTAAAGCCTAAAATACACATACACACAAAAAATGTTGTTTTAAACCCTGAAAAAAAATCACTCAACTGAAAATAAATGCAGAAAAAAACACTATAAGCAGTGTATTATTTTGTTATTACTATTTTGTTATTTATTTTTCTTCCATATTGGATGTGGAACTCCATCAGAAACTTTCAACCACATCCTATGGTCTTCCTCAAGATGAAAGCTTTGGAATAACAAGTGAATTGAACCTTGTTTTGATTTTTTTTTTTTTTCACACATTCAAATCTTTATTTTTATGTTTTTCTATAGTTTCAGCTCTGATGTCTTTGTAAATATGCCACATTTTAAGTAGATTTTATGTTTGACAGATTATTTCTGTCCATAATCGTCAGTTTATTTGTGTTTGATGTGTTTAATGTCTGCCTGCGAACCACATCTCCTTTAGCATAACAGTAAAGATGAACATGTTAAGACATGTTCCACGTTTTTTTTTCCCCTGTGCGCTCGAATCCTAACTTTCCTGTATCCCGCAGCACCTGAAGGCAGCACCGGTGGATGAAATAAAACACCGCTTTTTTCTCCACTTTCCGAACAAGTTTGTCCACCGAAACCAGCTCCCACGGTTCGTCCGGGCGAGGATGTAAACATCGAGAAACACAACAGACAGTAACTTTGCACGGATCCGGTGTCCTGGATGTTTTTGTGCATTATTCAAAGCGCGCTGCGCATCACCAGAGCTAATTAGGATTTCAGTATAAATAAGGCCGCAGACGGGACAGCTCGGCCTGTCCTGCCGCTGATGTCGGAGAGCTAAAGGCACAGAGGTTAAAAAACCTAAAAAACATGCACACACTCTGAGCCGCCTCACGGATGGGACTCTTCTCAACCCGGTCCTCCGGAGATATCCCGCAGATTTCACGGTTTATTACAGAGAGTCTTTGGCTTATGAAGATCCACCGAGGAGACTGATGTTTTTGGAGACTTTTTAATGGCACTCGGCTCGACCTAGACAGGCTGCTGCTGCCTTTATGGGACGGTGAAGGTGTCTTAATTTTATTTTTTTTAATTTATTTTCTTTTCTTATTATTTTTGTAACCATTATCCACACGCTCCTGCAGCTGCCAAGCGGGGGGGAAACCGAGTTCTTCACCGGGTTGTTTTGGTTTCCGAAGGGGGGGAAGGCGAAGTGTTTTTGGGGTGAGTGCTGAGCCAGTGACCTGCTGGAGGACATGCATTAAAAAAAACTGTAATATCGCTTTAATAGGCTTTAAAGTGTGTGTTTGTGCAGTGAGTCTGTAGCTGTCATTATACTTTTATTGCATGTTATGGTTGTTTGCTGTTGCACCATGGGATTTATAGTTTTTTTGTATTTATGTTCTCATTTATTTATCATATAATCAGGCTTCTTGTGTGGTGGGATGCATGCAGAGCTGTTAAACTATATAACGCATATAATATTTTGTGAATAACCTTGTCATATTTGCATAGTATTCCTCTATGAACTTGATATTTACGTCGTGTGTGATTTATATAACCGTAGGCCTGTAATAATCTTCTTACATTAATTAGCATATAAGGTTACAACATCTCTTTCCTTGATGAAACACGTTGTGCAATTTGATCTTCGTGTTGCATTCAAGAACCAAACACAGAAAAACCCTCACGCGCACTCCTCTCAGATGATAATTTGTTGTTTATCTCCCGTTATGATCGCCACCATCATCTGTGCGTCCTCGCGGCTGCAGATCTCGGTCAGTTTTTTCGGGGGGGGGGGGGGGGGGGCTTAAAAAAAATGCCACGTGAACAGGCGACAAAAACACAGCGAAAAGGGATGGATTTCATAACGCTCACGCGCACACAAGCCTGCACCTCTGAAGGAGGAAGCTGCAGTGTGTGTGTGTGTGTGTGTGTGTGTGTGTGTGTGTGTGTGTGCGCGCGCAGCGTTGTGTTTACATGCATCCTCTCTCCTCGCGTGGTGGTGATGGTGGTGAGGAGGCAACACATTTAAAAAGGGTCTCGAGGTGTTGCAGCCCGTAACGAGGGAGGGGGTCTCGTGCTGCTTTGTCAACAAAGGCAGTTATTTAAAAAAAAAAAAAAAAAAAAGTAGAAACAGTCCATGAATTGTTGCTGTTGCCTTCAGGCTGACGCGCGTCCTCAACGTCAGGACAGCAAGGGTAGGACGAGGGCAGGCTTTTGTTTTGGTGGTACGTACCATATTTACGTTTAATCTTTTGGCTATTTTTAAATCGTAATGTCATCATTCATGGCATCGCGTTACAGATGTGGATCTGTCCAGTGTCAGGATGATGTAGCCCTGACACATTAACAGTGCAGCAGCTGCAGGAGGAGGAGGTGGAGGAGGTGGAGGCTGTTGTTTTGTTTTTCAATCTATAAAATTAAAAATAACATTAGTGCGGTCTGGCGCGGTCAAGCCTAAAGAAATACTCGAGGAATCTATTGCTCTGTTTCTAAAATTAACTAAGGGGGGCAGGTTTGTTTTGGCGAGAGCTGCGTGATTGTTTTTCAGGAAATATCATCCAAAAATAATCCTTTAATATTCCTTTAGTGGGTCTGTAGTGCTCAGTTATGACTTTTAGTTGACCTTTCTGGTGTTTTTTCTCCCATATGGTGTCAGGATAATATCAGAGTGGCTGCTTTATTGTTTTGTCCATCCTTATTAAACATGTCAGACTCCTTTTTTCTTAAAGGATTTTAATCCTTAGCGCCAGTTAATCGGCCCAAAGACTTATTAATTGAAAAAATAATTACAAAGCAGGTGGTAATTTAAGTGAAAAACGTGCAGAAATCAAATGTGACTTTGCCTTTAATCAACACAGTGAGCTGCAGGTGGGAAACCAAACATGACAAGGTAAAATAATGTTTTTTAATATCACAGAAACAAGAGAAATGAGATTCATATTCTCATCTTGTATTTATTTACACATCCGGGTATCTGCGCGCTCCCTCCTTCCCGCGGTGGCGCGTTCACGCCACATGGGAAATAATCTCTTCAGCAATAACAAAACAAGTTTGAGGAGCTTTGTTTTTCTGAAGCTAATATATATTGTTTGATTTGTTGTTTGCAGTAAATATTTCTCAATTATGTCAAAGTTCACAGAAAGACACTTTAGATGTGATGTGTTTGAGGTCATGTTTTACAGCAGATAAGTGTTTTTGTATCATATGAAATATCCTGACCTCTAGATAACTCTACGTAGAACTTCTTCAGTGGAGAAGTTGGGTTTCAGTTGCCAAATCAACAACCTGAAACCTGATGTGAACACACAGGGTGAAAAACTCAAAAGATCTTTTTATTTATAGAAAGCTCTCAAAGCAGCACTATGCCAAAACTGAGCAAAATGATAGATTTAAACAACCATATAGACCCTAAAGTTGGAACAAATGCAGATTATTTACCATAAGAATCATTTTAAATTAAGGTGACATGAACTTTATCGATTGTATGCTGGGAAACTGAAGTGTCACAGCAAAAAGAAAGTAAGAGAACAGATGCATCCTGTTGATAAGTAACCACAAAAACTAGATTACAGTAAATCTGTGTTGTGAAAAACACCCATCACAGTGTCTTAGTGCGAAGATATCATTGAATATTTTGTTTGATTTTGCCAACAACCCCAAAAATATTCAGTTCACTGTGATGTGAGACTAAGAAGAGCAGCACAGCCTCACATCTGAGAATTTGAAACCATCAAATATTTGTAATGTTTGTTTTTAAAATGACTTAAGTGATTGATTGATTATCAAAATAGCTGGTGTTTAAATTTCTCTCATTTAATAAATCAAGTAATTGTTTGCAGCACTAATATAAACCATTCATATATGCTAACTACAAAGTGTATTAAGACTAAAATCTTTACAATTAAAAAGTGTGGAGATAAAGTTAAAATAAATAATTAACTAGGAAACTGCACGTGAGGAATCAGGTGGTACCAATGATTAGGAACGTATAAACTCCCAAAAGAATTTGAAAAAATAAAACATTTTATTTCTACTCAAAAGTCTTTTAAACCTGGTATCCATCTTTCCCACGGGAACCTGAAGGCAGCGCAGCCGCCGATTGGCCAGCCCGTCTGTCAATCAAATCTCAATCACCCTCCCACGTGGTGACGTTTCCGTACCAAAGTAACCAGGCCAGTCCATTACGCACACAAAAGACACAACAAAAGCCCGTGTTGGGAAAAATGAGATCCGTCAGCACCCAAAGGACACAACAATAAGTTCCCATCTGGCAGCATCACCCATGGACCAGAGCCTGGGACGACGACAATCATTTATTTAACTTAAAAAAAAAGAAAGAAAACACCTCTGTCTTTCTTCTGCAAGCAGTTTTTCCACCAAGCTGCGTTTTGCCCAGATCTGATCCAGGTGGTGAGTACAGCAGCAGCAGGGCAATGTTTACCTCAAAACATAAAAAAAACAGACCTGAAAGAATTTTTAAAAAGCACACGGTTCTAGTGTCGTGCTGGATTCACAGACTGCATCAGGCTCGGAAAAACAAACCAGCGACACTGTTGCACTTCAGCTGGCGTCGTGCTCTTTGTTGGTGGATAAACACATCTTAGAAGAGGAGGATAAAAAAGGAGGAGGCTGCAAAAGCCTGTAATGACCAAGGTTAATTTATATTTGTGATACTCAAAAAATGGTCGTTAAAACGTAATGTTGTGTCGGTTTTTTTGTGAGCTTAGATTCGAGTCTTTTGTCTGGACACTCTTCTTCCTGTTAGTGGTTACCACAGACGCACAGTGTGCTGCCTCTTTGTTTTCACTTTTGCTCAGTTTGACTATCAGCTGTTCCTGCTGGGTTAACCTGTCGACTCAACTCACTTCTGTTGTTGCTTTTTAACGTGTTTTGTTTTTTTGTACTCTTGTTTGTCCTTAAAAACAACAAATTCAACCTGCTGAAACAAAGGAGACACGAGCTCCAGCAGCAGGGAAGTAATTTGTAGGATTACAGATTACATTTTGAGGTATTTTACAGTTTTTGTAGTGAAAATAAAAACACAAAAAGGTGATTTAACGCATTAAAAAGTCAACACAAATAACACCATGTGCTGTCAGATCCACTGAAGTCAGCGACTTGGCTTCACAAGGAACCAAAACAAACAAGCAGACGTTGTTTATTTTGTCCTTATTTGGCGTGTATATGAAGACAAAAGCAAGGTGTGTGTGTCATGTCATGTCATGCTGTCAGTGTGTGTGTGTGAGTGTGTTGGAGGAAAGGGGAGGTCTTAATGCAAACAACAAGCATGCCTTTTGTCTGTGTTGTGTGTCTGCGAGGATGCAGTGCACACATCACTGGTGGTGGTGATGATGCTGGAGTGTGGCACACTTATAAAGCTCCTGTGTGCGCGTGTGTGTTTACCTTTCCCCCCCATGCACGTGCGGCCAGGGTTAAACTGGGCTAATTCAGAAAGGGGATTTTGTCCTATTCATGCAGGGATTATGCCTCGGGGCACCTGTGCAGATTATACAGCATGTATGTAAATATGGCTCGTCTGGGGCCCACGGGGGTTGCGGCTGTCAGTCTTCACCTTCTCAGCCCCTGTGTGGAGTGTGTGTTTATATTTGTTGTTGTGTGTGTTAACAGAGCAGCCATGCTTCATGTCACGTCACGGCTGCTTCCTGTTGAGTTGCGGAAGCTCCTTTTGTTTTCTTGTCTGGCTGCTGGCTTCTGTCTCGGCGCTGCTCTTCCTGTTGCAGCACGTTGAGCTCGACTGGAAACTTCTAGAGCCGCCGAAGTTCGTTTTCATTGTGTTATCACTCTCAGGGATGTAGGGTTATTGTGTTTTTTGTTTGTTTTTCTAAACAAGGTGCAGCCTTTGTTATGCACTGTTGTTGGTGACAGTGGGTGTTGAGCCTGTGGGCTGCAGTAGACAGTGTATTTTTAACACAAAGGGGGTTGTTTTTAAGTTAAAATCTTAATTTCAACACTTAGATTATGAATCAGAAGATGAAAATTAAACCCTGACACTTAAACAATGTCTGACTTGATTGTATCAGGTGAAGAAACATGGCTGACAGAAACTGTTGAAAATCATAAAGTACATAATAATGATAATTTCCTTAAAAGTGGACGTTTCTCTGGGAAATTAAGAGCCTAAGGTGCAGAGAAAGTGTTTTCTAATGTGTGTTTTTAGTGAATATGAAGTGAAAGCTGCTGTGGTCGAGCAGATAAATAGCGCCACCTGAGTTGCGGTTTAATTTTAACCCACAACAAAGACAAGAGTCCTTCCTTCGCCCTTTGACCGAAAGGTGAATCTGAAACCAGCGCACGTTGTCATGTTATTTTTGTGAAATATATTTTAAAATATTTAAGATTAACACCATAATTAAACATAAAGTTGCAGGTCAGATATATTAGCTGTACTTGCTACTGGTCACTCTCAGATATTAGCGAGCTAACGTTAGCTTCTTTTAGTCGGTTAGCTACACAATAATTATTCAGTGAAACTATTTAGTTATAACAAATCTCTTTGTAAGAACTAGTCTGCGTGTCACTAAATGTACTTAAAGTAGTCAGTATACAGCAGAACGGCCTCTTTTACTGTTGTTTTATTATGTTATTTGATTATTGTTAGCCATGCGTAAGCTAACTGCTAACACTTCTTGAAGGAAGTGTGTGTAACGTTTGTTGAACAACTGCAACTATAACCACAACTTGTAATTATAGTATAATGCTAAATCCTAAAACATAGTGTAACAGTAGTAACACAAGCTGAAAAGTGGTATAAAGTTAGCAGTGTCAATCTAAAGTTGGCTAACGCTAGCTTACAGTTAACCGCAAGAAGCTAGCTCTCATATTAGCAAAATCTCTCTGTACTGAATGTAGAAAGGCTGTTTTTAACTTCTTTCTTTTAGTTTTTTGAGATGGAGAATTCAACTTTTATTTTGTATTTTTAAAGTTACACAGTCTCAGTTTAAAGCCGCCTCTTTTAGCTCATTAACACAACTGCAGCTTGCAGCACAAAGTTGGAAACCAGCTGGTGAAGAAAGTTTATCAGCTAAAGATCCAGATTATTTTTCTCAGGAGATGTTGTGACCCAAAACAGCTAAATCTGAGTGAATGTTGGGCTAGCATGGCCAGAAACAGGACTCCAAATGAATACTAATGTCACACTGTGTCTACAGGATGATAACACATAAAATAACAACTTTAGAAGGGCACAACATGTGTACAAGATTTTGTGTTTATATCGTGTTCTGCTGCTCCAAAAAACAGTGGCCAAAAAACAGACGACTTACAAGTTGAATACAAATGTAAACAGTAACATAAGAAGTTAAAATGTAAAAGACAATAACATAGATAAGGAAGATTGGTTCTATTTTATGTGCAGTAGTTGAGTAAATGAACTTATAGTTTCTTTCCATTGTCTGCAATACAGCTGAACTGTGACTGGAGCTGAATGTGTTTAAATCAAACCAAATCAAACTCAACTTAATTTCCATGGTGCCTCTTGAGAAAGATTGCAATACAGAGGCCTTCACATAGAAATGAAAAAATGATCAATAAACAAGACGCCACACAACATAACAATAACAAACCATAGCAAAGTAATCCAGCAAAGGGGCCTCTTCTGCACCATACCCACTATATGAACAAACCTCTGTAGCCTCAAAACCTCATCGTCCACTTAAAGACACCAAACAGCCATCATCTCTGCACACAGGCGGCGTGTGAAATATTTCTTTTGACAGCCGAGCCTTTTAGTTCCCACTTGCTTGTAAACCACAGACGCAAACGCACAAACAAAACGATTAATAATGATAATTCAATAGGCAAGATAAATAAAAAGGTTCATAAAAGGAAGCGGGAGACCAGGGCAGCAGTGTAAAGAGAGTGTAAGGAGAGGAAACAGAAATAGGTGATATAAATCAAAACTGGGTCTGTTTGATGGTGTGAATGCAATAAAATGAAGATTAAAGTTAAAAGTCCAGATAGCAGTGCAGTAGGAGGTGGAGGGGGTCGTTGGTTCTGGTGGATATTTGGCGTTGTTATACACCTGCAGAGATGTTTTTGTCAATCTGAGTCCCATTTAAAAAGGTCACACATTCATTGTGTCTTGGCTGCATTGTCTCATCGGCTATTCTAGTCTGTCCTGCGTATGAACTGAACTGGTATGCGTTTGTTTCTGTAGAGCCGATTCTCCTGCAGGCCTGCTGAATTCATCCCAGCCGTGAAAACGTGATAAAGCTTCTGTTTGGAGATACTTTTTTTTAATGCTTGCTTTGTAAGGTTGTTACAGGTTTTTTGTGCTGTATCTTGCTACAGGCGTTTATTTTTTTTGGTCTGGCCCTTTTTCTTGACTTCTTTTGGGTTTGTTTTTTTTAACTTTTAAAAACGATTATTCTGGTTTATTACTTTTAAAAAGGTTTATTCTGGTGGGGCAAGAAACATGAGCAAACAGATTATCAGACAAGTTGTAAACAAGCCTCCAGGGTTTCCAAACTTTTAACTGGGAAAAAAACCTAAAATAATTACCCAAACTGTCTGTTAAAAACATTCATACTGTAATTGTTGTAGTTGTGTGCTCGATAATTACCAATATTTCAGCTGCTTTTGCTGTCAGTTCTTCTTCATAGTCTTGATAAATGCAACAACAGCAATTAAAAACAGAAATACTGGACATTAATTGAAATTCTCACAGAAACTCTAAACACAAACTGTTCTTGCTGCTAAAAACTAACTCAGTAAAGGCACATTTCAGAAGTTTAAAGACGCACAAATCGTCCTTTGAGGGACTTTGTGAATAAGTACATGATGTTCCTGACAGCCAAACAAAGAAAAACACCCAATCTTTATCTCAGAAGCTGCAATAATCTCATCCTGCATCTATCGGTCCAGTGGGACAGAACTAACAAGGACTCAGATCCTGTCATAAATTATGAATAAGAAAATTGTTTGGGTACCAAGCGAAACATGTTATGTGTCCTCACAGAAACAAGGGCTTGTTTTGCTTGTCATAATATTAAGTTACATCACTGTGCGGCCATGTTGGTAGTCAACAACATGCGATTGTAATCACATAATAGATGATTGTAATCAAATGATTGCTCCGGCAAATGAGCTGGGTTTATATTGAAAATGCAATCAAGATCATGAGCCCTAAAAATAGGAAGTATGGAACATGTCTCTCACCATGTCTCTCTCTCTCTCTCTTCCCTTTTCCCCCCCACAGGTTTGATTTTCTCCTGTGGTGTCTGTGTGGAGCGTGCCACACACCCACTCCACAACAACGACGGCTTTTGCTTGCATCTTCCAGTGCTTCTTCTGTCAGCAAGTCCAGCAGAGCTGCAACTCTTCCAGTGCCAGCCCTGACACCAGCGAGGAGCCCTGCCCCACTGACATGGTGAAGATGACCAAGTCCAAGACCTTCCAGGCTTACCTGCCGACGTGCCACCGCACCTACAGCTGCATCCACTGCCGGGCACACCTGGCCAATCACGACGAGCTCATCTCAAAGGTATGAGTTCACTACTCAGCCGGTCCTTCACTTGAGCTGCCCTGCAGCATTGCACATGACATTCAACTGGTCCGTCTATATTTATATACATGAAAAAGGCTACAGGGTGCTTTGCAGTTATGTCACAAATCTCCCAGGAGCCACGTTTGGCAGTGGATGAAGGTCAGCTGGAGAAAAATAATACATAAATGTAAAATGTTCTTACATACAGTACATTCATCTGCTGTGAGTGTAGACCCATTCAATAAGGTTATAAACAAAACTGGATAGTTTAATGAGGCAGGATACTAGGTTACTGTGTCACAGCAAACTGTTTTTAGCCTTACTGTCTGTTTCTAAACATGTTGTGATATGAGAACAGACCGCTAAATTAAACTGAACAAACTGCACACTAACTAGCCCATGGGCTGTTCAGCAAAGAAAACACTGCTAATGTTTGTGTTTGACGGTTGACAGAAACATCCTTTAAAAAGTGTTATGATCATGTTTAGATATACCATAAAGTTGCATTAATGGAGATGTGAGAAATTCAAGGGAACTTCCGTAATCTTTTTTATCAAGTTTGATTTCTGTGCAAATTTGTACTTTTGAAGAATAGCAAACAGTCTTAGCAGTGCTAATCTTTGAGGGAACAAAAAGCTGGAGTCCTAGCATGGTGTCAAAGACAGACAGGAATCAGTGGTACAAGTATGTCTTTTAAATGAACTTTGTGAAATTAGCAACTCTCATTAGCAACCAAGCTTGCTTGCGTGCTAACTGATAGTTGGTCAGCTGACTAAATGACAGCTGGACAGCCAGTTTGCTAAATGACAGTTGGACAGTTGACTTGCTAACTAACAATTGGACAGTTAAGTTGATAACTGACAGTTGACAAGCTACCTAGTTTAGCGATTATCTAGCATGTTAGTGGTTAGTTCAGCAGCTTTAGTTGTTTTCCAACTAGCCCTACGAGAAGTTACTACATCACAAAGTCTCTACCACCTATTTTGCAAGGATGTGCTTTGCTGTGTTGCTTCCCAGTGTGTTTTACAAAGGCTAACGTGTTAGCTAACAGCTGTCTGCTTACACAAGCAGCAGCAGACATGGAGTAACACTGGCTGTAAATCTTGCTTTAGCTCTGGTTTGGCCACCACCAACCACTGCCATTTAGTGCTGAACAGCTGGACAGCTGAATAGTCAATGTGCTGGAAAGAATGAGCTAATAATCTAATTAGAGCTGCAAAGTCTGTGGATTGTTTCCTGTGGGTTTATCTCTACCAGAGTTTCATAGACATTTGAGTGAATGTTAAAAGAAAAAATATTTATTAGCTTTAAAATAGGAGACTGTGAAGCAGACTGAGAAACAGAAGCAACATTTAGTGCTTGAGTTTGTCAGGGTAGTTTTATGGGATTTTGCAGTTTTATCCAGTTTTTCATCATTCAAGTCAAACACTGATAAATTTGCAGACTCATCTGGATATCAAAATGGCTATCTTGGGCTCATCTTTTGGATTACATTGTGAGCCGTGATGATAAAAGTCGACAGTGTCCTTGTCATATTTATAAATGAATAAATCTGTGCTCAGCTAAACTGTGAATTCTCGCTCAGCTGGGACTCGGCAGTGATTGAGTGTTGTCCTCTGGTATTAGTTGTGGCAAATGGCTCTTGAATTTGACAGCAGTGTCATTTTATTTGATGCTCACCTGCCTTATTGCGTCTCTAAAGCTCGTGTACCTGTCTGCTTTTGCATCTGTATTTTATTTCTCCCGGTAAATTCTCAGAGGCTTAGATGACAGCCATGGCTGATATTTTCACTGAAGTCATTTCTGCCTTGCACAGAAGAGCTGGTCAGTCTTTTAAAAATGTTCCTGCCTCGGCTATTTTTGTTTCTGTTGCTGTTTTTGAGTTTAAAAAAAAATGAATGCGCTGCCTTGGCTCACTGAGCATCTCTGGTAACCTCAGACTAACTTTCAAAATATGAGATGAAAATCAAGAGAATCAGACTTTCAGATCTGCCTCACTGCCCACATGTTTTCTGTGAACTTGGAGAAATTGACTGCACTGAAATGTTTTTGTTTTTATTTAACCAGTCTTTTTTTAGTCTGAAAATTTTCAGAAAATAAGGACAAATGCCAATTGCGAGATCACAGAGAGCCCAGTGTGTTGTCATCTGAATGTGGAACAAAAGTTAGAAACCCGAGGGGATTTAGTTTCTAATTACATAATATTGAGGAAAAAACAGCAAATAGTCACATAAGAGAGGCTGAAACTTGTCAATGTCAAGTATTTTTGTTTTGTAAATCACTTAAATTGATTTCTGATTAATTGTCTGTCAATTGACCAACCAAATTCTTGATTAATTGATTGGATAGCTGAAGAGGTTGATGCTTCAAATTACTTATCCAATCATTCCTCCCAAATCCAAAGATATTCAATTTACTATCACATAAAATCAAGAAAAGCAGCAAATCCTGATAGATTAAATTATGAAAATAGTCACCTAATAATTTTCATTGATCAACCAATGATTAATTAACTGTTGCAGCTTTAAACCTTTTTTACTGTTAAATTTGTGGCCGAATTGTGTTTAAAAACAATTTTTAAAAAATCACTTTATTTGTCGTCAAGCGATTGATGTGATGAATGTTCCCAAAGCTGCAACTTAACCTTTAACAAAATTATCATCATCTGCACCTTTCATCGACTCCTGCTGAGCATAAACATCATAAACAAGAGACTTTTCCTGCTGTTCTGGTTCCATAGAAATAAGACGTATCAGTTGTTTAATGCAGTGTTTCTGTCAGACTGTTGTCAGGGAAATTCATCTCTGTGAGACTGTGACCTGAAGTGACAGTTTATTATAAGTGTCATAAAGTGTCTGGCAGAGCTGGTCTGAATTTAAAAGAGTTCTTCTCAAACTAATAACTCAAGGCAAATGTCTTAAGGATGAGCGAACGAAACCTTGACATTGAGCTGTGAGTTGAAAAAGTATTTTCACATCCCAGCCTGCTGCAACCACTGCAGATGCAGCCTGTTCTTAACTCTTGTTATTCTATTTTATTGTTGTCCAACTGCGTGTGTCATGTGACTACTTTGGTCCAATCATGATTGAGTAATGGTGCCTGCGATAAAAGTTAGGCTAGTTCCATTACGTGAAGATGAATAATAACCCGAAGATTCAATCAAGTCAACAGTGTGGGAACATTTGAAAAACTAAGGTCTGAACCAAAGGTGAATTTTGAGAATCGTTACACCCCTACTCTTTCGTGTCGAGTGCAATGTTTAACGCAGATTTGCACCACAAATGGTTGCACTTTAGAGTAGTAAATGGAGGAAGCTGTTGTTTTTGGTACTGCAGTTTCATATGATATATAATAAATATATATAATAATATGTCTTGAACAGTGTAAACTTACTGTCTTGTTAGCGACCAAGCTAACTAGCTTGCCAACTGACAGTTAGAAATCTAGTTTGCTAACTGACAGTTAGACATTTGGCTTGATAATGGCAGTTAATAAACTAGCTAACTTGCTAACTGACAGTTGAACAGGTGACTTCATAACTGACAGTTTACAAGCTTTTCTGGTTGTGAACCCCTGTGTTGTGGTTTGTCCTCATTTGCGATACTTGATTACAAAGAAGCTGTAATTGTCTGTTTTTTGCTATTCTTTGTTTTCCGCAAATAAGGTCAGGAGCTAACGGTATGGTCAAATCGTCTTAGCGTCGTCTTAAATTTTGCTTTTAAGCGCGATAAGTTGCAAATACTTCTGTTTTGTCTTCTAGTCTAGTTTTGTGTTGTTTATTGCTGTATTGTACTTAATTGTTTTTGCCTGTACAGTTTCGGACTTTGATGAATTGTGGCATAGCTTCTATTTGTGATTTTCCTCCACTGCGAGTGTTAAGGTCTGTCCACACTGAGGGGTTTATTTTTTCATGCCATTAATTTGCATGTCAGTTTATTTTTTCGAACTGTTGTTTTTGTTATGAGTAATTTCACACAGAATGCGAATATTATGTGGCAAAAACTGTCTTTAAAGTGCATGTTTCTCACAAAATGTGCTTTTTTTTGGTAAATCCATGTCTCTGTTGAGACAATAAAGCTAATTAATTGACATCTTCATCTGCTCCTGTAAATAAAAATACATTAGATGTGCAGTAGGATGTCAGTTTTTGTTACATGTTTTCAGTCTACTCTGTTGTTAATATGTGAAATGATCCTCTATCATCACACACTTCCTGTTGTATGAACCTCTTGTCAAATGTCAACACAACCAGTTAAGTCCCTAAAAACCTCCCTAATTTTTAACTTTCAGTCCAATTCCACCATCATAAAATGACTATTGATAGGTTTGCGGCTGCCAGCACATAAATCCTCCCACATCCTGTCCGCCATAATTATCAGTTCTAGCAGAGACAAAAACAAACAGAGGAACTCATTTTACAGTCAGATCACACAGTAGGACGCTGAAGATTCAGCTTTGTTTGCCCAAAATGAAATTGTCCTGCCAGGTCTGGTCATTTATCTG
This sequence comes from Lates japonicus, assembly GCA_033238685.1. NCBI lineage: Eukaryota > Metazoa > Chordata > Actinopteri > Centropomidae > Lates > Lates japonicus. The sequence continues at coordinate 10,804,314 of BRZM01000019.1, forward strand.
CCTACAGAGAGTGACAAACCCGAACCTGAGTGCAATACAAACCAAGCTCAGGGCTATTAACGTCCTCCGGTTTCCGTGTCTAGTTTATTACAGGATTTCTGGGTATTGAAGTCCAAACAGTTAGCCCACGCTGACATTTGAAGCCACAGAGCTGCTTTAATGCCGGCTGTAAAATCGAGCAGCTGCTGAGCAAAGAGGGAGTAAAGTTTATAAACTATCAGATGAACCGGAGTTGCGGCGACTGAAGCCGGTGACCTTTATGTGTTATAATAAGACAGTGGCAGTGTGCTCCCCGTGCGTTGCAGCACTCTCACCACGCACTAAGCTGATTATTCAAATGGCAAAGATGATCAATCTGCACTCTCGCCATCTCCATGTCGAAATCCATTTGCCTCCCGCGGCTCGGAGACTTTGGAAGCTCGCAGCTTGTTAGCGCGAGCAGGAAGACGAGCCCGGTAAACAGCTCTGCCACCAGACTGTTGTTGTTGGTTTCAGCAGGATCAGAGGCCTCAAGACGGTAATTTTTGGAGCTGTGAAGTCTGCACAACAAGGGTTTTCACTGGGTTTTAATTGTTTAAGGCCGTCGTAAATCACGCCGATGTGCCTCTGGCCAGAGAGAGTGACTGTAATCATTTATCTGCACCTCACTTAACCTGTCGAGGGCCGAGTCAGATATGTGGATTTATTGTCACACGGCGAAAAACTGTGACATGGTGGAATGAATTGTTTTATGATGAGGCTGAGTTTTGGATGCAGGGAGGGTTTATTGTCTCCTGTGTGGGAAATTAAACAGTTGCTGCAGCAAATTAAGAGACAACAATTAAATCCCCTATATGAACATTTAATAAGTGGCTTATAAACACGTTATAATGTAGCTGTAAGCAGAAGAGGTGTTTAAGTCTACACCAGCTAAACACAAAGAAAAATGTTAGATACAGAAGAAGGAAGTTAAATTTAAAGCCTTGAGATGTCAAGGCTGTTTCATTTTGATTCACATCGTCTTGTTTGAGATGATAATAATAATAATGAAACTTAATTCATTAAACACGGCTGAAAGTGTTTTACAAAAAGGAGAATTTCTAACTTTAAAAAATGCAAACACTGCGAGATTCAGCAAGAAGTGTGAACCTGAAAGTGTGGTCAAGAAAAGGTTGGTTTCATTTTGATTTGAATAAGGAGAAACAAAAAATACAGGACAACAGAACCACTTGTAAAGAGTAAAAACAAAGTGACAAAATTAAAAAATAAAACTTATAGCAATAGAATGAATCATATGATTAGATTGGGCTTTTTTGCTTAAAAATTTGCTCATTTGTGTAACTGTTAGAGCTCTACAACACCAGAAAAAACATTGCAAATTAAAAGACTAGTTAAAGAAAAGATGCCCTGTGGAGTTTTCCATTAAACAAAAAACTGTTTACATTAACTTCCATGTCTTGTGTGTGAATCCTTGAGGCCTAACGAACATGATAAACACTTTTCCTTCCTCATAAAACATTTGCAAGTCAGATTTTTTAAAAACATTTTGACTCCTGGATTGTTTATGCTCATGTTTTATGCTGAGAGTTGTCGTCTTCTGTGACGTTTTTTGACATGTCTGTGTGTTTCTTAACATGTTACCGCCACCTGTAAATCAATGGAACAGTGTGAAACCATTGGTAGGAAAGTGCATGCTCGCACACGTGCAAAACATTTCTTCATGGTGCTATCAGTGAACAAAAACTCCACAGGGCACCTTTAACTTACTTACCAGTGACTAGTTGTTTATATCTAAGCAACAGCTTGTTGTCAAGAGTTCCATCATTTCAGGTTAGCGCTCAATTTTTTTACTTTATTGTGATTCCACGTGGCCTGGAACGAACAGAGGGGGACAGAGGAAATGCTTTTACAAACTGTTGGCCGTGATGCAGCACCACCACAGTGAAGTCAGCTGAACATCCACAATTTAGCCTGTGCCAAAAAACCACACAGAGGTCAGTTGTTGAAGTGTCAGCTTGTAAATGAGGGTTTTTCTGGAAGGTTTCGGAGGCAGCTGGGAGGCCCTGGGCTCGAGGCTGAAAAAAATAAATTAGACAGCGCTGGGATAGATTTGGGGGATACCTTTCTGCTGTACTGTGTGCGGAAAAGTCAGACGTGGTTTTTGGGCCATTTTACTGCTGCCAAACTCTGGTTCTCTGGTGTGGTAAACAACTGAAAATAAATTTAAACTGCTGCATCACAGGTGTATAAAATCCCGACCTTCACAGCACGTAGATGAGAGGCCTGAGCTTTCGCCTCCTAAGTGACAACTAATGAGACGAGAGCGACATATTTACGAGCTCAGGCGTCAGAGCTCCTGAGGTCAGCGTGGGAGAGGCTGAAAATGTTAGAGGGTGTCATGTCGGTGTGTTTGTTTTATTCGAGTCACGCCACATTGTTTGCAGGAGCTGACACTGGAGCAGGAATGCTGGAGAACCAGCAGCACCAGTGAACTTCAAACTGGGAAATGCAAATGAATCACATTTATTACTGTACCGAAGCAGTCAGGAAAAGTTAGAAAACCTAGTTTGGTTTGTGGTTTTTATTTTCATAAGCATGAATTTAACTCCTCTTGTATTGTGGTGTGTATTAAGAAATTGCTTTTATGTTTAGTCTTTTCCCTCTGCTGTTTGTCTTGATAGGAAACTGAACTGCTGCCATACTTTACAATATATACCCATGTGATATTCATTTTTTAGTCCAGCACAAACGTTTTCCAAATATTTTCAACCCTGCTCACCTCCAAACATCCTTTTCTGTGAACCTTCATCATAAATCGCCAGTATTTAAAATTTTGTCGAATATATTTTATTTTTGTAACTAATTAGTAAAAATTCTGAAGATTTACTAGTTCCAGCTTCTCAAACATGAATATTTGCTGGTTGTCACTGCCTTTTATGATAGAAAAGTGAATATGTTTGACTTTTGAAGTGATAGTTGGACAAAACAAGCAAAATAACAGTATGTTGATAAGTGACCTGGGGCATTTTTCTGGATTTTTGGTCAAAATATTAACCAACCAATTGAGGAAATAATGAATTGATAATGAAAATAAAACCGTCACCACCTGGTCATGAATTTCAGATAGTTGTAGTTAACAGGGCAGTTACCTTGATAACTGTCCTCTCATCTCTGACCTTTGACCTCTGACCTCCACTGGGCAGCAGAAAAAACAGCCTTGAGCCATCGGTAGAGTAAGTTCTCTCTGCAGTTAAAACTTTTAATGAGTGAACTGTTGACTGGGTCGTGTCGTCTTGTTTACTGGGCCAGTGCCATAAGGTGACTCTTGGCAAATGACCTCATTGGTCTAAACAATCCACTTTAATAATAATTGGATTTAAATGAGGGACAGTCTGTTTTTCCTACTGCAGGTTTCACCCGGTAAACATGTTGTAACACATAATTCTGCATCTGCCTGTCATGGAGTTTCCAACATTATTGTGTTTATTGTGAGTCTGTTTGTTTTAAATCTCTAAAGAACAGGTAGATAGCGTGATCTGTGTGTGCATTTTATTAATTTTAATAATAAAACATGCAAAAGTGCAAGAGGGCTAAACACATTTGATATTAGAAAAGGAGAAGAGGAGATTCTCAGGGCTTATAATCACATATAATTGAGTACACCTGTGTTTTTTTTTTCATGCAGCCACTTTGGAAATGCTGCTTTCAGTTGTAGTTCTCATCATTTAAATACACAGGAAGCTCCAGAAATAAGACAAATTAATATAGAAAGTAAGCAGAAATTTGTATATCCAGGACAAAAAGTGTGCAAATCAGATCAGATATTTAAAACATTGAAAGAAATTTGACTTTTACATAAAACCTTTTAAAGGTTCCTTTAAAATCTGTGACTTTTTACAAGTGCAGGAAGAGTTTTGTTGTGTGGCAGTGATGTAATTCAAGAATAACTCAATTATTCTTCAAGTTTTTTCCTCATGCAAAGAGAACATCAGTTTTTTTGCTTTAAGAAAATGTCAAAATGGTCAGATAACGCCTCTGAATTGTTTCTTTCATCTGACCGACAGTGGAAAACCTAAATATATTGAATTTATAATGAGAAGAAGCTGTAACTAGAGGATATTTGGTATTTTTGCTTGATGAATTAGTTGAAAGCTAAATAAAATTCTTTAAATGACTGATTAAGTTTGTGTTTTTGCTTTTTAACATCTGATTTTGTAGATGTTTTTCCACGTGACGACACAGATTGATATCTGAGAATTGTTCTTATTAATATCGTACTGTTGATTTTGACCATACTGTTGACAGGTCTATTAATAAGCTCTCTGTTTGCTACCACACCTCGTTGGCATTTGTGTGTTCAGTAGTCGATGGCAGCATCACCATTCCTCAGCATCAACCCTTCTAAGCCGATTATGTTACTTAGGAGAAGATGACACCGTAGTCTGGTGTTTTCCACTACGCTCTGCCAAGGCCTGTTCCACGTTTGATTTTCATCCCATATGAAATTTTATCAAGCGTCGTGCTCCAGTAGCAGCGTGTTTCTTACGAGTTATTTCACTGTGTGCACAGAGTAGGGAAAAGGAGGTAAACTAGTAAACCCAGTCGTGTTGGAGGAGCTCTGCAGGTTCTGGCAGATTTCTCCCCACAGTTGCAGTTTGAGTGCTGGAATTCTCCTGAGCCAGGTATTAAAAAAAAAAAAAAAAAATGTTTCCCCTCCCTGAGCTTATGTGCCGAGTCTTCGAGGCATGCCAGCCGGCGAGCAAGGATGCAGATGGAGCAGCCCGAAAAGAGAGGATTAACCTGAGCACGCAGGCCAGAAGGAAGTATGGCAGGCACAGTACCCCTCCCCCTCCATCCCTCCCTCTCCTCTACTAAACTAAATATGGGAAGCTGCTGAAAAAAAGGCAGTTTATTCATGCAGGCTAAAAGGAGATAGTTTAAAGTTTTCTTTTGCAGTCAAACTTCCTGACAAATGGATGTTATTGAGGCTGTGCAGTCTCTCCTGACAGCACATACTTACAGCTGCAACTTTCAGTATCCTTATCGATTAATCTGCCAATCTAACAGTTGTTTTCATTATTAATTGATTTGTTGTTCTCTATAAAATGTCAGTTTCCCAGTGTCCATGATGACGTCCTTAAATGCCGTGTTTTGTCTGATCAACAAGCCAAAACCCTAAAGAATTCAGTTTACAGTGACGTAAAACAAAGAAACAAACACGTGAATGTTTTGGGAATTTTTCAAACAAACATTTAATCCCTTAAAAAACTGCTAATAATATTATTTCTCTGGCTGGAGAAATAAGAAATAATGCTACTACTATAAGCCAGTTAGCCTGGTATGCTAACGTTTGCAGCTTTAGCCGATCAGGCAAACAATACAGTTTCAGTAGATGTTAGGATAAACACACTTAAGTTTGTGTTTCTGGCTTTGGAAAGACTTTGTTAAACATACCATGTAATCCCTCAAAAATCCACTAATAATGTATCACCTGGCTGTAGAAATAAAGCAACTACTATAAGCTAGGTAGCCTGGTATGCTAGCGTTTTCAGCTTTAGGGCATGCTAACGTTTTCAGCTTTAACCTGGCATGCTAACACCTTCAGTTGATGTGAGAGAAAACAAACACACTGTTAAATCTGTTCCTTAAACTTTATTTTGTGTTTCTGTTTTGGAGAGACTTTTTAAAAACAAAAATACTGCTAATAATATGTCCCTTGGCTGTAGAAATAATGTTACTACTATAAGCTTGTTGGCCTGGTACACTAACATTTTCAGCTTTAGCCTGGCCTGCAAACACCAAATCCCAAGTTTGACAGGCCTGCTGCACCTAGTTATAGTTGCTGTAGTTGTTAGTTGCTCAAGACAAAATAGTGGCAGGAAAACATAATCCCTGACTTTGTTTCAGTGGATACTTTCACACAAAATCATGCTGAAAACAAGAAATGCAGGCCCAAAATCAGTCCTGACATCTGTTGTTATTGTCATCCCGAGCACGCCGCATCTCCTCAACATCGCTGTCGGTTTATATTTTTATCAGATATGGGTTACATCTCACAGCAGATATGAGCATCACCCTGAAATCAGATAGCAGCGCGAGCAGCAGTTGAGAGCCGAGCGTGGAAGGCCCTGCAGTGCGAACGTGGTCCCGGAGCGAGGAGGATGCAGCCTGAATACTGAGGAAGGAGGATGAGTGTTTTATTCAGCAGCACCTTGGCTTCATCCCACCCATCAGGCTGATGGATTTTTTTTATTTTTTTTTTATTGTCCTCCTCTAACTGGAAGTTTGCCAAGACTCTGATGGTTCACATGTGACTGAGGTGACCAAGACAGAACAATTTAATATCGCTGTTCTCACCCTTTTTCTTTTAATATCAGAATTAAACCAAGCGTATTCTAGGTCAGCAAGGTTTTATTAGACTATGTAGTTGCCACACAGTCCAGCGCTTTGGTCCAGGGTGAAAAATCTCAACAATTATTTGATGAATTGTCACAAAATTTGGTGCAGACGTCCTTTTATGATAAACTGTAGTAACTTTGGTGTTACTCTGGTTGATAGAGCTTTCCATGTCGCAACTTGTGAGCAATTTATTTTGTTTTATTTTCAGGGCCGAGATTACGACACAGGAGTTGATGTGTTTACTAGTTTGAAACTTGTAATTACGATAGGACATGAATGGGGCATGAGTACAGCCTCTCAGAGCTGCAGGCATAGCAATTAAACCAAGAGTATCCCAGGACAGAATAGTTGATTAGACTATTCATTAGACAGTACTTGTTTATTAGAGGTAATATTTGAATGCTGTCCTCCTAAGGAGGTCTCACAGCCCTGTTAAAAAATGATGTGACTTTATCTTAAATTCAAACAATGGTTGGAGGAGTTTACATTCTTTTTTTTAAAGAAAAAAATCCTTCACTTGCAAATTTAGTGCATGAAACATTGTGATAAAGGTACTTAAAAGCTTATAAGTAAATAGGGACACCTACCACCAGTATGAAAAAGAAATGATAGCAACCTGCCGTTACTCTTAAATTGATTAACATGATGTTTAATATGGATGTTCAATGTATTAAAAGTCATGTATATTGACTTTAAACAAGAACAAACACAAAACAACAGCTAAATCCAAGTTATTGTTGTCTGATGTTATTAAAAGTTTGTTTACACCAGTAAACAGGCCTATGTTTTCAGTTGTGTTCAGCTTTTGTAGATGTTTTTTCAGAAAACTGGAGAAAACTCTCTATATATACCTTTATTATTATACTCTAGCATAGTTTGTCTCTGAGTTATTCACATATGGTGAAAGAGGATTGGGCTTTAAAAGCAGATTAAATCTCAGCCAACATGCAACAAAACCATACCTAAAAAAATAATTACAAATACAGGCAGTATTTTAGATAAAAGATTGTCAATATCAGAGGTGTAATCCTTAAAAATACTTGATTTAAATAGAATATAAAACAGCTTTTGGGTTTAACAGGATGCATCTAAGTTGGAGTTGAACCCTCACCTACAACAGTCGGCATCTGTTGAGACAGATGGTAAAAGTCGACCTCAGCAGATTTGTTAATAGCCTCCAGTTAATCTTTATTTCAGAACTTGGTTTGATTTATTGTGTTACACGTTTAAAGGGCAGAAATAAAACCCTTTCTTTGTGAGTTTTTGGTTCGAAATCAGATACAGTTTGAGAACTCGCCTCGCTCTGCGGTCAAAGCGTTTTGCCTCTCGGGGTGGATTTGTGTTTTTGTGAGTTTGGCGTTGTTCCCTTTGGTCCCATGTGGTCAAGAGGATTCTGGGATTTTGAGATTTGCTTTGTAGAATTCATTTTTCTCAGGGAACAAGCATTTTTTAAAACAAGTGCAATTGTAGCAGCTTAAGAAAACGAGCTCGGTAACCACACTCCCCATTGGCTCATGTTTTATTAAGCAGAAAAGAAAAAGAAAAAGAAAAACCTGTGGGAATATTTCCAGCCTGCCTACATCTGATTCTCTTACATTTAGAAACAATCCTTACAGGATCCAGTTGGGCCGTCTAATAGGATTCTCGGGAGTCTGGAGGGTTTTTTGCAGCCCTTACACCTGCTCTTTTATTTATTTATTAACTGCTTTTGTTGGACTTTTGCTGTGTGACAAGCATCCTCCTGCTCCTGGTGGTTTTGTAGCCAAGTGGTGGAGAGAAAAACGCAGCCGATGTAAAAATAGATTGTGGAAAACAGATAAGGGCAGCGAGAGAGAGAGAGAGAGACGCAGCCATGGTTAAAGTTGATGGCTGAAGCTCAGATATGACACCCAGCTCTTGTCACATGGAGTAACCCCCCCCCCCTCCCCGTCCTGTCACTGGCCCTAAACACAGCAGAGAGGACTTAGTTCCTAGTTCCTAGTTCCCGCTTTCTCTCTCGTAAAGGTCACGTCTCGTGGCTCTGTGCTGATTTCACTCCAAACACAAACAATGAAGTTGAGGATGTAACCGTGAGACGTCAACACCTACAACGGAGAAGAAAGAAAGAAAATTAACTAACCCTCTGTTTCTTGTGATCTGAAATAAAACTTTTCCAGCTCTGACAAGTGTTAAAAGGCAGTTAGAAATCGTCCGCTGGGCTTTAGCGGTGGTGGTGGTTGCGGTCAGAGGAGGAGGAGGCAGCTGGTGCCTCCTATTAGGCAGTATTAGCTCAGCGCCCTCAACTGCAGCCACAAACTTATCTGCCGCACTCATTTGCAATGGAAAAAGCAAAGCCGATTGGGGCCTGTCTGCCGGCCGAGGATGACGGGGGCTGGAGGAGAGAGAGAGGAAGCCTGGCAGGCTCTGTCGTCACCCACTGTGACGGCTTTACTGCTGCTCTGTTTACATTAACATACAGTAACGTCATGTGTAGACTCGCAGGCTGCAGGGTATTTATAAAGGCAGATTTTATTTAACGATCTATATTCATCACAACGACATGAGTAATTGTACTTTTAATATCTCTGCAAAGCACTGTGGTCAGCATTTGTTGCTCTTACATGAGGTTCATAATGAATTGACTTGACCCACAGTGTGGTACGTGTGTTTTCAGAGAAGAAAACAGCCCTATGTTTTTGATTGTACAGATCCTCATTGAGCAGTAATCACACATATTGTCCTGGTAGTAGACCAGCAAACATTTAACAGTAGTCAGTTTTTCCTGAACTGGGGGAATCTCACATTTTTTCAATAGCCCTGTTAACTAATCTCAAATTTTTTGAAAGAACAAAACTTTCATGTGCAAATTTAGAGCATGAAACATTTTACATGTGTGATAAATTCACTCATAGGCACATGTACTTTTATAAAAGCTATATTAAAGGTCATATATATATTGACTTAAAATAAGGACAAACACAAAATAACAACTAAATCCAAGTTATTATTGACTTCAAATGCTATTAAATTTGTTTAATCAATCTTTGTTTAATCTTTTTTTTTTAATCAAACGCTCCCTAGGATGTTAGCAGTTTATTCATAAAACAATCACTGCATGTAGCACACTTGAAAAACAAGTTCTCACTTCTGTAATGTTTGTGTGAATAGGATGTGATGACATTTCATATTTCTGCCAGCAGCTTTGTGCTGTTTTGCCAGCAAACGGCGCAGAGTAAGACGAGCTAGCTAGTAAACATGGGCGTAAACAATGCAGGTTTTGTAAATGTTTTAAAGGTGGAATAAGCTTTAGGTGAACGTGTCTGTGACTCTTTATAGTTAAGGCAACGTGAACATGTTTTTTCTTATTGTTTCGACGCCGCCTCCCTCACAGTTCTGATGTTTGAAGCCTAAATACAATCTGTAGAAGTAAAAAAGCTAATGTTAGGCTACAAACCAACTACACCACCGTCACATGACGCCAACGTCTCCACCACTAAGCTTCCAACTTGTCATTTTATTTAGCTCTGAGCTCTTCTACAAAAGCCTTTCTTCTTAGAAAGATAGTGATAGTTTGAAAGAGTGTGACAGCCTCTTTAGTCTTATTAAGACACTCGTTAGTAACCACCTTTTTTAAGACACGTAAAAGCTTCAAAAATCAGAAGTGTGGGATTTCCTGACATATTTTATGCCGTAGAATAAAACGTGAAAAGGTCTTGATCTTGTTTTAAAACCACAGACCTTATTTCAGACATTTAACCAAAAACCCACTGACTTTGGGACGTGGGAACATGCTAACGTAACTTTCAGGTTCTCGCACTCATTCATACACCACTCTATTTCAGCCTCATGAGGAAGATGATGTATCAAACGTGTTTGTTATGCCTCAAGGATGAATGTAAACATAGCAGTGTGTGTTTATAAGAAAACTCCACAGGGTGTCTTTCAGTAGTTATCAGGTTTTCAGCATGTAGTCACTTGGGATTGAAAGGAATCATTAAGTCAGGGGCTAATAATAATCAGCTGTGTGCGTGTGTTGTACATTATATTCCTCTTAAACTGTGTCTGTGGTTTTATTGATATTTCATTCAGAAAAGCTCAGATTCTCGTTATTAAAGGCATTAAAGTTTCCTCTGGTAAAAGCTGCTTTGTTGTTCTCTAACCCCGAACATCAACAACAAAGCTCGACATCTTGAGTTTGCAGCCAGGATCACGAGAGGGGGGAAAATGTGACTCTTATTAGATTTGATGTAATCTTATTGATTTTTGGCAAGTAACTTAAATCAAAACACACTTTTCATCCATCTCCTAAATTTTCCACCTGTATTTTGACAGTTTCTAAACGTGCAAACAGCTTTTTTTACTAGTTTTTAATGAACGTTTTGCAGAAAAGTTTGTGTTTTTCTGGTCTGACGTAATGATTTGTAACAAGGAAATGAGAGGAATCCAGCTTCTCAGAAGTCGACTCTCAAACAATTTCTCTCGTCGTTAAAGTTGACGTGGGTGATGATAGACTCGCTCTCTGATCTCTCTCTGTTTATGTGCTCACACTTCAGCTATTCTCTCTTTCTCTGAGCCTCGTTTTTATTCCTTACCTCCAGCCCAACTCGTGTGTGGGAACCTTGACAAGGTGGAGGAACAAGTATGCACAGCAGTTAGTTGGAGAAAAGCACCCCAGGGCATCAGTTGCTGACATTTTTGTACTCAGCGGTGTGGTGCAGCTCTTTATTGTCAACTTACGCTATTTTTTTTCTGTCTCTTCTGTCTCGTTTCAGTCATTTCAAGGCAGTCAAGGAAGAGCCTATCTGTTCAATTCAGTGTAAGTATGAGCCTTTGTGCTTTTGCTTTCTTCATGTTCACACACTGTAAATTTACAAGTGATGTGGAAGGTTCGTAAATAAAAATTCACATGGACTCACACAAAGCTCGTTTGTCGAGTTATAAACCATGTTCACACGGGGTTCATTTGTACGACTCCAAACAAAGTTCAATTCTCCTCATTATTCCTGACGCTGCTGATGCTGTTTTCACGCTCATTTACTGTTGTTATTTTTCTATGGTTCGCCTGCATACTGCTTTAACCAGTACAACCAGTATAACACAGTATGATTGTTTACCACTGTACGTGTGTGCAGAGCCACATGAGCACAGCTGAAAGAAGCAGTTCAACGTGTACGAACAAAACAAAACAAAAAAAAAATGCTGTGGTAAAGTTCTCATCCATCACTGCAAAGACCCAGGGTTTAGTCTGCTTCATTACATCCATGTTGGAGGTAATTTGATGTTCGAATTATTATTTTCATTATTAATTAATCTCCAGATCACTTTCTCAATTAAGTGACTACTTTGGTGCATAAAATGGCTGTTGACGTCTTCAAATGTTGTTATTTTGTCCAAAAACACAAAGATATTCACTTTACAATGATATAAAACTGAAAAAAGCAGCAAATCTTCAAACAGGAGAAACTGCAATCAGGGGGATTTTTTGGTATTTTTATGGTGGAAAAAACTACTTGGATTGATTGACAATTGATTTTGTGATGCTAAAAATCTTCTATCTTTACAGTTTACTATTTAACCACTTATTATTCTATTTTACTGATATTTTCAGACTTCTCCAAATTCGGAAGAACCTATTCCAACTACAGCTGTAACAGTTAGTTAACAGTTGACAGAAAATTAATTGGCAGCTATTTTGATTTTTTCAAAACCAGTCTGAGTCCAGTGGTGTGGTGAATTGCTGGTCTACATATTAAGGATAAAACTGGGTTGAATTGAGTTAAAAATGGAAGTTATTTAGATGTTTAAATCACATGTAACTATTGTTTCAGCATTTAAATTAAAGTATTTCAGTGTAAATCAGATATAATCACTGAAATTCTGTTGAATCAACAGTTATATGTAACCAAGAAATTAGTTTTTCAGCCAAATTTAGCCATTAACTCAGTTTAAAAGTAACTGTAAATCACCATTTCAAATCGTCATTTCTTCCTGGTAAAACGATCTGCTGGAGTTGTTTCTGTCCACGCTGCAGAAACTGGTTGGTTAACATCCATCTCTTTGAACCCCTGAACAACACTTAGTGGTTTATTTCTTGCTTGGTTGGTTTTTGGGACTTGGCTCTCGGTCTTAATGAACCACACAGAAGTTTCTCAGCCTTCCCACCCCCCCGGGGCCTGAGACATTTTCAGGTGTCACGGAGCAACTGCTTTGTGCCACCTGGGTCTGAATTACATTGTTCTCACCTGCCAGAATAAAACCACTCCACAGGCTGTAAAGTCCAAATAAATGATTCAAAACATGTCCAAAGTTTTTCAGGCGTCTACATGAAGGTTTGGTTCGTTTGCTGATTATTTCAGCTGCAGTACACTGTGTTTATTTGTCTATGTCCTTTAATTAAAATGCTATTCAAAAACTAACACACAGTGTTTAGAAAAATGAGAAACACCAATTCATTTCTCTGACCAATAAGTATTTATTTGAGTTCTATACTTAGATTTTGTGAGAATCAGTTTTTCTTCAGTTTTTGTAATTTTAACAATTGCTGAGTACTTTTACTGCTTTTACTTAAACGATCTGAGCTCTTCTTATACCGCTCTCCGTGACCTCTGTGACCTTTTCTCCACTTCCTGTCTTCCCTGCAGGGTGAATGTCGGCTGCGGGCCAGCTGAGGAGCGGGTACTCCTCACAGGTTTACATGCTGTGGCTGATATCTACTGTGAAAACTGTAAAACCACCCTGGGCTGGAAATATGTGAGTTCCTAAGCTTTCACTTTCACCTGAGCACCCAGTGTTATTTTTTAACACCCCCCTCGTCTTAATGTTTCGTGATGCTCCACTTACACCTGCTGCTGTGTTGTTGCACAACTGTGTGGTTACTTGGCTTCCAAAGGGACAAATTATGCAGTTTCAGGTCAAAAGAACAGGGTTTCTCTCATTAAAGTATTGCTTGTTAAAGCCGTGGTGACAGTTTTTTTAGCTCAGGTTTGTGTTTAGGCTCAGGGATTGAGCACTCTATGGTCTCCTAGCGCGCAAGATAATTACAGTGCCGAAAGGTTGGCTGCAGACAGCCAGGCTGGTACCTCTGAGAGTCTACAGTGATTAAATGTCAGGCCATTTTGAAGAGGCTTGTCCCAGTAATTGTCTGAAAAGACTATAGAAGGGTGTAAAATAACTGAACAAAGTATAAGACAAGGAACTCACTTAAAACGGCTCCTTCAGTGACAAAAACAATTAGAGAGTCTTAGAAAAAGGCCCTGTAAGCAAAGGAAAGCAGAGCGGAGCAGAGCTGGTTTACAAGGCAAAGCAGGCTGAGGAAATAATCAAAGACATCCTGATTATTCTAACGCTCAGCATGACAGAGACACGAGCCGGAAATCATGAGATGTACTGTCAAACAGGAAGTTGAGACACCATGGGTTTATGACTGCAACATTTCTTTAAATGGAAATAGGGCTGCAACTAATGATTTATCTGTATCTAAATCGATTAATTGATTAGTTGTATTATGTAAAGAGTTTTCAAATGTCTTTTGTCCAACTATTGGTACAAAACCCAAAGATATTCTGTTTAATATCATACAAGACGAATGAACGGGTGTTGGACTAGTGGTCGTCAGTTTTCTCAGACAGCTGACTTACAGATTTCAATTACCTAAAACAGAAAAACCACAAACATTAGCGACTTCAAACTTCCTGTATAATCACTCAAAGTTAAACTGTACTTGCAGGTAATGAGAGCTGTTTGATTCATCTCCTTCTACCTTAAAACCTTGTCAATCACCCGTCGCAGAACACAAACAAAAGCAAGAGCATGATTGCGAAAAGTTTTATCTTCATTATCTGTTATTTCATAATAGGAAGCCAAAATTTGATTTAATTGCTTAGCACCCAACCAAATTGAACCAAATTTGGCTGCATAGCAAGAGTTTGTAACGCGTGACCCATCGGCAAGTTATGCTGCGTTCCAGTTGTACGCGGAAGTCGGAATTTCCGAGTTCCTAGTCGGAATTTTCAACAGAGAAAGCTGGAGCAATCCCACCAACCCTGACATAAGAATTCAAGATGGCTGCTGTTTGTAGAACGTTATCAACTGGTATTGCTAACAGTGGCTAGCAACAACAGCAGTTCACAGTCATGGTTTCCGACTTCTCAGCTGGAATGCCATCAACTCATAGGTGAAGTCACTCCCAGTTCCCAACTTCCGACTTAAATGGAACTCAGCATTAAATAACGTTTATTGTCCAACTTAATTGAAATCCATGTCAGTCAGGCTCTGACTGAAACATGGGCAAATGTTGGTCTTGTAACTGAAGTTTTTGTCTCTCTTCTGTTTGTTTTTCTACAGGAACACGCGTTTGAGAGCAGTCAGAAGTACAAAGAGGGAAAGTTCATCATCGAGCTGGCTCACATGATCAAGGACAACGGATGGGAGTGACGCTCCGGCCGCTCACTCGCTTTCTTTTTCTGACCTTGGAATGCTCTTTATTGAACTGCGTGGAGCGACAACCATCGACCACCATGTCTCTCCCCCAACCCCAACCACCCCCTCAACCCCCCTGAAAGAAAAAAACCTCTCCTCCACCACCACCACCAACAACCCGCTCGTCTCCTTCACGTGCACACACACCCACCTGCTCATCGTGAAAACTGAACAGAACAAAAACGACGTTTAAAAAATAAAACTACGACAAGGAAATGGAGCAACTCCTGAAAAATCACATCACGGGAGTCCTGTCATTACTTTTGAAGATTGTGTGTTCTCCTTCGCAGCTCCGGAGCTTTTGGGTTTGACCCCACCTCACCCCGCCCACTCTCACCCCGCCTCCTCCTGTCCCCCCCCCCCGAACCACGCTTACAAGTGATTGTGGTGAAATGGCAACCACTGTGCGAAAAAGGAGATAGACTTCACTGAGAGGACATTTCTTTGTTTTCCTCATTTCGCCCATCCAGCGAGAGACGGGACAACACTTTGATGACTTTGGTTATTTTAATGTTATTTTGCTCTAGTTTAAACTTCTGGGTTTGATAAGGTTTTGGTTTGATGGCAGATGGATGTTACTGGTTAGCATTTTATTTCCCTGTCAAGTTTTGTTTTGTTTATTTGTTGTTGTTTTTTTGGCTTGTCGTCTCTGCCTATAGCTGAACTTGCTTTTCTTTGCTAATGTCCAAATGAGCAATCAGGGACAGGTGAGGAGCAGAGGGGAAAGGGAGTTTATTGTAGTTAAAAATATGTAGCAGCATCTTGCTTTTTTCTTTATTATTTTTTTAAGAGGTAAAGGATGGGATTGCAGTAGTGTGGGATTTTATACCTTCTGTTTTTATCTCTTTTTTTCCTCTATTGTGAGTTTTCATTATCTCCCCCCTTCTGGTACTTCTCAGCACTCAAAAAGCATTGAAGGCAGCACCTAGTATTTGTTTGACATAAATGGATATGTATATATATATATATACATTTATATATATATATATATATACACACACATACATATACATATATATATATATATATATAGAAAAATATTTGTAGTGTTTGGCTAAATGCGATTGTGGCTGGTCCCATTTTGCAGCAGTACCATAAGTGAAAGAAAACATGAAAAGGAGAAGAAACAGTTTCTAGACTGGGGAACCTGACGTCAGTGTCCACTTGTCATAAAACATTATGGCAGACTGTATTATTCCATTGTCTAGTAATGAAATAACAAGACACAACTACATATGAATACATATATACACATACTATGATTGCATATCCATAAATACTATGAAAATGTTCGTAGTACGTAGATATTGGAACATGGATTCTATATATATATTTGCTGTCATGCACATATGTATATATGCATATGACTGTGTGTATATATGCACTGTGTGTGGTCACGCATTTACACAGTGGCATACTTGAACGACGCTACTTCGTTTGCACTTTGCAGAGGCCTTTGGTTCATCTCAGTTTAGAGGCAAAAAGTTTGTTCGCTCTCGTCTGTTTTTATGTTTGTTTGTTTTTTTTAAATGGCCTTCTGACAGATGAACGACAGATTATCGGGGGCGGAGAGAAAGTTTGAGCTTTGGACGGTTTGAGGGTTTCGTCGACTGTAGCGGGTTTAGCAGCTTTCTGATTAATTTAAATAATCTCGGCAAGTTCTGCTTCTCTCGGTTTTTGCGTGATTTTTAAAAAAAACTTGTGTCGTTTATGATTTTTCGCTGCTGTCCTAGAAATCCCACCCCCCCACCCCTCCTCTTGTAGGTCTTTTTGCACTTTATGCTTCTCCGTCTCTCTCCCTCTCAGAGCGTATGAATTGTCTCATTATTGTGGACACCATCTGTGATTTGCCTCTAAGCCGTGTGAATCTTGTGCCTCTTCAAAACATGAACGGCCTCCCCTCTTTTTGTTTTTTTTTTTTTTTTATTTCTTTCTTCTGGTGTGCAGTGCATAACTCAGAAAATCTTCATGTGAACCAATGTGTCTTCCCCCACCCCTTCTGGTTCAAAGTGGCCCTCAGATTAAGGTTCTTTACCAAAATCCTCATTAGAGCTCTGCCCTTTTTTTTATTTTGGACAACAGAGACTTGGTATACATACACGCATATATTATATTTTCTATGTTAAGATTTAGTGGTGCAAAAACAGATGGATATTCAGTATATTATTTCTCAGAGTAAAGCATAGAGGAAGAAGGTTTGGACTATGAGGGATGCCCAGGGGCTTGTTGTTTGACCTTTTTTTTTTATTGGAAGGATATAAAAAAAAAAGATGGCAGCAGGTCGAGGTGGGGCAGGGTGGGATGGGAGAGATTTAAAAAAGAAAAAAAAAATCAGCAGTGATTGATTACTTTGCCGGCAAGGTCAGTCAGATCACACGACCTTTTATCCTAAAAACAATGACAATGCAAAACCCTTAATAGTCAGCAGTGATACCTACTTGAAAAATATAAAGACATAAACAGCTGAGATATTGGCCCGTGTTACAGTTTTTGTACATAAAGTAACATATTTAAGGTTTTATACGTATTTCTACTGGGTTAGTTCTTTTACTTCCCCAACTTGAAGCACTTTTGTTCACTGTACCTCTGGCTGTGTGTGTGTGTGTGAGTGAGTGTGTGTGTGTGTGTGTGTGTGCGAGCATGCATGTGTATTAGCCCACATGCATGCCTGCACACGAAAGTGAATTTTCCTCAGACAGTTTGTTTTCTCTCTCCACCCACCCCCCCCCCTTTTTCTCTCTTCGTTTTTTTTAATTATTATTATTTGTCCTGTTGTTTTGTTTTTTCTTTCACAGCTGTTTGGTTTCACTGTCTCTCCCGGTGATCTGTGAGGTCGAGAGCCAGATTAGTTTGTTTGGAAGTGATTTATCCCTGTTCTGTTTGTTTTTGTTTTGTTTTTTTTTTCGTTAGCTTGTTTATTTAGCTTGTGTGGTGAGAGAGCCCGTTAGAGGGCCCCGTGTTTAGGTCTCTGCTGAGCCATGTAGACGTTGAGGGCGAGCTGGAATCTCCCACCATGTCGCAGGGAGAGCCTTTACTTAAAAAAAACCCTTTTGCCACCAGTCAGTGTCTCCTGTATAGGGCTTTCAGATTGATGAAACGCACCCTCTGGCAGCCACACTGGAGGTCCTCAGCTTCTTGGTAACTGCTGGCTGTGAATATCTGATTGTATTTCTTGAGAACTTGCTCGTTTCTGTGCCGAGTTTGACAGAAAATTAACTGTTATTTTCTGATCTGGTTGTTTTGATAGCATTAGCTTGTTAGCTACTCGACCGTAGTCGCTACATCCCAGTTCTGGGGCAAACTCTTAAATGGTGCATTCATGTGGTCTTTGTCAGTCCGTTACATAAGAAAATATGACGTGAACTCCTTGATATTTGTGTTCCTGTGGTCATCGGTGCTGGTAAACTGGCTGCATTTCATGAACTCGCCCGAGTTTACCGCTTGGTATTCACCACTTTCTTCTGCCATTTCCTGGTGATAAACTTGAAAACTACTGAGACTGAAAGTTCTTTTGTTTAGTTTTTTTGGCCTTGGAAACAGCAGGCGACAAAATAATCTCACTGGTAGCTCATTTGATAGCTCAGTAATGGGACTCTAGACGTTCAAACTTTCATTTTTTTCCAAGCACTTGTTTGTTTTGGTGTAGAAGTCCTCTTTAAAGTGCTCAGAGGAATAGATATTTGAATGTTTATACCTCTGTGATGACTGTTAACTCTGAAAGCTGTCGATGATCATTTGAATGCACCGTTATAGGAGGATGTTGCAGCCCCAGAGCTGGGATGAAGCTTTTTGGATTCACAATAACAATATCAAAACCTAGACCTGCATTTGTATCTAAATCTGGAAACAAATCCACTTTACAAAGGCTCGATCTAGACCCCTAGGGCCCCCCAAAGCCCCAGTTACACTTCATATTATTTAAGTCTATATAATTTGATTAATTGTAAATTTGTCTGAAATTTGAAACGACTGGTCCCCCATCCTTGTGGCCCTGGTCTTAAAGTAAAGGGACCCTGTGTTAAAATCTAGTTTTAAGAGTTAAATAGTTTAAGCTTATATTAAGTATTTTATCAAATTTCTTCTATTTATTTCTGCGTGTCAAGTAATTAACACAGAAAACCTCAGGCAAGGAATTACTTTCGATTTCAATACATCTGACAGTTATTTATCTTTAATAACTTATTGATTATTCAGAGTGTAAAATGTCAGAAAATAATGGTTGAAGCAGATTTTTATTTCCTGAAGCCCATTTGACCTTGTTCAGATTGTTTTTGTGGTCTAAGCACCAGTCAGAAATACAAAGCTGTTAACTTTACAATCATGAAAAACTAGGAAATTAACAAATATTTACATTTAAGGAGCTGGTAACAGTGGATTTCTGGCATTTTTGCTGTAAACAACTTAAAACAATCAGTAACTAATCCAAATCGTCACCACCTGGGGTCCAGCATCAGGACATTATCCAGCCGTGTTACCAGACCATTAACATACCACAGCCAACATGGCGCCAGCAGTGGTTTGCTGGGAGATTTTTTGCGACCCAACTGCAGCGCCTCTTTACACTCTCCCTTCGATCAGTCAGTCTAAGTTGAACCAACAAAAAGCAGTCGCCAGTGTCACCGCCGGTGTGTACCAAATAAGAACCAGGTTCTATTGAAATGCGTCAGTGTCATGCGTGAGACGGCAGGAAGGAAGGAAGGAAGCCAGGGATCGAGTTCGAGCGTCTCCTGGCGATTCAACCGTTAAACCAAAATTTTAAAAAAGAGGAGAAATCCTGTCACCTATGACATTGTCTTTCTGTAGAATGTTTTGATTCTCTGGACTTAACAGTGTCAAAGCAGCCTGGATGAAATATGTAGATATTTGCTGCTGAATACTGTTTACTTTTTATTGTTATTTTTGTTTTATTGTGACACTGGCTACCTACTTTTTGAGCTCTGTTACTGTCTCAAACATACCTGAAAGGATGTTGATCAAAGGCAAGATGGGTATACAGGGGAAAAGACTGTACAAGTTCTTTTCTTAGGACTGTTAAACTACAGTTTAAGGTCTAAAGCATGTTGTATTTATAATGGCTATATGTCGTGCCTGTTTTATTATTATTTTTTTTTCCTAAATTTAAAAACAAAAATATTATATGCTTTTTATTTGACTACATTGCTTTGCATTCTGTCTTAGTAAAGCCATGTCACATGTCTGTTTTCACTATAATGTAAACTATCAGATATCACAATAAATTTTCAATGGCATTAAGATGTGGATTGTGTGATGTTGGTATTCATTTTTAGGAAACTACAGCTATTAGGAGATTTTTTTAAATTTAATTGTCTTAATACACATTCTATCTTTTATTTAAAGTTCAGAGTAATATGATTTTTATGTGTACACAACTGTTTTTGTATTTATTTTAAACATCTTCCTGTGTTGCAGATAGCGGCGGCGGCTGTGGCTGAGGAGGTCGTCCACTAAACGTCGGTGGTATAAAGTATAAAATCACCCCTGATGTTATGTAAAGCGCTTTGAGTGGTGGTTAAGACGAGAAAAGCAGCGTGTCAAGAATAGTGTGAGTATATAAATACAGTCCATTTATAAAGTAGAAGAGTAGACTGAGAGTCTGAAGATGGGTAAAATTGTGTCATATTTTTGTCATACCACATCAGGTTTTCTAATTATATAAATATTTAACAAGTGGTTTATATCGCACTATAATGTAGCTATGAGCAACTTTAAGTGTTTACAGCAACATAGCAAAACATAGCTGTAATAAAATAAAATATTGTTTGTCTATATAGATGGAACTGTTGATAATATACACTGATTAACACTTAGTGTCCTTACAGCTGCATGTTACTACATTATAGTGTGTTATAAACTACTTTTTTATATTTTTGTTTACATCCTATAAAATGCTAAATTGGGGACTTGAAATTAAATGTTACCTAATACAATTTTTTTTGCACATTTTCATGGGAATTTTAAAACAAACTAAAAATATCTTTAGGTCATTCTAAAGATTGTGCAACCATTCTTATACTAAGGTTTGTTCCATTTATTTTGTATTTCAAATCATTTTAGACAACTTTTCAGTACATAGCAATTCAGTACATGTTTAAATAGTTATTGCACAGTTGGACTTTTTTTCTGATTTTGTGTGGTAACTTGTGTATTGTATATATAAACAATTTGTTTTGCATTTGTGCCTTACTTTGCCTTTACATTTTTAATTACACAATTAATCAAAAAGAACGTGGCCAAAAATTGTGCATATATATTTTTACATTATGAGAGCCAAAAGATGAACTGAAAATAAAACAAATACATCATCATGTTACAGTTTAAAAAACAGGAACACATAGTTTTCTAAAAAGGGGAACTTGTCTGTGGCTGTTGTGATCAGTGTGAGAAGGTGACAAAATGAACTCTGACAGTTTACCACAGAGGCTCGACTTCTGATTAAATATTACAGGCCTGGCAGAAAATGTGTCAGAAAATGCCCTTTAAATCTAAAACAATTACTGAAGCATGAAATTCACTGGTTGCCCCACTGACGTGTGAGAGTCTCAGACAGAGAGTGGAGAGAGTGTCGAGTGGCGAGCAGACTGTCAGGTAATTAGTTTAAAACTGACCTACAGAGTTTTTCCACTGATGGCATTCTTTTTTTCTTTTTTAAAGACTGACCCAGAAGTCAGCAGTCAGCAGTCAGCTGTCGTGTCGTTCATCAACTGCAGCCAGACTTCCTCTTCACCAAGGCTTTGACTTTTTGTTTTGGATTAATGCCAAAAATAACAGTGAAATGCCCATTTAAATGTAAAATTATAGACTAGGGCTGGGCTTTAAAAAATAATCTTGGTGCCAGTGTGATACCTTAGGTGCCAGTAAATATTATTTTCCAACACATTTAGGGAAATAAAACCAGCGCATGACTAAACTGTTCCATGCATCAGTGTTAAATAAAATATACAGCAGTTTATAATAAGTTAGAAAAGGTTCCTTATGTAGATGAGAGAAGATCTGAGCTGAAAGATATTAAGATTTGATCGTGCTCCCACTGGATTTCTGTGTTAAATGTGAACAGTAATCAGACGTAATGTCTTGGTGTACCTCAGGGCTCGATGCTTGGGATCCTTTTTGTTCTATATCCTTAATGAGCTATTGTCATTTAAATGCTGAAGATAATACATCTCTATCACACTGATAAAAAGTATTCAATGCCCCAAATCATACCTAATCAATCATACCTTTATTATTCTTGTGAACAGCCGTTAGAAAATTTACAGATAAAATCAAACCAACATAAAACATAAAGACCAAGTGGCCAGAATATCACAGTGGTAAAACTTGTGCGTTAAACCCAGACAGAACTGGTGAAGTACAGACAGGGAACTAATCAGCTGGTTGTCTACTTCGTGTTGCATTCACTGCCTTGTGGTATTCTTGAAAAAACAGGCGTCTGTGATGCCCTGCAGATTAAATTCTTTGTTTATAATGCAGTTTATAAAGATTACTATCACAAAGAACCAACTAAATATAAAAACTGAACTGAAGATCAGATAAAGTCTTATTTTTGCTGTACATTGTTTTACAGTCTGCATTATTTATTTTACTGGTTAATGATTCTGTATTTAGATGGGTTGGTGTTGCACACGGCTCCAAAAACAAACAGAGAACTTTCTCTTTGATAAATGTGATATAAACTTAAAGCCTTTGTACCTCCTCATCTTTGTATTTCACAGATGGTCAGTCATGTTAGATTTAATCAAATTCACCTGCATCTCTTGTTTAGCAACTTTTATCAGACATTTTACATGTTTTAATAAGAAACAGTACAGTAAAACAAATCGTGGTTTTAGTCGTATCAGGACTAAAAAATATTGATCAGTTTTGTAGTATTTTAAACTATGGTGGCATTACAGTGTCTCAAATACAGACAAAAACAGAGCGAACACATACTTTTACCTCATGAAAACGTTTATATTTAGATCTCCTCTGAACGGTGTGAAGGCCTGAGTTGATGACTGAATCTCACCTCCTGTTTCCTGGGAGCTTCTCAGTTTGTTCTCACTCTGCTGAACCTGCAGCTGCTGTAAGTTAAGAGGAAAGTTGAATATTTATTTCTGTATCACGTGAAGAACTTCTCATGTCAGGTGTGGAATAAAGGAGCTGTGCAGCCTCGGGGGTTCACACATCACTCACAGAATAAATCAAAAACAGAAATAGAAATGCAAATAGAAACCACTGACGTGCCGTTAGCTTTTGTGAGATAGAATTTAAAAGACTTCTTGGTGAGTGGAGGCCATAAACCTCACTAACTGACCAAATATCATATATACATATATCCATTACACGTTCAGATTAGTTATTAAAACTTTTTGGTGAAGTCGACCAAAAACCACATTTCCCCTTTCATTGTATTGCATATTACTTTTTAACTTGCTGCTCCAAGACTTCAAATTTTCAACAACAAAATGTTGTTCAAGTTCCACCACAAAGTTGCAACATTCAGTATCTGCAACATGAAGCTGTACCTGGATGTGGAAGTTGGAAACATGGCTCCTGTCTGGTGTAACATCATCTCCATGTTTGATAAGGCAGAATCCCTCGTCTCCCTCATCTTGCTTTGCAGTGTGGGCACTAAACTTCACATTGAAAACATGAAAACAAGACTGGAAAGGATGATTTTATCTGACTGTTTATTTAATTCACTGGTCAGGTGTTTGTTTTACCTGACATATTTCGACTGCTGAGCCTGCAGTCTTCATCAGAGGTGTTGTTGAAGCTTCCTGTCAGCTGATTTATGTGGACGTGGTCGTCCTACCTGTTGCCACATAAATTAACGCCCTGGCTCAACGGCAACAGCACTCCCCAACAGCGGCAGCCTCTCCCAGCAGGACCGTGCGCCCACCACACGAGCGTGACTGACAACATTTAGAAGAAGTCAGGGGGAAAAAAAGATTGGCATGCCGTGCTGACAGCTCCCAACAAATGTAATTTAATATAGCAAGGTTTCGATCCAGCAGAGATGTTTGTTGGGCATCGTCAAATGGTTTCCCAAATAGCTTCTTTTTTTTCCTGCTGTGAGCACAAACAAGGTTACAGCAGAAAACTCAGTAAATATCTCCAAACCTGGGGAAATAACTATCAAACTATAACTATCTGTGCTGTTAGACATCACTACAGATAAAAGATAATAAACAATATGTTTTGGTTGTGTTTTGGAGGTGCGCTGGCCCTTTAAAAGGTATCCAAGTATGATGAAACATCTGTACCTCTCTGATCATCAGCTAATCAGACATGGATCACTTGATAAAGCACAGACTGTACTTTCGTTGTATGGACTGGAGTTGCTATGGCAGTACATACTGCACAGTGCTTTCTACCCATCTCCTTGCTTGTGATGCTGATGCCCACACAGCCTCGTGTTTTGATGTCCTTGAGGTGGCTGGCTTGTCTTCAAGCACAAAGCAGCCCCGTCAGCCTCTAATTTATCTCACGCTCCCTCCCTTCCTCTTAAAGCCCCAACATGCAACATTTTCTCACAAACAAACCCTTGTTTACCTGAAAAAGGCGTCTTAGAGATGTTCAGTGGACAGTGAGGCTGAGAGCTGGAGTGGATGATAACAATGGCTGAAAGCTGCAAGAAAAGAAAGTATTATTAAATATAACATATAACAGACTGCAGAAAAGTCCTGTGTATGTAGTCCTGTAAATAAAAATCTGCCCGTAGAAAATCAACCAAACCTCAGACAGACACAGACAACTAACCATGATCTTTTTATGTTGTACTCAGTATAAATGGTCTGCATAAGTTATGTATGTACATGCATGTTGTTCATCTTGGTCTAATGACCTGATGGAGACATAAAACTACTACAAAGAGACAGAAAATGACCACAAAGAGATGCAATGCCATCTCAAAGAGACACAACCATTAAGAGATACAAAATCCCCACAGAGATGCAAAGAGACACCAAACAACCACAAAGAGATACAAAACAACCACAAAGCAACATAAATGTGCTACACAGAGATATAAAGAGACCACAAAGATACAACAAACAACCAGAAAGACACACAAAATGACCACAAAAAGACCTAAAAGGACTACAAAGAGATGCAAAATGACCACAAGGAGACTCAAAATGACCTCAAAGAGACAGTCAGTCTGTGCTCAGAGGCCCATTGTCTCATAATCCCTCCATGTCTAAAATAAATGAACCTTTTTTGGGAGCATTTACTCTGTGTACAGGTGCTGTTCTCAAGTATTGACACTGCATCTTATAAATAAATATCCCTCTCTTGATACTCATGCAGGTTACAGATGGCTGGATGGATGTAGACGTGAGAAACAGAGCATACTCCTCTTGGTGGACGCTTTTATCCAGAGCACCTCTTGCTACTTTTAGTGCATACATATTTCAGAGCGGCAGGCCCCAGTGTGAATCAAATCTAACCTTTACTTTGTAAGGACCATATCCTGTACTCACAGAGAGAGTGGGCGGAGGCGGAGGGGAGTGGGAATGGGTTTGTTGTTGGTGTTGTGATGGCTGCAGAGCGACAGGATGTAGTGGTGTTGGCTGTTTATGTCGGCGCGTGTTATTCTCATGCTCGCAGTCCTCATGTCTCCTGACCTACTTCCCTGCGACGCCACTCGGACACAGTTCAAGCTTCACAACAGGAGGGTCTCTCTCTCTCTCTCTATGTGTGGGGTGGTGGTGTCAGGGTTCAGGCATCTAGTGGTTGGATGACCATATCGTCTCTTTTTTTTTCTCTTCTTCTTTTGTTCACACTCCATCAGCTCAGACAGGTCCTGTGTTTGAGACAGGAAGGAGACAGATAAGGATAAACAGTGAGTGTTTGGGTGTGAGGGAAGCATGAGGAGTGAGAGGTAAACTGAGAAAGGGAGGAGGGACTGAGCTGTACTCACCAACTGACCTAATTTAGAGTCATTTATACATAACAACAGTTCATATGAGCATTTTTGGAAATACTTTACCCTAAATCACACTATGAAGCATTTATAAGTTGTATGAAAACATAATAAATGCTTTAAACCAGACTATAATACAGTTATAGGCAGATATAAGGACATTTTAGTCAAAAAAACTCCTACTGAGCCAGCTAGTCCTGAATGATATAATGATATGATATATACAATATAATATATTCAGGGGACTTTTACTTAAGTATGATTTTAAATACAGGACTTTTACTTGTAATAGAGTATTGTTACATTGTGATCTGTACTTTTTTGTAAAGGATCTTAAAACTTCCTCTGTTGTTTTCAACAGCTTATCTCTGTGCAGAGACACTATGGCAACACTTTACGCAGTAGAAACAAATTTTTGACAATGTTTACATGGGAAAAAGTACAAACCAGTACAAAGAGATTCATGATTCAACAGATTCATATATAATAAATATATAATAAATGCAATTTCCTCCACAGTCAGTTAAAGTTGATGTAAGTCCTGCAAGGTTTGAAGAAGCTACAGGAAACCACTTACTGTATTTGTGCAGCTACATCATGTATATTTTATGCTTTGATTACAGTAAGAAAACACAAAAGACAGAGGACATCCAGCAGTGAAAAATGCGAATTATTCATGCACAAGTACTTAACTTGACAGAACATAATTGCTGCTCTCACATTTTGCACCCCCTCTATGTGTGATATTAGCTCTCGAAGGATGTCGAGCCAGCGACCCCCCCTTTAACTTGTTGCTCCCGTCACTTCATTATCTCCTCTGTCACTTTGTGACCCCCCCACCATCAGTCCCTCCCTCCCTCAGCTGGAAGTGGCTGCCCTGGGTTGCAGGCCTCGCAGCAGGCTCCCATGACTGGAAGCTTTAATGCTGCTGCTATTTCAAGCCCTCTGATGTCATCTGAAGGAGGGGCTGGCCATCATCCCTGGAGCGGTGAGTCAGAGCCAGTGAGGGAGGGAGGGGGGAGGAGAGGGGAGGAGAGGAAAGGAGATTCAGTGAGGAAGAGGTACACAGCATCCACAACAACAATGGTGGTACACTGTTTGTTCCCATGTCGTCACCTAGGGAAAGGCAAAAGTGTACGTGCTGTGATAAACAACAACACAAGTGACGACCAGTAAACACATACTGGTGCAACTGGGCTCATACTGGTCTTTTAAGGTTCCTCCCTGACCACAGCTGCATAAAGCAAATATTAAACCTGCACTGAACATTTTCTGTCCGGCTTCTAAGTTTTAGATTTTTTTTCCCAGCAAATTTCTCCAATACTTACCTACTTACTTTATATGTGATTTTTGATTTTTTTTTTTTTAATGGGTTTTTCACAGCATTTTTAAAAAATTTAGCTATATTTCTTTTTTTTTGGTTTTCCACCCCATTAATTTTTGTTTTTGATGCCTCCATTTTCCACTTTAAATAACTTTTTGTATATTTCTGACTTTTGATGTTTTATTTTTTTCTTGCAATTTAATATATTTTTGATATAATTTTTGATTTTTTTTCTTTTCCTCCCCATTGCTTTTTGGTTTTTGACAATTTTTTCTAACATCTTTAAATCATTTTTGGTGTATTTGTGATTTTGATGTTTTTTAAAAACGTTTTTTCTTGAATTATGTTATATTTTTTGGTGTCATTTTTTAAAAATTCTTTGATTTTTTTTCCGTATCAACCTCAATAATTTTTGGTTTATTTAGGATTTTTTATGTTTTAAAATCTATTTATCAATGTATTCATTTATTTAGTTTGACATATTTTTTGGTATATTTGTGATATCTTTTTAAAAATGTTTTTTAATTGAGATTTATTCTTGTATTTTTTATATTTCATGATGCATTCTACACTTACACAATCAAAGCTTTTCCAGGAATATCACTCTGGGGAAGAACACTGAAAACCTCTGTACTGTAAACACTGGGTTTCAATGGTTACAGAACACAGAAAAAAACATCAGTACTGGCTTTCATAAACTGTCGCTGCTTAAATCTTTGTACAAACTACATCACACAGAGAGAGACATTTAATTTCCAGGTATTTTTGTCCAACGAAACAAACGTCTTTGGTTTGCTTCAGCCTCCAAATAACATTTGGTGTTATCGTCACGGGCAGAAAAACAGACACAGGAACTGGAGGAGATGTTGTTTTGCTCCTGTCTCCCTGAGTGATGTCATCCCCATTCAGACTCCTGCCTACACAGAGTCGTGGCAGCGCTCAGCATCCACTGTCGCCATGGCTACAGCACTGCATCTGCCACACTCCCCTCATCCAAAACCACCAGGCGAAGCATTGGTCACCGCGTCGAGACCGACAGCCGCTGCGTCCAATGAGAGAGGAGGGGGGTGATGTCATTGAAAGGACGGTGGGGGGGGGGTGGAGCAGACATGTGTGTCCAAATGCAGAGTGTCAGAGATCTTCTGCTGACGCACCGAGTTAACAAGGCAGGCTGTCATATTAGCGCTTATCTCTTTTGAAAGAAACAGGTGAGGGCGGACGTCAGGGTCTGAGATGTTTTACAGCCGTCTGGAGCTGCCGCCAGTGCTCTCTTAGTGCTAATGTCATCAATTAACCCCGGGCTCTTCATGGTGGTGATGGTGGTGGTGGTGGGGCATTTCTGGGTGGGGTTTGGCACAGTGTTGGCAAGTGGCTCAAAATATCACAGGGACTGGTCTGGATGAGGCTTTTCTGAGGCCCTGATCAAGATGTATAGAACCAAATATGCACATACTGAATGACAAAAATCACTCAAAGGAAAGGATCTAGTAAAAGTTAAATCTCTATATAGAGTAGTGCATAAATGAGCCCTAAAAACTGGAGGAGGTAAGTTAGCATTTTAGCACCACTGGTGTTCATACGTGAAGATTATCTTGCTGAACATAACATTTAAGTATCATAAAGTTGTGTTGGTCACAGTTTATTTTCCATAATAATACAAATTTCAAAGAAAAATCCCATTGGCTTTTTGTCGAGGGAACCAGGTGATGCTAACTTCTGAGTTTTGCATAGTTCCTCCAAAACGTCATTTGTTAGCGTATATTACTAAACTTTATTAGCCTTTTAAAACACACTGTCCAACCTGTGAAATGCTTTGGCCTATTTCAGGAGTGTTGTGGCCTCTGCTGGACTCAATCTTCACACAACCTTGACTAATTATACATCGTCTGAAAGCTCTAAGTCTCCTGATTCTATCTCTGCAAAGCAATTAGGATCGCCATATCACTGCAACAGCTGTTGACACAGAATCAGTTCAGACCTGGGGCTATGGCTCACTGCAGGCCATATATTATTATTTATTAATGCCAAAAAAAGAGGTGAGGCAATGCTATAAAAAATATGCACATAAATGGTGGAAATAACCAATTCATTTGGGGGCTTTAAGCGTCCATTTACAGCTTCTCTGTTTATAGCACAACAGAGATGGTGACACCTGGCCTATTTGAATCACTGAAACAAAAAATTAGGAATGGGGGTGATGAGTAACAAATCAAATGCCATCCACTGGCGATGTATATGCATGGTGGCAGGAGTCTCAGTGGACACCACTGGGTGTAAGTGGCTAAATTTCCATTTGCTGCTTTCTTTCTTCTAATCTTTATCCTCTGTTTTCTGTTTGCTTCTGCAGCTGCCCAGTTTTCCAGCGGTAATCACGATCCCTTCGTTTGATCTCCTCGTCTTGTGTCTGATTTGTGGAAGAGGTCTGGTAAATTATGTTAGAAGTGCTCAGAGGCCATTTTGATAATTCCTTGCAGCCTCTCTCACAAAGAAAAGCCAGTAAAATATCATATTTGGGAAAAGCAGCGTTGTTGATTTAAAACCCTTTCATGTTGTGCCTTGAAAGCCAGCAAATTGCCTGGATTGTCTCATTCACACACAAAGCCAGCAGCTGCCTTTGTTGCCAAGCAACACAGATGTAGCATCAAGACTGTTTGTTTACCGTTTTCTGCTTTCCAGTAAAAGTGAACAAACAAGAGTGCAGTTAAAGTTCATTTTCAAGTTCAAGAAATGAGCCACTGGTGAGGCTGCTTGTGATTCAGCCCCATCTCTGAAACAGCTTGTTCTCTTTGGTGAAATGTGATGTGAAATGAGAAGACGTGCTCTTTACTGCAGCTCAAAAGCATCAAAATGATTTAGAGACACCCAGAAAAGCCTCATTACAGATGCTCATTTTTACCAGGAGGCACTCGCACCAGTTGATCGCAAATTCAAACTTAGTCTTATTGTAACCAAAGTGGGTAAAGATTTACTTTAAATACCCCATTCAGAATTTATGAGCAGTGTATAAACAATGAAACGGGTTCAGAATTTGTCTGATAACTTCTCCTATGAGGACATATTTTGTTACAGTCACATTTCACTGTCGTCACTTTATTGGTGCCTGCAGAAGGAGTTAAAGCCTAATTGTTGACAAATACTTTAACGCAGTGGTCCCCAACCACCGGGCCACGGAGAAATACTTATAGTCCGCGCGGTGTTTTATTTTGAAAAATTACCGGAAACTCTGCCCATCACATCCGTCTATGCTTCCTGATATCGCTTGACACACACCTGTCCGGATGCCCGGTAAATTAAGCTAGCTAGCTAACTAGCTAAAATGAGTACAAAACAAATATCTGTGGAGAGCGTCTTTAAAGAGGGAATGAGGCCCAACGATGACACAACAGAAAAGTTAAAAGACAAGCGTGAGTTCTCTGAAGACAAAAACGTGAACAAGAAGGACAGAAGCAAGTCTTCAGGGCCACCACAGCAACAGGTAGCTGCACCAAGAGCACCGTACTTCGTGGCTAACCGTATCGCTAAGGCTAAGAAGAGCCGATGCTGCCTGCTGCTGCGTCATGGTGAGTCGTATTTATAATGTTATAATCATCTTTACGTGTGTTTATTTTTATGCCGAATCTATATTCCGGTAATTAAGTTGTATTTATAATGTTATAATGCTCTTTACGTGTGTTTGCCGGATCTATATTCCGGTAATTGAAGACCGACTGACAATGCTAACATTAGCTTGCTGATGACATCAGTAACGTTAGCTTAATTGGATACAGATACATTTTCCCTGTATGCCACCATATGTAGAGATTGTTGTTAATAAATATTTAGGCATACTGTCGGATGTAAATGAAGCTAACCGACAAAGCTAACAGTAGCATGCTAATACCATCAGTTACGTTAGCGTAATTTTATAGAATTAACCAGCA
The DNA here is from genome assembly GCA_033238685.1 of Lates japonicus. NCBI lineage: Eukaryota > Metazoa > Chordata > Actinopteri > Centropomidae > Lates > Lates japonicus. The sequence continues at coordinate 10,835,320 of BRZM01000019.1, forward strand.
AAGCTAATGCTAGCTTGGTAACAGTATCGGTTTGAGTAATGAGATATTCCCCATTCACTCTAAACTGTTTAAATACTAATTATTCACACACTTATTTCTCCATATATGCCCACACAACTAGAAACGAGTTGTTTTTCAATATTTGCTAATATACATGCTAATGGTGAGGTGGAGCTTTGTAGCTAACTGAACTAACTGACAAAGCTAACATTAGCGTGCTAATACCATCAGTTAGTTAATGTTGGCTTGGTAATTATATCACTTTTTTGTAATGAGAAATTCCCCACTAATTCTAAACTGTATGAATCTAAATATATTTCTCCATATGTTGTTTCTGTTTACAAATGCTAATAGTTGGTTTAGCTTCCTAGCTAACTGAACTAAGTGAATACGTTTGCTTTCTAGTAATGTCAGTTAGGTTAGTGTATATTTCACATTTCTCATTCTAAATGTAAAATATATACATATTTCCACATCTGGGATGGTTCTAGTTGTCATCTTTAAGTGTTTGCAGACAGCAAGCAGGATTTTGGAGGTAGCAATTGAGGACTTAGGCCAAGAGACTGGGGGTCTATTGAGCCAAAAGAAATACAATTATGTGGTCCGGGTATTTGCCAAAATAACTTTGCTATCTGGAATATTACTCCATGCGCGCAAATAAACAAATACTAAAGTAATTCAGTTAAATTCAATACACCATTTGGGCTCATAAAATGGTTGTTTTTGGAAATTATGTTACAGCTTGTGATCCTAATTTTATCCCTTTCCTGAAAAGCTTTTATCACAAACATAGCTTCAGCAGAATTAATACAGCTGTTGTGTCATAATCAGATCACTAAATGATACTCAGTTAAAAGCTTTTAACTGCCTCTGCAAATGAGTCTGGACAGATTTTTCACAAGCACATAATCCACAAAAGTGTGTGCATGGGAGCTTTTCTGATAGGGGAGAGTTTCTGCCGCTCACTTCGACAACTCTCCCTGGACTGTGTAACATCATAAATGTTTTAGATTAAAAAGCTACAGCTCGGATGTAGCTCAAATAAACCCTTTGCCCTTGGTGCGGCACAGAGAGGAAAGGGAGTGTTGAGAGTCACGGATTACCTCCTTTTCCAGGATGGGTGATTCATTTCCCTGTCTTAAAAAGTAACAAGTGATCTCTGTTACTTTCAACGAAATGGTTGCTGCATGTAAAATGGAGGGCTGCCCTGTGAAATGAAAGCAGACAGACAGCTGATGGTTGTAATTTTAAAGAGAGGGATATATAAAAAGACCTGAACACTGGTGTTGACAGCAGCTCCCTTAGGGGCTCAGTAAGACTGAAGGTTGGATGTTTGTTTGAGCTCTGGAGGTAACATGTCTATAAAAGCCAGGCCTTTTTGTTCAAGCACACAGCTGAGAGAAATTATGTTATTCACTGTCAGAAGCCACTGTTTAAAGCTGACAGTACACTCCAAATAAAAATGAGTTTGGCGTCTAATCAAAGCCTGAATTTCTATTCAATGGTACATGCATCCGTTAGCAAAAAGTATTTAGCTACTTTTTTGCCCAACATAAATCTGCCCAGTTCTCTGCACATTTTACTCTGTCTATGGTTTTATTGGATTTTTATTTCACGTTCACCAGTTGTGAGATCCCCTTGACATTTTTGCCATGTTCATAATCAAAGTTAAGCATGTTAGCATTTTATCTTTTGCTACTTACCCGATGGTGACATGCCACTAACACGGTTAAAAGTAGTTAGTTACAGCCATAAAACATACTATAATCCCGCATCAGTAACATTAGATTGAGAAGGGTGACAAAAAATTTAAAAGTGACAGTATCATAAGTGATATTGTCATTATACCTTGAACGTCTACAAAATCTGGAGCAGGATTATTAACTAGTTAAGGAGTAAGAAGCTGACTGCTGAGTAACTCTACACAGCACTCACCCACTCTCTTCCCCAACTGTATCTCTGCTGATGTCTATTCTCAATGGCCGACATCAAAAGAAGGCCCTGGAAATAAAAAAAGTGAGAACTAGAGTTGAGAGATGATGATGTGCACAGGGTCAAATTGCAATTTTCCGCACGTACGCTTTAGAGATTTCTGGTCATTTTTTATTACAGTGCTGAAGAGGTTGGCTGATGACTTTATTAGAAGCGTGTCCTCTGCTTGGCCTTTTATATGAGATAAAACTGCATCCCAAAAAGGACCAATGATTATAAGTGTCCCATAAAACACCTGTGTACATGATGTCTAATAACAGCTTTTATTGTAAACGGCTGTTTCTGCCTATTAAAGTCAGCTTCCTCTATCAAAACTAGAAGTTGCCAGGAGAGTTGATGCTAAATCTTACCTTTGAGTTGTTGATCCGTTGCTAAGCTGGAAGACACAGAGACAGCTGAAAGAAAACGCTTAAAAAATAAACAAAAAAAACCCTGACCTGTCGGGGCGTGGACACGGACATTTGGGGGGTGTCCTTTGGCGTCTGTCACCAGGGCATTGATGGTGGATCCTTTGGGTCCTGTAGGTCGTGGGGTGGGTCCTCCATGGATCTGGCTTGTACAGAAGTTTGATCAGAGTGGGTCCTGATGAGTTTGGAGGTCGGGTTGCCGCCTTGGGCACTTGTTCCTCGGCCTGCGAATGCCAGGACCCAAGGTTTCCCAGCAGAACATTGTATTGTAACGAGATGATCAAGGTTGTTCACTTCAGCTGTCAGTGGTTTTAATACTGTGGATGTTCGGTGTATATTACAAGGCTGTTGTATTGAATTGCACTATAATGTGCAGGTATACCTAATAAAGTGGTAATGCCATGTCTTGGCTTGAACACTTGAGTACATTATGTGAGCAACTTACTGTATAAAGTTACTGTTTGCTTGTGACTTCCTCGCTTCAAATCACCCATCTAATGCTTATAAGAACCACAGACCTCAATTATTCATTGAATTAGCAACTTCAGTGTCCCAGAGCCTGCTGGAAGTCATTTTCTTGCCGCTGTGCTGACAGGACAGTTGGAAAATGAATGACTTTCCCACCACGCCACCGCCGCTCAGCTTTAGCACTCCATGTGTGAAAAGCATAATCGTGTAAGGTCAGGAACTTCAGTTTTGGAGGGCACCAACTTCATTTTTCACCTCTGGTATTTACACAGCTTCATCTCACTCAGGCAGGGGAGACGCTGAGGACACTCAAGGGTGTATTCATTCAGGTAAAAGCCCAAAGCTTGGCAACTGCTGCCAAGAGCACAGCTAAATAATGAGGCTCAAGTGGAGCAGCATTAGGGCCATAACCAACCATCCAATAAATTATGGGTTATGTGACACAAGGGTGCTATCGCCAATACCGCCGTTTCACCAGAGCAGCGAGGATCTTGAAAGGAATGATCCCATGCAGCTTCTTGCAATTACACGCCTGTTTTGAAACCGTCTATTGCAGATTTGTTGATTCATCTCTCAGACGACGGAAGATTTTACATTTGCTGTTCTGAGCACCTACTATTTTAGGTGTTTCAAAGAAACATTTTCAGTGGATAGAAAATGGTGTTTTCGAGGACCATCAACAAGTGGTTGTTTGAAAATGTGCATCCTATGCATTGTGTTCATTGTTCACTTCCAATAGACGAATCAGAAGGGCTGGGTTCTGATAGTCGTTTCAGTTTGGTTCCCAGTCGACGCAGAAGAACAGCTCATTGTTAGATTGGGAAAAAAAACACCAGTATGTTGACCTCTTCTATAAAAGCCTTTCTTCTTAGAAAGTTAGTGATTGTTTGAAAGCGCGTGAGTAGAAACACAACAAGGCTGTAAAGGTGGACTGGTGAGTAGATCGGTTTTCATTTTAATGTCCCCGACAACCTCTGTAGCCTCATAGGGTTAGGGTTAGGGTGGGGGGTATTTTTTGACACAATTTATGTCGTAGAATAAAACGTGAAAATGTCTTGAGCTTGTGTTAAAACCACTTCCTGGTTTTAGGATTCATTCCTGCAGCACTTTATACAGACATGACTGTAAATGTAAACGTGGCTGTTGAAAACAGAGCAACAATCCATGCAACAACCCTTCACTGCATGCCACAGTCAGTGACAATAACAGTGTAATTTCTTTCATTTCAGATCATTTTTGTCGCATTATTTTAAGCTCAGTGATGCTGAATGAAGAGTTTATGTTAGGTGAGGAGAATCAGAGGGAGTCCTAAAATAACGAGACCCACCACCCCTGTGGACATTACAAAGTGACCAGGCTTGAAATTAATTTTTTTATGTGGGGGCCACCTTGACTTTGATACAATCTATAACTCTAGCTTTCCGTGAGGCACCGTGCTAAAGGATTATGGAAACGTGACAAGCACATCCATTAAAACACTTGGGAGTCGAGCCAAAGTAGCCTGAAATGGCTGCATGTCATCATTCATTACCAGAAAATAAACCCTTATATCCTGAAACCTCTCCTCACAGGGACCCTAGTCTGGTGTTGGGAGTTTATCATGTTCGCAAATACAGATTAGAACATCCTGGACCAAACATTGATTAACCTGTCCAGGACCGAAGATATCAATCAGATGGTTTTAGCCCAAATATTGATTAGACTGTCTTGGGCGATGAAGATAGGATTAATTAACTCTTACAATGAGTACTGCTTCCTCTTAATAAGTGCTGAAATCTTTATACTGCTGCTTCATCACACCAAAACTGTGTCAATACACTGTCTCAAAATCAATAATCACACAGGGTCTTTGAAGGAGGATGGACCAAAATGAAAGTATCACAGTAGCTTTGAAAAAAACGTAGCTTTAATTTATAATTTCACACGGCGCCAAAACTAAAGAGATGATAAACAATACAAAAAATTAAGTATGAATGAAATTAATTTTGCCTAAACTTAGCCTGATGGGTAAAAAATACAGAATTGCTGAATGTGTCTGTGCTACCAGGAGCTGAAGTCTCCGAAGCCAGTCTTGCCTTTGGACTTCTTGGCCACCGCTGCTCCGCTGGTGGATGGTCCACTTTCATCTTCAGCAGCCGAACGTTTTCTGAAAGACATGAACCAGAATATCAACACACCGAGGACCTTCGTAATCTTGTTTCTCTGATCTATTCTTGCTTTTGTCTGGTCTTGTTCTCATAACTTTATTCTCTTTGTAAATTATGTTGTTTATGCCTTTGTATCTCAGCTTTTCAGGTTTTCTTATTGAAACTAAAACAAAAGTCTGACCAAACCATACCAAAATTTTGACCTCTCTCTTTGAGGTTTCACATTGAAGTGGATGAATTAGCATGACACAAATGTCTTCAAACGTCCTGGACAACAAATGATTTAGAATTTTTACTTCAGTCGGATGTCAACAGGAACCATTTCCTTACCTGATTGGCTGAATGCATGATTTTAACTAGACCTTCCAACCTTTAAGGCTGCAACCAAAGACTTTTGTTGTTAACGGTTAGTTTGCCAATTCATTGGTTTGTCTATAAAATGTCAGAAAATGGTCGTAAATGCCTGTTTCCCAAAGTCCAAGAAGAAGTTTTCATGTGTTTTGTTTTGTCTGATCAAATCCAGAACTCAGAAATGTTCAGTTTATAGTGACATAAAACACAAAAGACAACTAGGGCTGTGTGATATGACCAAAATCTCACATTCCAATAACGATATAGTTCACGATAAAGTACATTTACTGTACTTTTTTTTCATTTGTAAACTCTGTCCAGACTCCTTGACATGGTTCTTGTGTAGGTGGTAGAAGAGGTTAGTGGTGTTTGAGGCTGTTGTGGGGATCGGTTTCTGGTCTGTGTCAGACTTTTCGTAACCAAATCACGTTCATGCTACAGGTGGTAGCCCCTCGTTTAGGAACAAACACCTGGATTTGTTTTGGCTGGTCCTTCTGTTTGGAGCAACCCGTTATTCACATGTATGGCATGTAGGATTGCAAACCCTCATCCAAATGATGAAAAATTTACTCGTTAATAGCTCCTTTCTAGTAACGTACAAATCATATTTCTAGCATTTTAAGCTAAAATACTAATTTCAGACAAAACTTGTGTATTTCTTTCTGTCCATCTGTGGTACTTCTCAACTGCTGAAACCTTAAAAGGATCATTAATAACTGCTGTCAGTTTTACATTCAACTGTATGCGACAATGGACCGACGGTTATTCTTAGAGCATTAATACTGATATGTTCTCCAGAAAACTAAATAACTGAGCATGATGCGACAACAGGAGCAGGATATGAAGATAAAACATCATTTAAGAGTCTAATTACCTCTTCATACACGCTTTAGCCAAAGTACAACATATTCAGTCCAGTTAATGCACCTTAATTGTGGATAATGAAAGTAATTTCTGTACTCCCACAAATGCTACAGGATAACACTTTGTGTGAATTGTCTTTGATGTAACCTCATTATTTTATTACACTTTACAGAGCAGATTCTATGTTGAAAAACATGATGTAGTGCTGGAAAAAAGTAATAAATTCTACCATAAAAGCCCAACATGGCTGGAGTTAATGTTGCAAAAGGACTAGAATATAATGTTTTGGTCTTTTTATTGTGTTTTATATTCGATGGTCTGACCATGTTGAGACATAAACCTGAAACTAAAATGAAATATGTTGTAATATCACAAAAATACAACACAATGTACCTAAACTCAGCAAATATATGCTCTGGGTAATAAACCTGAATTATCCCCATGGGGGAAAAAGGGTAATCTTCTCTATAATTGGCAATTTTGCATATCATACCTCTGCTCATTCTGTGTTGCTATGTAATAATGTTTCATCATCCGTTCATTACTATCCCGTTTCTCAAGTCGCTTTTCGTCGGACTGAGAGAAAACATTTTATAGAGTTTGCGTGGAACTTTTTAATCCAAATTCTGCAGACAAAGCAGAATACATTTTCTTTAACTTCAGGTTTGTGCATATGCAGCTTTTATACACGTCACAGTGATGCCCATGGATGAGTCACTACTACTTTAAAAGCAGAGGGGAGAGTGCGGTTTGTTGAATAGCAAATTGGTATGCATGTGTGAGTGTGTTCTTACATTGTGGCAGGGTTGATGTATTTCCCCACACCTTCTTTGAAGGTCTTTGGCGCCTGCTCCTCCTTGGCTTTCTTCAGAGTGATGCTGGCCTGCTGCCTCTCCTCCTCCTGCTTCTGCTGCTCCTTTTCTCGCTCTGCTGCGATCTGAAAATAAATAAATCGAGAATCAGGTAAAAATCCTCAAAAGCACACGTCAGATCAGAGGATACAGAGTCCATGCTCATGCTGCAGGACTTCATGCTGAGTAAGGGCGTGTGTCCATAAAGCATTGTTTTTTAAAATCGAGAGCATAAGAGGCTGCATGTGGCGGAAAAAATGTCTCCACCATTTTTGTGCTTTTTCTTTAAGATAGTAAAAATCAATAATAGAGGGAAACAAACCTGAGCATCAGCCTCTTCATACGGGTCCACGAACACAGTCGTACTTATGATCTTGATCTCCGACTATAAAACGAGTCAAACAGAAAAATGTAGAATTCAGAAAGCATGAACGGACAACTAGAATATTCTGTCTTTACTCTGGTCACAATTAAATGATAAAATAACTAAAATATTAATCAAATACTATTAAAAACAAGTCTCTAAAACATCTACTACCTGAAATACCTAGAAATGTTTGTTCTTGAGAGCTGCAACTTTCTGAGGAAAATTTGATTTTGGCACAAATACCAACCTGGGTAACACTTTATATCAGGCTACACTTACTCACCATTAACTAGTTCCTTATTAGCATGCATACTGACTCTTTATTAGTCATTGTAAAGCACTTACTAATACCTTATTCTGCTACTTGATAAATATGGTCTATTTTTACATAACAAAACACAAAAAAGTGTTAACAGTGTCCAGATAAGTCTAAATTAAGTCTCTGTAGCTATTATTCTATATATTTTTTCCAACTAAATAAGGTATCGTAGCTGAATTTGTTTTATGTTTTCTATAGCGTATTTGTAATTTAGGCTTTGCAAATACTGAATTCAGCCCATCACTGGCTCCTCTAACACATCTCTCACTGGCTTCATTTCTTGTCTTATAGCACCTGACCTTTAGATGATCCATGTAAGGGTCAAAATACTGTCATGGCACTATGACTGAGTCTTGTTCCTTTTAATGTTCAGGATCCAGAAACTTCAACTTATCCCACAGTTGCTACTCTGTAATTTGCTCAACTGTATTTCAAGTGTAAAATGAAACGTAATATTTCTCTGAGTCCATACTTCTACTTATGATTAAGTACAATTCACAATTCCTACCTTTGGTTTGTCTGTTTTGGGATCACTCTCCACATTCTCCATGGCTGTGAGTGTCTCAAATCCACCGACAACCCTGCAAAAACAAACAAAAACCTCTTTTATTTATTACTATGACAAGTCCTCTGCATATCTAGATAAACGAAATCAAGGGAAGACAAATCTAAAAAGCACTTTAAACCTATATAATATGTTACATTGGTTTCCACTGGTCGATCAGAGCCGAGAATTAAACCTGTGTGCTAATATCACAGCCTGTAATGTTCTACTTTTCATACAGTAAGCATATTATTTAGTGGCTGAGGGATTGGTGCAGACCTGATTACGTTCCTCAGACGACAGGGTGCATGAGTTGCAGCTAAAAGCAAAGTTTAATAGTGTTTGTTATCAGCACATTGGCTGCACGCTGCAAACACGGCAAAGAAAACAACCGCTGAAAATATATAGTCTGTCAAACGGCTGAGGGCCAAGAGGCGATCTCTTAGCGACTCCCTCGGTGAGGAGCACTTTAAGAAGTTGCTCTCACTTTGCTCTTTAAACTGCAAACTCTTTGTCCAGCTGCTCTTGTGGGGCCCCCCGTTACCATGTGTGGAGTGAAACACACATATATACAAACACTACACCCAGTAGTTAGCAGGGGGTCCTTCTCAAGACACATGTGCTCTGCTTCCACATGCTCAGAAGAAAATAAGACCTCAAGGACTCGCTGATCTTATCAATATTAGATGCAACTATCAGGTTATAGTGAAAAACGAGTGTTCCAAACATTTTTCCATGGCATGGGTCATCCAATAAATCTGCTTCTAATTTCACATTTTGTCTCAATAACTCCCATCTCAAGCTTTTTGTTTAAACGCCTAAATGATCTGGCAATTTTTCAACGTCATACAAAACGTTTGCAGATCAGGAAATGGGACAATTTGATTTAATCACATCTAGTTAGAGCAAAAATAACAATATTCGAATATAAAGCATGAAAAACTATAATCTAATGAGTTTCACTTTTAATTAACTCTAACTCTCCTTAATTCTTTAAAAACAAAACAGTGTTATGAGAACTGATCCGGTGTTACCGTTTTATTTTTGTTTATTACTGAGCAAAAAAGTCAAGTTGTCTCCATAATAGTCAGTTTTCAAAGCAAGATCATGTTTCTTATTTGTTTCAAAAGACACACGCCCTATGGTAAAATATTTTTAAATCTTCAAGATGATCAATTTCATTGATTGTCATAAAGCATTGCTGCTCACTGTCTTGTTGGACTCCCTAAAACATAGAGGTGTTAAGGCTGAACAATACTGCAAAATCTCACTTGACTTGTTTATATAGTTTTCATTTAAATGTGAGCAAATTAACAAAGATGTCACTTAAGATAACAGGAAAGACCTCTGACCTTTTTGGAAAACCTCTGTCTGAATGACAAAGATATCTAATATCGCAGGTTCCCTGAGCGAACAAGGCTACAAATATTCTTGGCTGTTGACCCTGGTGGCCCTTCATGCCAACCATGAACTCGTATCATGTGTGTTTTCCCTCTACAGATCATATCTAGGTGTATATAGTTTTTATTTATCGCTCACTCTTTTTCTTCTACCTCTAAGCTGCTGTAGAAAGTGAATTTCCCCTGTGGGGATCAATAAAGTTTCATCTCTCATCTCTCTCAACATCTCCAGTTTGAGTCCTGACGGGAAAATTTGTTGCATGTCGTTTCAAATCTCTCTTCCGTCATTTCCTTTTGCTTCCACTGTCACTACTCTAATCAAGGCATAACGTGTCCACCAAAAATATACTTATATTGAAAAGAACATTCTGTTGACAGGCAGAATACAGCAAGTGCAGTTAGAAAATACACAAAACATACAAATGCTTAAGCAATTAGTTAATAAATTGATAAGATTTTCTGAAAGACCTTGTTTAATCACTAATTTAATTACTGTACATCATAGCAATATTTTTTCTGAATCAATATTTTTTCTTTAGAACTTGCCGTAAAAATTAGAATGGGTATGCCATAACGCAAGTTACATGGATGCGTCGCCCCAGCCCTAACTCAATGTCGTTTAATGTTTTTATCTATATGCTGCTTGAGAACAGTTCATCCAAAAACCTTTAAAGTTGACACTGCACTTTCTTGGACTCTCTACAACACACATATGAAGTTTGAAGTCAATTGGATGAGTGGCTGTCGAGAAACTCGAAGGACAGACAGACAGAGATTCCTCCTTTTACAGTTTTTGATAGAGCCACAGTCAAAAGACAAAAAGAAGCCAGTCTCATGTTTTATATTTAGAAAAACTTTCCTCTCACATTATGTACAGATAAGGTTAAGAAGACTGACACCGACATTCCCATTAAATGTGCAGCGACTGCAGTCTGGAGAGGATGGAAAGCTGGATGCTGGGTTAAAGCCGAGGCTTTTTTTGACCGTGTGAAGAATCAGTCAGTTGAAAGCAGCCTGAGTATTTTTAGACAACAGCCAGGGCTTTCTCCAAAAAGACAACCATTTAAGATCATGCTCAGCTCAGCAGAGAGAGAGAGAGAGAGAGAGAGAGAGTTTAGATTCAGCATCTACTAAATTTTTCACTGCTGTCTGACTGAAAGTCCCAATACTGTTTGCTCTGTCTGCAGCTCCAAAAGAACCAAATATGTATTAAAGAATAATACGAGAGGATGAGAAAGAAAAAGAGAGTAAGGGGAAGACAAAGCAAGTGTCTGTTAAGGCTGCCACCTTTCAAAGCCATCTGCCTCATCTGCTAAATTACACAAAACACAGCCACAAAGTCCCAGGAGTCGATTAAAAAAGAAAAAAAAGAAAGAATGAATAATGGTTTTACCGTCCAAATACTGTGTGCTTTCTATCGAGGTAGGTGCACGACCGGAATGTGATGAAGCTGAAAAAACAGCAAAAAACAACAACGTTATTGTGAAACATTAAAAAAGCTAATTACATTACTTTTGCTTAATATACAGAATAACCTTTAAAAACCACGATAAACAGAACATTTAAACGTTTTTCTAACACAAAATTCATCAAGGAAAAGGTGCCAAAAAAGCCTCCACCCCACCTTTTTCATCATTTATAAAAAATACTTATATACAGCTGTTTATATAAGTGGCTTGTCTATAACTCATTATTATGAAGTTATAAGCATATATGAGAACACTTTATTGGTATTATTGGTAGATAAAAGAGCAAAAATTATTTAACTTGACTTAAATTTGCCAAAATGGCAAAGAATTCAAAGGGAAAAAAAAGAAAAAACAAACAAACTGTTGACCGACTTTCCGAGACAGAGCAATTTTTTGCTTATAAAAACATTTCTTACAACTGGGACTTGTTGGTGTTCGGACCAGAGTTTGCCATGCTGAGGACGCCCCGGCCAGTGTGGGACAGGTTCGGCCGAAACTCGTCCCTGAAAGGTTTCCCCCAGAGGGATTCACCTCCTGAGAACAGAAAAAGACACAAAGAAACAAAGACAGAAGGAGAAACATGATATTATTCTATTAACAGTATGACATTGCTGTAACTTTCTATCTGCATCACATATTCAGAATAATTCAGAATAAATCAGCATCAGACAAAAGGGCTAAAACACTCACTCAGCAAGAAACAGTCATTTTTGTATTTCTAGTGTTTTTTTCTATGCTAGCCGAGGGATCGTATTGTTTACATTTCACCTTGTTAAGTATTTCCTCCTCTTAACTCATGGTTTTGATGTTGTTGTTTGTAATTAACAACTCCGCCTCTTTCACAGTAACACGCTCGGGAAATCCTGGGTTGACTTAACGACTTGATAACCACCGTCTTACGACCGCTTAGCCAGACTGTGGTCGTTAGGTTTAGTAAAGCCAGAGAACGAAAAGATCCCTTGTATGTTGAACTTGCTTCGTAATTCAGGGCTCAAGTGAAAGTTTGTGCCATTTGAAGAAATTCCTTCAAGGCGATCTTGACCCATCACATTCAAGAGGTCACAGTGACCTTGACCTTTTACCTTCGACCACTAAATGCTGAGCAGTTCAACCTGGAGTCCACATGAACGTTTGAACCAAATTTGAAGAAATTTTATGCTGGTGGAGTAGTTTTGTTTTTCTAAAGAAAATCATTATGTCAGTGCTCTGAAGCAGCAGTTCAGCCACAGTTCACCATGTTAATCTGTCATTTAATTGCACCATCTGGGATTTAATGTATGTAAACAACAACGAGCGCACTCTAGGGGGTAAATCTGATAAAGTTCATACAGTGTTTAATTTTCAGCTCTACAATGCACAACATCACATTTCCCCACTGTGGAACATCATAATCCTTAGTTTGTGCTCTTATTAATGTGTTTAACTTGTATGAAAACGACACAAATTACCAGCTCCGTCGGTGCCATTTATTCAAATTACTGCACTGTTGCAGAGACAAGCACTGTGTGTGTTTTCATGAGGAGCAAAAAGACCTGTTTGCCCTTGAACATGGAGCCATGTTGGGAGGATTCAGCTGTGCATCATTATTTAGACTGACTTCATCATTAAGAATCATCATGATGACTGTACAGGAATATGCACCGCAGGAGCTTATTGGCTCACGACAGGAGGAGAGAGGATCTGTCGCCTGAGGTGTGTTCGCTGTCCTGCGTCCTGCCAGCTGGTGTACATGCATGAAACTGTATGTGCTGTGCATATATAGGAGTGGTGTGTGCTGGAGTGTACACGTATGCTACCGACCAATCAGCTCTTCAGAGGCTTTGTGCAGCTGTCAACTGCCCCCGGTGACATTTTTGCATAATTTATCAACTTCACCAACATTTTATCTCAGTTCAGCTGGATCAGAAGTGAAGGGAAGAGGCAGAGAGAAGAGGAGGATCGAGAGAAGAGGAGGATCGAGAGGGAAATTAATTCTCAGCTAACAGTTAACCAAATCAAACTGCAGCACAAACTCTTCAACAACCTCCTGAACAGGTTCAACAGGAAAGGAAACAAGATATTGTATAACTGTGAGGCATCTCTGCTAATGAACACGTTATCTGGCCATTTCATTTTTGGAGTATATGTCCAGGATTTCATTTACAAGTCAATGTTTAAAACATCTCTTTCTCCAAAGCGTCTGCATCTGAAGAGGGATTTTGTATAAATGAGGCTCTTCTGAACTTGGGGAAATTGTTAACGCTACAGCGAGCAGACCAATTTATGTACCAGCTCAGAATGAGTGGACTTTCTTTGCAGTTAAATCTCAAAATTCAAGTGTCGAGAAAGGATCAAATCGTGCTTCAATATCTTATTTTGCTGCCCTGCACAAGAAACAGTCAAAATGCTGATTGCCGCTAAAATATGTGGTCACTTTTTCCTCACTGTCTTAATCTAGATTGATAACTGTGAGCAAAATAAGTTCTTCAAAAACAGAATAAATAATATGAATCTGCTTTGGTTTGCAAGGTTTTAGAAGAGGTATCTCTTTTCTCAGGGCTTACAGTGTGAATTTTTCTCTTAAAGCTTTTAAGTCACTTCTTAAAAACCTTTTAACGCACACGCTTTTTGTCTTTATTGATTATTTTTAACCATTTTAGACCATTTTGCTCATTTTCCTTCTTAAATTGCTGCATAATTTTTAACTTTTAAATCATTTGCTTTTGTTTGTCTTCTGTCTGTAGCTAGTCTTTGAAAGCTGATATATAAATAAAGTTTACTATAATTAAAGTTTATTATATCTCAAATAAACTGAAGCAAAACTAAGTGTCATTAGCCCAAAGCTTCACAGCAGCTGCCTCTGCAGAGTTAACCTTCCTAATGGTTTATAAACTGCAAGCCAAAACACACACTGGTGTATGTTTTGGGGCTGTTAAGCGCTGAGCAGGAATCCATCTTTAAAGAGCAGTTAAAGGTCTGTTCATGAGTTGTGTGCACACGTTGTTCAGTCCAGGTGATGAGGAGAGTTTTACCCACAGGCCAGGAATTCTGCACCTTCATAAATCTCTCATGGTGGATGTATTTTGTGTTCAGAGATGACTCCACCTCCTCCTCCACCACCACCCTGGACACAGAGCACACTCTGTGCGGCAAACTCTCGCAGACGACATGAAGGCAGGAAATTAACTGTATGAGGCCTTTGCTGCGTTTTTAAAGAGGAAAATTACACCCAGTGTTGGTTGACTGGTTGTACCCGACACCCAGCCCCCGTCCATCCACATAATCTATCAGTCTTTTGTGAGTGTGTGTGTTGTCTGCACTCCCATGTACCTTTAAAGAGTATATTTAGTAAGACTCTTGACTTGCATCTTGAGTTGCAAGAGGTATTTACGCAAAGCCTCCAAAAAGGAGCTATTAATAATTCAACAGAGAGATGTTATGTAATTCAAAATGTGGTTTAAGTGCAGTCCTCATCTTACCTGTTCCGGTGCCAGTGGGGTCCCCTCCTTGAATCTGGAAAAAAAAAACAAAAAAACAACAACAAACAAAAAAAAAAAAAAACACACGTTGGTCCTGTTACTTGTTACAGGAAAATTTCTGTTAAGTGGTCAAATGAAACTTCAATTTGTAACCCTATAGTATTTCCTCTTGTCAAGCAGCCAGCCTGGAGTCATGTTCCCTGTAATCATTAGTAGCAGGATATTGGCCGCTATTGTTCATTGTTAACGCTCAACTTTCCTATTATTGTTTCTATGGAAGAGAAACGCTGCTCGTTTTGACCACTGATTTTTGATGAGTGTGTTGCCTGGAAAAAAATCCTCTCTCTGAGAAACAAGTAGAGGAAGTAGAAGTATAATGATTATTCTCAAAGTATTTCCCATTGTTGGGAAAGGGAGATAAGATATCGCACTAACACAGTGTTGGCATTGCTCTTTCTGGACTAGTTAAGTCTGATTTACCTCTGACAGCATATTTGTAATTTCTTCTGTAGCTTGTGACAACGAACCCTCGAAATCCGAGTAAAACTGGGTCTGAAATAATGTCTGTATCTCATGTAAATGGAGTACATGGAGTGAAACCAGTTCTCATTCTGAAATACTCAAAAGAAGGGTGTACAGATGTTTTATGTGGTTGGAAAGAAATGCAGTCGACCTGTTTGTTCAACCTTAAACTCATTAAGAATATGCTTTGGGGGCGATAGTCTGAGTGCAAAGGACCTCAACAACCTACCTACTGTACTAAAAACTTCTATACTTGTGTGTATATAGTTTTGTTTTGCATACTTTAAGGGTTAAAAACTGAATGAATTGCAAGTTCTTTCACTTCAACGTCACTACATTGCTGTAAAAAATGTGCTTTTGTTGATATTTTTAGCAAGTTTAAGTGAAACTGATCAAAGCTGATGAACGTCTCCATGTTCTCTGATTAAATGGAGACAGTGTAATGTTTTTTAACCAGGCAGAATCTTGTGTAAAACACCTGCATTATGATCAGCGCCGAACAATCTTTCACGCTGTTCGAGCCCGAGAGGGTAGCAGCCTGGTGGAGGCCTCCCAGGTTTCAAAGCAAAACTGTCAAATTCTTTAAAAGCGTCATCTCAGGATGTTCAGTACACTTGCAAGGTCCTGACAAACTGCTTTAGGAGACGCGAGGGCCACGTGTCTGTTCCCATTAACACGCTGCTTTTTAAGTATTTGTTGCCACAAAAATATTCTCTCCAAGGCCGCCCTCGTCTCCTCCAGAGCTGCGGAGGATAAGTCGAAGGCTAAGTGGCATGGTAATTATGTATAAACAATACGCAGCTGTATGAAAACCAGGGGACAGAATGAAAAAATAAAAAAAGGTAAGGGTCCTCTTGAGACCAGACGTCCACTCAGAGCCACTTTAATTACGGGAGAGGAAGTGAAATACAAAGACGAGGAGCTGATCAGAGACCTGTCATTTCAGATTCTCAGTCTGGGTTAAGAAGCTTTGGTTGGAGACTGTGTTAGAACAAAGAGCTGTGTGTTTATACATCTCTGAAGCTGAAAAACACTGAAATATAATCATTATTTCAACTTATCTCTGGTTCTTGAACCGGTTCCTTTCAGGATTCTAGAAACCCCGGTGCTAATCCTGAGAACTGGCCAACGTTTCCACCAGCTTTATTCAAAGATGCTTCATTAATGGATTAACGTCACGATTTGCACCTAGAAACCTGGTATTTCTGGTTCCAGCTGGGAACCGAATCTTTGGGTTTCCAACCAATTTATGTTTGGGCGAAACAGTGCAAATTTAGGTGTGCATCAATTAGACCTTAAAAACACAGCAAGCTGTTGGAAAGGTCAGAGCTTTGAGGCTGGTTCGTGTACATCCCGGCTGATCGATTTTGGTTTTGGAGTGAGAAAACAGATGACGAGCCTTTTCCTGTTTATATTAACACAGGGTAAATGAGAAATCAGTTACAGGCTTAAAAACGATCTGTTTTGTCGCACGTTAAATTGTTTTTATTTTGCCCTGAAAGTCACCCAATGAACAACTTGCCCCAAAAGCTAGTTCAGTCCTTTTCTGCACTGCCCAGCTAAGGCGAATCAAGCCGGCCTTAGCTAGCTATCTTCGCCTAGCTAAGGTGAAAATAGATTACCTTAGCTAGCTATTTTCACTATTTTTGGGCAGCACAGAAAAAGACTGACAACCGAAACTCATCTGCATCTTTTTGGAAATGCAGAACCGATCCAAACTGCTAGGATGGTGGTTAGACAGACTTTATGGTCATCCTAATTCATCCACCTTTATTTAACAGCATGTTACTAGTTTGACAACATACATGGTCATTGTTGTGAGTTCTCAACCTCTGACATTTCCAGTGATGGGACTGTCCCCTGAAATCTTTTTCATCTGCAAAAAACTTAAACTGTCACTCACACTTCTATTACATCTCACTTTGAGTATTGTAATTCTGTAAGCCAATCTAACCCATCCAAACATTCAGTTAAAACTGCATCTAACTTCTTCTGATCCAACAGACAAGAGCCCCAACTTCAACCTACCTGCTTTAGAGTGGATATGACTAGAAAAGGCAGAAAATCATTTTAGTCCTCACCATGAAATTCCGGATGGACCTGTGGAAGATCGTCCCGTCGTAGTATCCTTTTTTACACAGACGGATGAAATTCTCTCCGGCTTTGGGAACCTGAGGGTAAGAGCACACAGAGATTGTTTATAAAAACACACACGATAAAACATCAGCTGCTCTATAAACAGCTGTAAATATAAGTACAGACACAGTGTTGTCAGGAATCTCATCTGAACCTTCTCAAAATGTTGTGTTTAAAATCAATCGAATCGTCTGAGGGGAGGAGACCTTTTGATAAACCCTGTAACACACCCACACTCAGACATAACATTTAGATAAACTGGATAGTGAATGTCAATACTTGTCTGATGCTGCTTTACATTTATAACAGCCTGACCTGATGTCATCTGACAGACACCACCAGACATATAAGATATTTTACTTTCGAGTGAAACGTGTTCAGGAGGTTTTTGATATTAAAAATCGTCCTGGAGGAGCTGTTAGCCGAGCTGCTGCCACTAAAGTTTTCGCTGCTTGTTTTCCTGATAACTCATGATCCAGATGTTCAAGAGGTTTTTACCAGGAGACGAATTATCTGCAGAGGTCTCCTCCTCTCTAAAACGAATGGACCTGGTGATTAGATACAGAAAAAACACTGACTAAAGCAGTTTCATGTTAAAAATCGTTGTTTTTCCAATGGAATTGAGCTGCTGCTAATGTTTGTTGGGCTTGCTGCAAATCCAGACGACTAAAATCCTTCATCTGGTTAAAATACATAATTACAAATGTCCAAGATTTAAAAAGTTTATCTTAAAAATGTAGATTATAACTGGACAGTACATTTTGATGCTTCTGGTAACAGACAACAGGCAACCAAATGAAACAGACCTCCATCTTGATTAAAATTAGGATTTCTCTATGTTTGAAAATTGCTGAAACAACCTGGGATAGTATAAGTTACACATAATCATTTTTAGACACAAGCTATATTATACCTATCTTGACATCTCTTCCTATCTGGGTAAATCTCCAGGTAATAGAGTGGTACAGGAATGAGTCCTAAAACCAGGAAGTAAGTTAGCATGTTAGCACTTCCTGTTGGTAGCTTAGCGGTGTAGTTTGTTAGCTTAACGTTAGCTTTTTACTTCTGGTGATTGTATTTAGGCTTCAAAAACTTAAACAATCTTGCTGAACAAAGTGTGTAAGTATCATAAACTTTTGTTGGTCACAGTTTATTTTCTGCAATAATCCAAAAACCAATTAAAAAATCCCAATGCCTTTTTGTAGAGGGAACCAGGGTGATGCTACTTTCTGAGTTGGACTACAAAAATAATGCACCAATTAATTTCTCACTTAGAATTTACAGCAGACAACTCAAAATTAGACAAAATTAAAAAAGCAGGAACACTGCTAGACAAACACATGATGGAGAGCATTAATAAAGACATCAATTAACTACAAGCCAGAGCTGAATTGTCGTTCAGCTCTGATCCTCTAATATTAAATGGCTAAAATGGGATGACACTGAACAGGTGTTGAGCTGCAGGAACAGGTTACACCTCAGCTTCCAGATCGAGGCGACTGACAGCACGAGGATTTTCATTCGTACAAGCAAACACCTGCAACTCTGTGTGACCTGTTAGAAAAAAGTGTTTGTTATACACATAAGGCTGCGATGAAGCAGAGTTCAACTGCTGCCTGAGGCGCTCTCACGTATCTCTGTAGCTGGAGGCCAGGCTTAGTTCCCTGCTACAAAGCTGGTTTGTTAAAAAAAAAGAAGTAGACATCTGGATTTTGCCTGTTGCTGAAGGTACAACCTGAGTCAAAAAAAAAACAACGTTGAGGCATCTTGTAAATCACAACAACTCACCCACTGAGAGAAGCTAATTTTGACTGACTGGTGAAATAAGCCTATGTTGGTTTTTTGCCCCCTCAAAGCTGGAGGTGTGGCTTCATCTATGACGCTGGTCTGGTCCACTGTTATTAACGTCAACAGCCTTAAGGAACACGTGTGTGTGTGTGTGAGAAACGTAACTTTTCCCCCCTTGGCAACAATGGTTTGGTGGTTTCCAAGAATCACCAGATGCTTTTGTAAAGACTATTTTTATTCATTGGCCTTTTCGCTGTGTGACAAGTTCTTCTAAGCTCTACTGCTCTTATACCCACACCCTCCTTTACGTTTCAATTTTGCTGTTAGGGTTCAACGCTCTGCCTCTTTTTCCCTCCATTATAAATCCCAGATTTTCAAAGCACTCTGGTACAAAGAGGCTTATTGTTTTAAACCACTACACAAAAAAATGGATTGATTTGAACCATTTTGAGCTGTAAAATTGATTTCGGGAGTGGAAAAGAACGGTTATCTAATGACAAACTGTGTGAACAAAATGCACGACAAGTCAAGATATACAAGCTTTTCCTTTTTGTGTTGTTCCCACTTTATTTTCCGTCTTAATCCTTTTGATTCTTGACCAGAAACTTTCACGTCAGAGATCTCTATCTGCAGGCTTCCTCTGCCTCTCACTGCTGCTGCTGCTGCCCTGTAATGTTGGTTAATTTAGCGTGTCTGCATGTGTGGTTTTGTGTTTGTTGTGTGTCTGTGTGTCTGTTTGTGTGTGTGTGTGTCTGTTTGTGTGTGTGTGTATGAGTGAGTTTAAGCCTGGGAATGTTTAAAATGCAATCCAATTTAGAAACATGCCTAGGTGCCTAAAATTGTCAGCAATCAGTGATGTCAGAGTGGAAACAATGTTTGCTGACGCAGACCCGGGGGAAAAAAATGTTTAAAAAATTGTTTAAAAAGTGTCCCAGTTCGCTTTTGCTCACAGGCTCTTCTCTTTTACAAGTATTTCCCAGAGGAAGAGGGACATAAAACCCATTAAAATAAATCCATTAATCTGGAAAAATATGTTTTTCTGCCAGAAATGCATGCGTTTAATGAGATTCGTAATAGCCTATGTTCTTGCTTTAATTTTGTTTTTCAACTAAATCTAACATTGGAGCATCTGTAGAAAACATTGAAAAGGTAGAAACTATTATATGTCATAATATATGCATATTTAATACACTTTTTATTGTTATTTGTAGGTTGTTTGTTTGATTTTAGGCTGAAACTCAACCCAAACTCTGAGAAAATGATTAGAATATTTTGATTTTTGTCCGTATCTAAATATAAATCTTAGTCATTTTTAAAATCTAACACAGTCATCCTATTTTATCCCACTCAGGTGAAGTGAAAGGTATAGGCTGTGTCATCCGATCTCCAACATCTGCCCCCTCACATTTCATCTGCGTTGGGGGACAGTGAGGGCAGGGGCAGCGGCTGAGACATCCAGAGCTGGGGTGCAGCAAATGGGCACTTTACAGGAGGTGGGGGTGGGGAGGTGGGAGGTGGATCGGTGTGTGACAGAGAGTGTATGTGACAGTGAAGCGGCGCTCATTAATTCATAAACAGCAGGCCACGAATAGAGCTGCAGTCCTGTGTGAAAACCACTGGGGAGGAAGGTGGAGGAGGAGGAAGGGTGCAGGGCACAGAGGGCAGGTTGTCTAACCGCCCCCCTCTACCATTCATTATTCTGATTCGACGGCTCAGAGGCCAATGAAAACCGAGCACACGAAAGCGCCCGGTTACCGGGGCAGAAATGTGGCGCTCCGGAGCCCCACATCTTAACCTTAAAAAAAAAAAAAGGGGGGGGGGGGGGGGGGTGCATTTTTTTGCCAAGATGTAAACTTGGCAATCTGAAGGGGACAGAGTCTCTGCAAACAGCTGATTTCAGTGTTTTTGGATGCGTCTCCCTCTCAGTACGATTTAACCACCACCACCTGCTGCTGCTTGAACCAACAACACAACGTCACGACAACATTATACAGGCAAATTAAATCAGCCAAGCCTCAGTTATAAAGCTACACACCGACCTTGGGTCCTGGTCCCGTACCACCCACCTCAACATTGTTGTAGACCGAGCACCCCCCCCCCGTGGCAACAGCACTCCCCAATGGCAGGGGCCTACCCACTACGCTACCAAGACGGCTCAGGAACACAAGCAAGAGCCCAAGGTGTTGACCTGTCCTCCAAACTCCCCAGATCTCAGTCTGACACAGCATCTGTGGGACGCAGGAACAAGCCAGATCCATGGAGGCCCCCACAGAACCCAACTGCTGTGTGGGTTTTAGTTTATTCTGTGGCTGTTTGTTTTGTCAGACATGAAATAGCAGGACGCGCGCTGTAGATAAAGAGCTCCAATTACTGAGAAATATTTGTCACCTGCTGCAAGAGAGGGAGAGTTTATCACTGTTGTTGAAGGTAATGATAAGAAGGAGGAAGAAGAGGCTGCAGCAGAGATGATTTTAATTAATGACCATTGTGAGCGAGAGAGAACCTCATAATATTGTTGGATAGCACATTTCTACTGAGTGTTTGACAGCGCAGAGGCGTAAAAAGACATAAAGTGGGAGTAATTCTGTTTGTTTTGGTAGACATTCATTCAGTCATCCATCTAGTTACCATTGATGAAGGCTTTAAACGACACAGAGGAATGATTCTCATGATTATTGTGGTTGGACGAGTTATTTTAACCTCTTTATTTCTGCTCACATGAAGGAAAAATATATTTTAGATCTGATCTGACATTAGAAGAATCTCCACAACCATTTAAAATTGTCTCATTGACAGTTTTATCTGCTGTTTCCTTTACATTAATGTGACTTGTGTGTGTGAATGTGTCAGCACCTTATCACAGTGTAGCTCCAGATTCAGTTCTCCTTTGTTGGTGTTTAGACGGACGTAGCCTTTTTTCTTCACATACTGGTAACGCACGGTGTCGTCAGAGATGGCGTCTGCAACGAGAAAAATACAAATTCAGTTATTATGATGTGTCTTAAACATAAACGTAAACATATATTGTGCAAAAGTTTTGATTTCTGTTGTATCTCACAGTCTTTCTGTGGCTTGAAATGAGCCAAACAGACGTCAAATTCAGACTAAAATGCTCTGGTATTTCAGAAAAAAAAAAAAACTTTAGCCACTGGTCTCTAATATTTCTATCCATAGGAAGGTTGTGCAACAATATATTACCTCCCCAACATCCAATGAAACAAAAACAGTTCATTTAGAAGCACAGTTTCTGAATACAGGTTATTACAGAATATTTAAGCACCTAAACCTACTTTATATGAAAAAACCCAAACATGGAGATCTCACTTTCTACACTTTAGAACCTTTAAGATTTTATTGATTGTTTAGGAGTCTGAGCTTGATGCTGCTGCAGGTAAAGTCTCTGACCTTTAAAAAACCTCCAGAGCCTCTTTAGTGCAGGATGTTATTTAGATGTTGGCAGCTGTTATTCTCTTTTAAATATAAGTACCTTATCTGACAAATACTTAAAGCATGACTAAATCCTTCCCTGCATTTCAAACTGTACATACACTGTAAAGACAAAGCATGTCCACCCATCTGTAAGATGTATAGCATGCTATTCTTCTTCAAAAACCTGAACTAGGTCACTGTATCCAAACACTGTCATCCTCTTCTGAAGAGTGCTGAAGCTACTACACAGTTGCGTAACAGCAAATCTCTCCCATGGAGCAGCTCAGAGGCTGACAGGAGAGGAACACACCGCTCCCACTTTACAGCTGCATTCAACTGTGTGAGCACCAAACTGCACTTTGCTGCTACAGAGCCAGTCTTCCCTGGGTAAATAAAGATTTAAGCAGCAAAAAGAAAGAGGAGGTGAATGTTTCTTTATGCTGGGAATCTGCAGATGTGTTACTTTGTTTTTGTGTGTGTGTGTGTGTGTATGTGAGACGCTCACTTGCCTGCTTCATGTGTTGTTGCAGGGGTCATGGCCGTGGACGTGAAGGAGGCGGAAACTCTGCCGGTGGAGTAGTGAGCCTAAAGAAGACACAAAAGTAAAAAAAATACAGCTTTTATGTTGTGTTCTTTAACCCTGCCTCGTTACCACTACTTCTACTGTTAATTTTTACATTTATGATGTTGGTACTTAAAGGAAAAATTCTGTAAACATTGCTATATAGATCACTACCAGACTCCATTGACAAAAACAGTAATTTTACCTCACAGAACACGAGAGCTGCTGGTTTATTTAGGTTATTCTGTGGTACTTTTACAAATGTAAAGTATCTGATTACTTCTTCCACCACTGAAAGTCACACAATAACACAAACTAACTAACAGATGGATGTAGAGGTATTCCAGCAGCTCCTGTGTTCTGCTCGGTAAAATCGCTGTTTTTGTCAATGGAGTCTGGTAGGGATATACAGAGATGTTTCTGGTCACACAAACAGGATTTTACTCTGTAATAAAAAGGTCTGTCTCTGTAGGAATCCTATCCATAATGTTGTCAGACACTTATAATAACAATCTGAATTTGTCAGTGGCAAAATCCACAAGGACAGATTCACAGATTTACACCCAAAAACATAAATAAAGAAAATAAGGCCCAGGTTCAAAAATACCAGAGTTATCCTTTAAAGTAAAGCAAAAATGCTAAATGTTGGATGATTTCAGCTTCTTAAATTAGAGGATTTGCTGCTTTTTTTAGTTTTATATATCTATAAATGGAATATCTTTGGGTTTCTGACTAAAATTTGAAGACATCGCCCTGCGCTCTGGGGACGTGTGACTGCTAAGATTCACTATCTTCCAACATTATATAAACTAACGAATAGATAATTAAAATAATCTTAATCTCTTATTTGTATATTCATCCCCCTGCTGTGCCATTTTCCTCTGGAGATCAACACTAGCTAAATATGCCCAGCAGGTTTTCTGCTGAGAGGCACTTCAACAAGGACAGACTTCCACACTCAAAGAGAGAGATTTCTACCGTCTCATAATTAAGGGGAATAATTAGAGATGCTTTAAGGTTGTTTGAGCTTAAAATTATAGTGGAACACATTTGCTGAATAGTAATATACGACTACAAATACCACAAACAATGTGGCAAGACCAGGGGAGTTATTGAAGTCGAGAGAACAACAACTCAGTGGAGATGAAAGTGCTAAGAAGAAGATGAAGAAGAAGAGGTGAAAATGGGATTTCAAAAAGCTCGAGTCGAGTCCACGGTCCTGGTTTAGCATTCTTCTGCTCTAGTTCTCACGAAGACGCATGAAAGCACAGACTTTACCTTGTGTGCTCCGTCTGACCTATATTCCCTGTTCTCTCGGATGCTGTCAGAGCGTCACCTCAACTGTGAACTCGAGACGGCGAGCGAGGAAAAGAAAACGCTCTGGCGTAAAAACGAGAAGGGGGGGGGGGGGGGTTGATAAGAGAAGAGGTGATGCTCTTCATCACCCCCTCCTCCTCCTCCACCTGGTCATTCAAGGACACGGTCAGGGTGGTAACGTGACCACAGGTGACCTCTGTGTGTTTGTTTCCCACAGTTAAACCTGACCTGGAGGCCTGTGGAGGAGGTTACACAAGACGATATTTTTAAATAAACATAAACCTGCTGCCTATTTAAAGAGGCCTTTGTTACCTTTGTACTTATATTTTAGATCTTGACATGTTCTTACTTCCTTAAATAATGCTTTAGATATTTGCTCAAAGTATCAAATATTATCCGTCTTCCTCAGAGTGCTGTAAACACTCTTTGTTCTGTTTCTGGATGCAATTGTTTGTCTTGTTGCCAACAATCCTGTTAATCTATTAATGTGTGTTTGGCTCCCTCCGGTGTAGAAAATAAAACTTACACTTCTTCAGTCTGATAAATTATGTTTGATTTGATGGATTATCCATAAAAAATGGAGTCTAGAGTTGCATTAAATTAAAATTCAGCTTCTTCTAATTCTAAGCGCTGAAACTTTCCCTGATTTTTTCCTGATTCAGCAGCTAAGAAGCCTGGACATGACTGAAAACTCCAGAAAAAAAAACAGTAAGTAGACTTTGAGTAGGTTTCTAATGTCATAATTTTTTATTAATATATTTTATATTTATTCGTGTTTATGTTTAATATGATTGATAACTTTTTTGTTTTGTGTCTGAAAGACTCTCAATTGTGTTTATGACGAGCAACGTAGCTTTGGTTTGTTAATTTGTTTGATTTCCTATTAGTTCAACTTTAGACGACTGTAGTAGAGGACTATAATAATACGATTTCATTGAGCTAAAACAAACTTCTTTCAGCTTAAAAATAATGATTATTCGATAACTGATGAGGAAATTTCTACAAATGCCCTAAAATGCTCCCGTCTGTGCATGTACATTTTATATTTTCATTAAACTTAATCTCAGTGTTTCTTCGTCTCTCTCCATATTTTGTGATTTTCAGGGACTCACAGCATTTAACTTGTCCGTCTTCTTGGCCTCCGGCTCCTTCATGGTGGACGCCAGGAGCTGATCCCCCTTGTAGTCTTTGTACAGCTCAGCTAACGTCTCCCTGGTCTCCAGATTGGTGCTCTTCAGGTGGTACGCCGGGTCCTGCTTCGCCTTCTCCTCATCTGAACCGTCCCAGAGGAAGAGGAAGGAAAAATGAGGTAAATACAAAAACACAAACAGCTGATTTACAAATGAAGAGCTAACAGTTCGATAACTCACCTGGATCCAAAACCTTCAGGTTGTTTTTTACGTGGAAGAAGTTGGAAACGTTGAATTTATCCAGGTTTGTGGGATCCTGCAAAGACAAAACAAAACCATCAGAATATGGGCTACTGTTCCCTAAATAATGAGCTTTCAACTTTAAACAAACCAAAATAAATCAACAACCCACCTGCAGTGTTATTAAGTCCTTTCTGGTGAAGGGTTCGTCGGTCAGCAGATCTTTAAAACTCTTGGTTTTAATGTTGAGTTGTTCGACAGCCTGAACGGAAACAGAAATATTAAAGAAAACAAGAACCTCTCTTCCGGTTTCCCACAGCTTTAAGGTGATTATGAAAATAAAGTAAAAAAAAAAAAAAAAGGCAGATTCTACTTGTTTGGAAAAACATTTGTTGAACACGACTAATTCAGTGTGATGTGAGGCAGCGTGTTGTGAGACCACGTGGGCCGAGCTCCTGCACAGGAACCAAAATCAATAACATCTCTGGGTGTGTATTATCGGTGTGTAAATTTAGACGCCGCTCTCTATTTCCGTGAAGGAAAGTGTGTGAGTTCACCAACCTCATGAGAAAACACGTTGCCGGTGACCTTGTTGGCAACGATGTGAGAGTTATTTGTGAAGACGTTGTAGAGAACGGGGCAGTGATACTTTCCTGGAACAAAAAGAAAAGAAGGAATCAGTTGCTCTGAAAACTCAGCTCCTCCAGAAGTCAACAAGGTCCTTGTGCAATCTCATCTTCCTCCTTCACTTGCTTTAATTAGCTCCCCCAAAAATTACCCTCTTACTCTCTCTAAGTCTTTTCCAGTGAGGATTTGACCTTTTTATTCTGTTCGCTGATTTTGGTGATTGAGCTCCAGGAAATTAAACCCACTCAGCTTCAATGTCAGAATCATCTTCTTATTACCCAGGTTTCTACGTGGATCCTTTATGGTTAATGTCTCCTCTCCCCCTACTCTCCTACTCTCCTTGTTTTCTTTCCTTGGTTCCTCTCCTTGTCTATTCCTCTCTTCTCTCCTTGTTTCCTCTCTTCTCTCGTTTCCTCTCCTTGTTTCCTCTCCTCTCTCCTCCTCTGCCTCGCCTTCCCTCCTCACCTTGTTTCCTATCCTCCTCCTCCTCTCCCCTTTCGCCCACCCCTCTTCTCCTCTCTCCTCTCCTTGTTTCCTTTCCTCCTCCTCTCCTCTCTCCTCCTCTCCTCGTTTCCTGTCTTCCGTCCTCCTTTTATAGTTAAATCAGATTAAACATGTATATTTACCCTCGTTGTTCTTGGCAAAGTTGAGTTTGATGAGAGACTTTGCTTCAAGTTTCTGTGGGTGAATAACATGATCACATTTATTTACCAAAAACAGAAGACGACAATTCAAGAACATCTCACACAGATCAAACTCCATTTGATGAAACAGGGCTTCTACACTCAGCGAGCACTTTATTGGGAACAGCAAACTGAGTAAACTCTCAAGACTCTTGTGTGTTCTTCAGCTTTTCAATAATTATCACACAACAGCTAAAATGGTTTGGTAAAGACGCTGAATTAGGAAGGAAACCTTTTGACTTTTACAACTCACAACTAATGTTTTTACCAGACATGCTCTTTTAAAATTTGTGTTTTTAAACATCTGAGGTTTGGTTTCAACTAAAAAATATTATTTTTATTGTTTGATTTTTAACTATTTTCTCTATAAATCTATAAAAAGAAATCTAACTGACAACAACACAAGACAAAGAGAAGCAGCAAATCCTAACGTTTCCTAATTAATTTTCAGATTAACTTTAAGACACAGGTTAATATTTCAATAGTTACAACATGATGAGAATCACTGTTCTCTTACCTCTCCAGAGATCGGATTAGTGCCATACTTCTTAATCCATGGAACGATGCTCCTAAAACAGAAGGAAGAGAGGAAGTGATTTTTAAAGTCAAAGCAGCTATCTGCATGGGATTCACTATGTTTCTGATAAAAATATAAGTTTTGTCTGGACTTTGATAACTTTTAATAACTTAGTTTTTTGATAGCGGACAGTCAAAAGGTCGTTTTTACTTACAGAAGGTCAAAGACGACTCCGTCCTCGGTGCAGACAGGATACTCAAACGGCTGAAGGGACAAACTGAAAACACGCATTTAGCTTTTAATATTAGTGTCACTCCAGTTTTTACACATCTGTGCAATTTGCTGTATTGTTGTCAAGTATCCTGCTCTAGTGGAACAGCAGGGCCGGAGTGTGTTAGACCTCTAATAACAAACTTATTGTGCTTTGTGTTCTGATAATAAATCTGTTCTTACCTGCAGTGGTCGAACGAAAGCCGTCTGAAGTTTGCCTGCGGGATTTCTGAGAGGCAAAAACATGAAGCAAAACTTGAATTCAGGAGAAGCACTGGTGTTATTGATAACACTGATAATGGCTTCATTTTACTGTATATTGGTGAATCAGTTGTAGGGCTGTTATTGTGCAAGCTGGCTCATCTTCAGATCAATCGTGAACCCGAACTCACCTGCTCGTTTCCCTCCGTAAAAGTTCGTGTACTCTGTACATGTGATGTACCTGTCAGGAGGTTAAAACACACACACACACAAAGGAAAGGCGATCAGACAACATTAAACAATGGTAAAGTCAAAGTAAAGTTCGCTAGCTGCCTCGTTAACATACAGCATTAGCTTGCTAAGCTAACAACAACAAGCCCGTCTCGGCGCCGCTGTGTGTTGTTCAGTTAGACTTTAATACTCACATTTTATCTTTTTGGTGCTGTCGCTTCCCCATGTTTAGTTTTTGTTTAGATCTGAGAGGCGATCTGCGGGAAAACGAAAGATTTTGCAAACACACACACGACCTGCTTGTCTTTTTTTCCTTTCCTGTTTACGCTCTCATTCGTCGTCGTGAATAACGGCAGTTCACTTGTAACAGCGGCGCTCTGCTGCCCCCTACTGGAGGAACGGTTACAACGGGTTTAACCTCCACTGGCGCTAAAGCTGAAATGATTGAGTTAATTACATGATTAGTCAACTTAAAGAATGTTAATTGTCAACTATTTTAGCAACTGATTAGTGATTATAGTCACTTTTTACGCAAATAAATGTCAAAACGTAACCGGTAGCGGCTTCTCAAATGTAAACGTTTGCTAGTTTCCGCAGATTTCTTTGATAGAAAATCAAAATCTTTCTGTTTTTGACAACTGGTCAGATGAAACAAGATGCTGGAATATATGAAAGTGAGCTTCAGGAAATAATGAGGGACATTTTTCGCTATTTTTTTGATCCATCATAGACTAAACAACCAATTAATATATATTTTTTAAAATGGTAAAGAATATAATTGTTGGTTGCAGCCTTACAGAATATGATAGATAATATTATTATATAATATATAATATTAACCTGTGGCTTTGGGGGTCCAAATCAAGCCTTGCTGTTATTGTTTATTGTTATTTATTTATGCTGTCATTTCTGTACACAACAGTCAGCCACGCTCTAATTTATGATTTGTTTTGATAGTTTTCCTGAATCCGAACGCCTCAGATTGATGTTTCCTCTCCAACAAAACCCCAAAAACCACGTTACCACCTCCCATTACCTCCACCTTCCCTGAATCTTTGTCTCAAATATTAGAGATAATCTGAATTTCTGCAGCTCCGTCACTGTCTTAACCCTCTTTACCCTCTCTCTACCTGTAAATCATAAATTAATCTTCTTTAAACACTCTGAATCTCTCTCTGATCTAATATGCACACATTTGGTTCTTTCTCATGTTAATTTAACTAAAAACAGATGCTGTATTTATTATAGTAATCCCATGATATTTATTTTAAATGTTCATACTTATTGTCTTACACATCATCTCAAGCAGAAATAACACATTTTTTTCTGCTCTGTAACTGTTAAATTCGACACAACAAACAAAACAATGCAAGTTAAATTCATCTACAATAACTTTATTTTGTCTTGGCATTTAATTCATTAAGGGTATTTTCACAATTATGGCTAATCATTTACTTCTCCTAACGAGAGAAGGGAGCAAACAGAAGACGGTTAGAGGCGTGAACCATGGCCAGGTGGTTAGTAAAGTGTGATGTGAAGTGATGTGTGTTGCAGAAGGTACATTCAGGTACTACACCAACACTCCCTCCACAAAAACACACAAACATAGAAGGTGGATCCATCATAAGCAGGAATTAAACTTCAGATAAAACCCTTTACAAGTGAGGGAAACTGTGGAGTGATAGTGTTCGTCTAGAAAAATATAATACAGAGCAGCAACAGCGACACTGCCTGCATACCTGAGTTACAACTGGCGTTCGTTTCTCTCACCGCTCGGAGCACTTCAACGGCTTATGAAGGAAACGCAACCAAGTCCGAAAAACGACAAAGACTCGATTATAAACTTGTACACTGAACTTCATGTTGCACAAATGAACAACTCGACAGCGAGTGAATGTTCTCGTCCTTGGCACTTTTTATCTGTCGGGGCAGAACCGAAGGCTGGGTCACCGGACACTTGCCTGTTTACTGACAAACAGAAATTACTTTTTTTTTTTTTTTATTAACAAAAGTTGAACAGGAAGGAACTATAGCACATATTCACAAATAGGAAGGGGTTGAAGAGCCAGAGGTCCGTTAAGTGGATACTAGTTGTTTTGCTTTGAAAAGTGCAATAATACGTGGAATTTTTCTTACAGAGCAAAAAAAAAAAAAAGAAGAAAAAATTCACAAAGTCGTTCCCTTTGAGAACAACTAAAGTCCATATAAATGGTAAACTTGTGGTCCGTATTTGCTCGGTACCGTCCTGAAAATAAAATGAGTGTTTTTCTTTTCTGCAGTCTGCAGTTTAATAATAAAACAGTCTATGAGTGTTCTGGTGAAAAAGGGAACAAAAAATAAAAAAAATAAAAATAAAAAATCACCGCAAATCCATCATGGACACAGTGTCGTCGGTGATGGTGACGTGTCCTGCGTGCTGGAAAGGAAGATTTGAGATGTTAGAGTCGGCTCAGGTGGGCAGGAAATAACAATACAATGCAGGAGTGCTTTCAAAATAAAAGTTTTTCAATGCTGTAACACCATTAATAAGTTTTAATACGGCTTCATTGGACTGTACAAAAAACCTAGACCTGGATAGGCACCACTAGAAGTAAGTGAGATGATGATTACACTCACTATGACCTAAAATTATTACAGTTTAGATATTGAAATCAAGAAAACGATACCTGACTTAGGGCTGGACGATACGATCACAATCTTTTTCCCATATTACTCGATATAAATGTTTATCACGATATATAATCTGTGAGTTTGAAGAGTATTCTGATAATGACTGAAGCCTAAAGAAACCAGCCGTCTCTTTTAATTAAACTCTGATATAATTCACCAAGCAAACACGTTTTATCTGCCTTAACTAAACATCTAAAATTAACTTATGTTGTAACTTCTCAAAAAATGTAAATTAAAAAAAAAAAGCTATGACGACTATGACCACAGGTTTCATTTGTAGAAGTGCAAATTAGACAGTAGGTGTTTGTGAAAAGTATTTCCTGCCTGGGAGTTTGTACCTGCAGCCTAGAACTTTATTTTACACTGTGCTCAGAGGCATCATGTCTGTAACTAAGGAGTAGGAAACTGTTTGTTATATATATATTTTGATATGGGGCAATGGCTGCAAAAGATGACACGACAGGACTTGGCATGGACGGACAAACAGCCTCGAGTGTTAAGTTTTAAAATGTGAGTTCTTCACTCTCACTTTCGCGCCTCTTGTCGGTTCCTCTCATGTTTCTTACTCGTCCATAGCTTTCTTTACCGCCAGGAGGTCAGGAAATGTGTGTGTACTTTGAAACGCTGCTGCCTGACCGGCTGTTGCTGCGTTAATGCTGCCGTGTGACAGGTTGTTAGAATAAAATGCCCTGAGATTATCGTCTTAATCGACATAAATTTATTCGCTATCCCAGATTAAGATTGTTTTATCACCCAGCCCTAACTTGATTATCACATCACTGAAATAATCCAGTTTGCAGCAGTGCAGTCTGGCTGTACAGTAGAGCTGTACTCACTGTAAATAGTGGAGGATCTTTGCTGTGAGGGTGAAAACCTTTCTGTTTACACGTGGAGATTTCATCCGTCCCTCGATCCGTCAACCTGAAGTAACCGATTCTGGGAAACACAAACACACACAGTCACGCTTCAGCACAGAGAGACGCTTAGGGGGAAAACACACATCAAACACGACTCACTCGTTGAATTTAGGCGAGCAGACGATGGCGATGGCCTCCGGCAGCATCATCTGGTAGGAGCAGTGTGTGTGGAGGTCGACGCTGGACAGGAAGGCCGTCTGTGTGGGGTGAGTCTGAGAAAAGAAAAGCCTGTTCACCTCAACATGACGTCTCTCTCCTGCGAGCCGCTGACTTGCCAAACCACATTTTACACGTTTGTCTGAGTAAAGCAGCCAGTGATTTACTGACACTTACACCTAAATTTAGATAGAAACAAGCACTTGTGAAGATCAAAAGTGTTAAATTAATCATGTGAATTTGATATTATGATAAAGCACAACTCAAGAATCATTGAGTCTGGGCTTTATTTTTCCATGTTTTTGGGTGTAAATGATTGATAGGGACAAAATGTAATCTAATAGGCAAATGTCCGCGTTAAAGTACGTCCATTAAAGTTCTTGTTTTTGCCACTGACAGGCTCAGGTTGTTATTATAAGTGTCTGACAGCATTATGGATAGGATTCCTACATAGACAGAGCTTTTTATTACAGAGTAAGATCATTTTTATTTAGCCAAAAACATCACCATATATTATTGAGACTGTTGTGGATTTGAGCCTGAGACAGGAGTTGTTGGAATACTGCTGCCTCTACTGTTAGGATGTTAGATAGTTTAGGCACAAAGACTTCTGCGGCAGAAGAAGTAATCAAATCCTTTAAATTAGTTAAAGTACCACACAGCAACACAATCAAACCAGCTGATCGAGGAAGCTATATCCCAGCAGCTCCTGTGTTCTGCTCGGTCAAATTACTGTTTTTGTCAATGGAGTCTGGTAATGATGTATAACTTTGTTTCTGGTTAAAGAAAAAGGATCTTACTCTTAAAAAAAAACTTATCTCTGTAGGAATCCTATCCATAACGTTGTCAGGCACTTAGAATAACAATCTGAGTCTGTCAGTGGTAAAAACAAACACTTTAGTGGACGTAGTTTGACTTGGACAGATGCAAAGATTCACTGATTTACACCCAGAAACAAGGGAAAATAAGGCCCAGGTTAAATAATACCAGGGTTATCCTTTAAAGTAAAGCAAACATGCTAAATATCGGCTGATTTCAGCTTCTTAACCAGAAGATTTGCTGTTTTTTCCTTTATATACCTATAAATTGAGTATCTTGGGAAC
Organism: Lates japonicus; assembly: GCA_033238685.1. Classification (NCBI taxonomy): domain Eukaryota; kingdom Metazoa; phylum Chordata; class Actinopteri; family Centropomidae; genus Lates; species Lates japonicus. The sequence continues at coordinate 10,868,456 of BRZM01000019.1, forward strand.
ATGTGACGCTCACTGTATTTTTCCTTTATGGTACCTGAAGTTGCTGTTATAAGCATTTCACATGTATCCAGCCCAGGTGATGAGATCGTGATTGGTCCTGTGTATAAAGAAAGAGTTCCTCTTCGCTTTCTCCGTAGGTCACAATAGTCCGTCCGCCGCACTGCTTTGGCACGATGACGGGGTCACAGTAAACATTTGGTCTGGAAAAAGCGGCCACACTGTTACACTTTAAAATTATGCATGGCCACCCGTCACAAGAAGCTTTCATCCAAGGATGCCCCCGAACAAATTAATAGAGCTCTGACTGTCTGCTGCAGGCAAAATTAGCCAGTGACAAAAGAGCTTGCTAACACTGACCAGCAAAATGAGCCCTCGTATATTTCAAAATAAAAGCCATGAACAGATCTAGGACAAGTGCCCTGGGGTGGAAGAAGGTCAGCTGATCGACTAACCCACATTCTTTACACATTAATACCCGAAACAGTGATGAAACAGTTTAAAATGTTTTAATAAACATCTCTTTGTAATAATTTTGTATGCTCCTCATGACAGATCTGTTCAACACAGCGCCCCTCTGTAGGCTCTACCAGTTTGCCACACAGGATGCCACAAGCTCACAGCCTGGCTTGTGTTGGCCCCCCGGCCAGCCTCAGAGTCTGCACAGCTCAGCTGGGACGCTAACTGCCGAGGGCATCCACCATTGTATCTGCGCAAATCATGTAGACGAGGAACAAAACAAAACTGAATGGAAAAGTTGATCTGTGGTGATGTTCTGAGACAAGGCATGGTGTAAACAGGAAATTAAGTAGGTCGAGGAGGAGGGAGAAATCAGCTCAGAGGAATGGGGCCATTTTATGGCAAAAGGGAGTAGGGGAGATGAACTCTGAGGCCGGGCCCTCGTGTTGGGAGATTAACTCACTGTTGTTCCCTTGGCTGACCAGAGAGCCAGGCTTGAGCGAAAGCGGTCGGCTGGGCGGGCCGGAGGCAGGTGTGCCAATGGTGGGAGGGTGGGTTGTACTGTGGCTGCTTGCGTGTCCTCCGGCTGGTGGGGAGGGGTGGGAGATTTGCCGGGCGGCCCTGGATGCCCGGGATGAGCGCGGTCGGGGAAGGCGCGCGTGGTGGGCACCCCAGGAGTGTCTGCTGGCGCCCTTCCAGCTCCTGGGCGGCGGATCATCTCTCAAGGTACTGAACTGCTCCCTGCCCCGCCAGCAGACCCCGCCACGCCGCGCCCAGCGCCATGCCTGACTGCTCCTGCGCCTATGGCGCCTCCGCTTTCTGAAATACAAACACAACACGCATACACATTTAACTTTAGCAGGCGGTCTGATTTTTTACCTTTTAATCAAGAAAGACACAAAGCAAAACTGATCTTCAGGTCTCTGACAAATGAGGCAGGATAATTCATGTGAGGTTTAATGTTCTTATTCACTGTAATAAACTGTCGGACTATTCAAGGTCAGTGTTATTGTTTTGCTCATTTATCCCTGCAGTGATAATAATGACTGCCTTTCTATTTGTTAACCATACATGCAGCCAGGTTGGTTAATGTTTTACCTCATTTGCCTCAGTAACAGACTGTAGAATCATTTAGTGTTAAAGACGACAGAAACTTTACCTTTGACAAGATATTGTGCCGTACTTTTGTTCAAATTCCTCAGGCATTTCTTTTCAGGGATTTCCCTGCTGGAGGAAAAAGCAACATCCTTCTCAGCTTTGGAGAAGAAATACAAAAATTTAACTGAATGTTAAGATAAATATTTTCTGGAAAACAATTAAAATAATATGTTTTGTTACAGGACAGTATTAAGACTGTAATGAACCTTTTAGTGTGTGTCCTTCTTCTCAGGGATGCCAGCTGCCTTGTAATCCCGCGATGTTTGGGAAGTTTTTTCTATAAAGAGTCTTGATGAAAAGAGAAACTTGTGATTAACGGATGACAAAATAAAGATACATTTTGATTCCATCTAAACTTTAAGCTGAATATTCCCCACTCTACCACAAACCCTGCAGGAATCATCAAATTGTGGGAAATACTTACGAATATACTTATTGTAAAGGACGCATATGCGGCTCAATGTTGCCTCCTCCGTGGTAGATGTTCGCCATGGATCACTTCCAGCTCGAGCGTGGAAGTAGCGTCATGGGGGCACGCTGCCGCTCACCTCCACCGTGCTTCCCTTCTTCTGGTCAGAGCGCCGGACTCGCCCTCCACGACTGATATCAGTGTGGTCTGCCATCAATGGCAGCTCTGTCCTCGAGAATGAGGAAGACACAGGATGAATATTTGTCTGATGAGCCACGACACTGCCTGTCAGAGTTTTCCCAAAGGCCAAGGTTCACAGCTCCTGCAACTTTTAGGAGGATTGTGCAAGAGGAAAGTATTGGAGAAAGAAATAAAAGATAAGGAGCTAAAGAGGCTTATGAAGGTTTTTTTCCTGTTTTCTGTAACTTGTTTCACTCCCACCCCTCCTACTTTAGAATGAGGTCTCATTAGAGCAAGTAGAGGAGGAAGATTTGGAACAGAGGGCACAATTCATTGGGGAGAGGGTGACTTATTGAAGAGGAAAATCTTCTCTTTGCCTCCTCAGCTCTGAGACCGAGGGAGAAGACAGAGATGAAGGTGGGGAAGAAAAAAGAGTGAACACAAATGAAAAGTAAGACAGGCTGACTTTTTGAAAGTTAGTATTTTATCTGGGGGAAAGTCGCACTTTACATTCACATCGTCTTATATTTTCTCATGGTTCAGAGGGCCACCGAGCAGCTGGAGTGCAGTGCCTTGCTGAAGGGCATCTCAGCAGTATATTTACAAAGAGGGGAGCTGTGTCTCATTTATCTTGGTTCTCCTGGTCCTGTGGTGTTTTCGGAGCAGGAAGTTTTCTGGTCACGAGTTTGGTGTTTCAGCCATCAGTGTCGTTCTGCTGTTTTCCCCCCCAGCAGCTGGAACTGGATATTTGCATCTGCAGTGTTTCCTCGTCCGATTCCTCCGCCGGCCAGCTACAGTAAATACCCGTCTCTCTCTGTATAGCTTGGGAAAAGGAATGATGTGGGTTTGGCTCGGGGCTGGACTTTGTGGCTTGAGTGTCAAATTGAAATTTGAAGCAGTCAAATTGATGGGGAAAAGAGAGCACAGAAAATTCAAGCTGGAAGCAGCCATTTCAGGTTTCTTTTCTCCCATCCTTCCCTGTTTCTTTCTTCCTCACCGGTGAGTCGTAACCTTAGTTTTATCTCTCTCTCCTCCACAGTCCACTGCACTCCTGAGGAGCCCTCACTGCTCTCTTCAGGCATTTCTTCTTCTCTGTTCACTATTCCCCCGACTCCCACCCCTGCTCCCAGGTGCTCTGTGGGCATCAGTCGGCGAGCTCATAGCCTCAGGGCGCTTTACGCACCAGCTATCATTAGAGGCTCTGTCAGAAAAAAAGGTGAGGGGTTTCTTCTCAAAAAAAAAAAATTTAAAAAAATGAATAGCTGTGTTTATTCACCTCAATGTGGCATTTGGACCTGAGATGAATTGGCGCTCTGTGTTGGAGCAGGGGATGGGGACATTACAGTGTACCTCTGTATGTGGTGTGGATGCAAAAAAGTAAAAATGAATGCAGCAGAAATGCTTGCATAATATTGAATTTTTATAATTCTTGTGCATCTAAAGCTAAAATACCAATGCCACAGTTTGGCTTTAAGAGAGTGTTATTGTGTGCATTTGCTGGTTGATTACTCTGGTGTCACTGGCACTGATAGTGAGTGCCTTGTCTGGTGGCTGTGTGCTGTAATTGTCTGTAATTGGCGGCGTTTATCTTGCTGGTTTCCTGTTCACTCTGCAGGCTTCGTGCAGGTTGACTAGTCTGTTTGGCGCTTCATTTACTGTCAGGATGGGCCTCTTATCTACTAAACAATTGGATATTTACAAACCTAAAGCTGCACCATGTAAGAGAAGTTACATGCTTCTTTGAGTAGTGACCCAAAACTGCAGAACTGGTGCAGAATTCTACTTATTATTTGATCAGAGTTCCTTAATTTAAGTCCTAAATGTATTAATATTTAACTTTATTTTACTTAAGTGGTGCTGTTAGGGAGCTGTATGTGTTGAGATGATTTCAAAAATAATTTTGAAAAGTTTGGTTAAACATACTTGTGGAACTTTGCAGACCTCCCTCCTGGGCACATTTAAGGCAGCAGTGTGGGAACATTTTGGTTACACCTCCCCCCATCATTCCCCTGACACCCCCCCCCACCCCCCCATAAAAAAACAAAACAAAAAACAAAGTCTGTGGATTTGGAGAATCATTACACCCCTAAAAGATGTTATACCTCCCTTTAGTTCTTCTCGTGTAACCCTAAAGTCCAATAAGGTCCATTTCTTTCCTTATAAAAGAAGAATTTTCAATGTATTTTGCTTACATACATTTTTGCCCGCAAGAAGTCTTTTTCCTTCTTGCTTTTGTTGGTACGTTGTTCCATTTTATTTCTCTGTTGAGTGGGTGGACGTCCCTGCATTTGACGCTAACAAGACAGAGACAAGGATAGTCTGCTGTATTTCAGGATCAACAACAGTGATGGTTTCCTGAAAAGCAGCGAGTGAATGAGCCCAGATAAACATGACAGATGCACATGAGCATGCTTTACTGTCTTATCTTGACATAATTAGTTTACTGATTCAAAATAAAACATTCACTGAACTTGGCTCGTCTCCTCTCCTTGTCGTGCACTTTGAGCTGGTTTATGAGAACAATTAAGTCTTTCTTTCATTTGAAGTCGACTGTGAGCAAAACTGCCAAGTGCTGCGTTTATAAAACAGCTGTTATCTGTCACAGGAGATAGATTTCTTTTATTCATGCCTCCTCCTCCTCCTCCTTCCACAGATCAGCGTCCTCCAGCCAGTGAAGAAGCCATGCTCATCTGGTCCCCTCATGGCCGTCACACGACCACCGTCTCCCTCCGGCAGTCGCAGCTGATGTTCGTCCTAGCCCTGGCCACGCTGCTCTGCCCCCCTGGCTTAGTGATGGGTCAGGGGGAGAGCCAGACCCAGTCTCCAGCCCAGGTGCTCCAGGACCTGCTGGCTCGCTATGGAGACAACACCACCATCACGGTGCCCCAGCTGCGCTCTCTGCTGGCCCTCCTCAGCGAGGGTCAGGGCGAAGGTGGCGGAGACAGCAGCAGCCACATGGCCGAGACGCCGACAACCACACCTCCCAAATCCAACAGCTCCAAGGTGAGAAGAACGTTTTCTTACCCTGTGTTGATTGTGGTTGGTATGACAGATGCTAAATGAATCTGTGTAGCCACATTTCACTTTATTATGCTCTGCCTACAAGTGTTAATTAATAAACATGGCGCTGGCACATCACACACGTCTGACATTTATTTACTTGCTGTAATGTGGGATTTCTTGTAAAACTGCCCAAATCAAACTCCAAAATGCTACTCCAGAAAAACGACCAGCCAGAAAACATAGGCTATGGTTCTCTGCCTCCTCAAATGTGGTGGTCGCATCCCCACGTTGGCCGCGGTGGAGCTTCAGCCTCTGTATATTTGCAAGCATGTATCTCACATTTTACGCCTCACTTTTGTGGAATCACAAAATGTCATAATCCCAGTGTCTATATGAACTCTTCTGGACCACTGTCCATACATTTGACAAACTTGAACCAGGGATTTGTTGATCAGTTTGTTGACTCATTATCTCAGCACTGTATGTGTTCATAAGCCTTCTATGGACTTGGTGCTGAATGCAAAGAGTTCGCCTCGAGCTGGGCTTTTAAAATCTTGTTTATAACTTTTACTTTTATTGCCTTCCTAATTGCTCCTGACTTTGACCTCCAGCAGCAGCTGAGGCGGTTTCATCAAGAGTTTATCGGTTACTTGGAGCCATACAGAGTTAGAGGCAGGTCTAATTGGTTCTGGTTTCTTGTGCCTTGGGTCTGTGGTGTGTGTCAGCTCTGATCACTTTGTGCATCAGGAGAAAAATTAGGTTTTGAGGTGAGACAGAGCAGGTAAAAAATGACATGTGTTGCCGCTCAGTTTGACCCCAGCTGGATGTTGTATCATGCTGCCAGTGTCGGTCAATTCGAAGTCTCTTTCTTTTTTCCCCCTTTTGTTTCTCAAAAAAAATAATTCATAGGTGTTGGGTTCAGGCAGGTTTTCCATTCGTCCATTTTAGATCAAAAACATTTGCTTTTCTATAAAGGTTAAAGGGTTGTCCTGCATACATCTTATACCCAAAGTAACTGTCTTTACTCTCTAGGGATGGTATGATATACCATTTTATTGTCCTTTGCGATAAAAAACACTCACAATAAGCTGATCCTAGTGAATTTCCATCATTGGGATAATCATTAATATCCTCACGACTGACCTAAAAAAATCTGTCTAGCCCACACACAGTCCTGTATTGATTTATACTGAATTGCCATGGCTGAAGGTTATACGCCCATCGTATCCCATCTCCATGACAACCATCCAGCTCTTTTCGCAGTAACTAACGTTACTGTCAGTTGCTTAACGTAACAAGTGTTGGTTTAGTTAAACTAACGCTGACGTTTGTCTAAATGTTTCTTACGTTATGATGCTGCTTTGGTCACCGGTCAATTAAGCTAACATTAGCCATGTAGCTAAACAGCAAATATCTCCGCTGACCAGAACGGAGCATGCGATCACATTAATTTGGCCACAGCCCACATGGAACAGTTCAAATCAATTTAAAAATTTAAAGCATATTTTCATGATTATCGCAATAATATATTATTATATCTATTTCAGCCAGATAATCGTGACGTGGACAGCATTTTAATTGACTGTGACAAAGAGCAATGATGGGAAGCTTGTTGACACTTGAGATGCCTTTACAAACCAGGGAGGTCACCATACCAGTAACTGAATAAATAATTTATTAAGGATCATTGTAATCGTGTAGGTGGTGGTGTGTGTGGTCCGTTGACAGGGAGCTGTTGAGTCATGGATTTATAAAACCTGTACTAACAAGTGGTGCATATAAATAGGACAGTGGATCAACCAAACATAACGAAACCAAAGGAGACGAGCATGGTCGCACCATCTTACTCTTACTCACGTTAAATTCTTGTGGTCTACGTGTGGTTTCTCCTCCGCCCTGATGGGGTTGTGCCTCCGGCGGTGGTGGCAGCGGCGGGGTGGGGGCCCCAGAGCCTCTGCACCACCCCTGAAGCAGAAGGGTAAATCCAGCTTTAGTCCTGTCTGGAAGAAACAGGAGCCACCGGTGCCAGATAGCTGAAATATTTAACATATTTTCCATACTTAGTGTCGTAGTTGGTTCGCTCACTGACTCGCTGATCTGCCTTTGAATAGAATAATTCTGAGTAATTGTGGGAAAGTAATAAACATCTCTGAGAATTTACTTAGAACATAGGGGAGGGTTGAGGTCACGTGTAGCTTGGGTAACCTACTGGAGGAATGCTGTGTGTATCTACCTGAATGAATGTGACAGTGGAAACAGGTAATGCCTGTCTCTGTACAGGTGTGTGACTCAGAGAACAGAAGTAAAACTGCAACCTTTAGCCAACAACTATCACTGTTCTCCCCCCTTTAGCGACACGCACATGTTCAGTCACACATGTATGCTGTCGAACACTTTTCAGAGACGGTTCTTCTTCATTGATCGTGTATTCGTTGCTGCCACAGTGGAAAGACCGATGTGTTGTTTGCTCACATAATCACTAAATACCATATTGAATGCGTTTCCTGCTGCTGTGACTGTACCTGAATTTTCGTGAGCATTTGGCAGAGTGATGAATCAGCTGTGATTATGTCATGAGTCACTATCAAAAGCCTCACTTCTGTTTGATTCATCTTCACTTTTTATCCCCCAGGAAATGAAATTCTAACTGGCTTCTGTGTCCCAATATAGGATTGATATATTTACCGTGGATACAGTTTCTCTTTTTCTCTTGTTTGAATGTGACCTTTGAGATGGGATTTCATAGTTTGACATTTGTGTATATGTGTGTGTCCTGTTGGTATTTATTTTTGTCCATTTCTTGATTGTTAGTAGACTTTTTAATACTTGTATTTTTAGCAGTTGTGTTTGAATCACCAGCAATCTTATGGCAAACACCCAACAATTAGGAGTGAAATTAGTATAATTGTATCTGAAACTGCTGATTTAATCATCAGAAGACAACATACTGTATACTTTATACTAATACTAATTTATCTTTTAGTTTGTTTTAGAGCTGATTCTCTTCATTCAGCTATTATTTTTTTTGATTAATTAATGAATAAAGTATCCAAAAACAGTCAAAATTGCCCTCGCAACAGCGACCAGTAACCTAAATCCAAAAGATACTCAACTTATGATATATAAAACAGAGAAAAGCAGCAAAACCACATATTTTAGAAGCAAAAACCAGAGAATATTTGGTGCTTTTGCTTGAAAAAGACCAATTAATCACTTCTCTGAATATCATCAGATTTAATTTTCTGTCTTATCAACAAATCACTCAGCAGAGCTCTTACAAGGGGTCGACCAAACTATTTCTTTCAGGACTGATGCTGATTACAATAAAGTAAAAATGAAAATATTAGTGCCAGATTTTTGATTAGCACAAGCTCCAACACAAAACTTTGTTGAAATGCCTTTAAGCTTATGTTTAATTAAGAGAGAACTTTTCAACATTGTCTTAAAATAAAAAGTGCAGGGAGCTGCCAGCAGCATTTCTTACAAAGTTAATTGAAAATTACAATTAAAAAATAAATAAACACTGTCCGCTAAGACCGAACAATCTTTTGGGTTCTTCCTTAACCCATGACCTATCCCTTCACCAAATGTGGTGCTGATTGGTTCAGTAACAAACAAACAAACAAACAGGCTTAATTGTAATCTGTGGGTTGGTTCTAACAGTGCCTGTGTTGTAATGCTGCTGATTTTGTGACAAACAGATTGTTGTGGATCCCGCGGAGCTTCACTGTGTCGCATGATAATGTGATTAATGTCCGACAGTTTTAAGGAAAGTGTTCCACCCATGACATTATTCACAGAAAACAGCAATCAGGCTCCGTAAGAACAAAAAATAAGTGTCTAACCACTCCACACTCTTGTCTGTTCCAAACTCTTGTCTGCATCTCTTTAAATATTTTTAATCTAAACTAGGAATGGGCATTTGAAGAAATTTCCTTGGGAAAATTAACGATCAATTATCGATGAATCATTATTTTTTATACTGAAAAAATGCCTATTGCAGAAAACAGACTGCTAAGGAAAGTGTTTTTTTCTCAATGAAATCTTTCTTCCAAGAAGAAATTATAGTCCAACAACAATCCTTCCAAGTGAAGCCTTTAAAGTTGAACTGACAGAAAGCAAAACAAAAAACAAATTAAGAAACCAAAGCTACGGTGCTCGTCATAAATGCAACCGAGAGTCTTTTAGACAGAAAACAAAAAAGTTATTAATCAAATCAAATGTTATAATGTTAATAAATCAAAATATTAGTCTATTTAGTTCAGATGATTTTACCAAACTTTGCCTCACTCTCTTCTTGTTTACCTTCGATTTCTTCGGCAGCTCGAAGGTAGCTCGGTTTTCTGTTAAACTTTAATTGTGCCTCCTGCTGGTCGCTGCCAGGCAGTGAAAATCATTACATTGCTTCAAGACACACGCCAAAATTCTTAGTAATCGGTAATTGATCATCAAGCAGTTACGTCCACCCCAATCTAAACTGCACACAAACAACAAGGTAACTTCCCCTTCTTTCTTTCTCCAACTGACGGCTCGTTATGTTTCCATCTCCAGTGCTTGCCTGCAGACACGTTGGCCATTTACAGCATTAGCGAGCAGTCACGACTGGATGGGCAGCATTTGAAGGAGCTCTGCCCCACCATGCTGCAGCAGCTGGATGCCGGCACCTGCAGGAATCAGAAAGAGGAGACGCTGAGCAGCGGGCCCAGGCCGTCAGACGCTGAAGGTGAGCGCTGACTTGTTACTGCGTTGTCTGTTCTGATCTTATTGCAGCTTCTTTATCTATCTGTGCATCTGTATATTTGCATTATATAGGCCATAAACTGTTATTTTTCTCCTGTTACGGTGAGTATATTTAGTCTTTTTACAGCCATTTTGTCAGACGAATAAAAACCAAAAGCAACGTGACCTCAAAAACGGACTTCATCAGATCTGAGCTCCAAATGTGTGTTTTGTTGCCCAGAGATAGTCATATCACAATGTCCCCCAAGGATATCAAAGCCAAAATAAGCACACACAAAGCTTAGCCAAGGCTCAGATTGCATTTCCTAGTTTGACCAACACATCCTTCAGTCAGCAAAACCAGCACAAAGCAGAGATCTCATCCAGGTATAAAGACAGTCCAGACAGGGGAGTATCTCAGCGACAGACTGCTCCTCTTTCCTCGGCTGCTGACCCATTGTAACTCCATACAGGCTGCTGAGTGTACACACCCAGCATGATGTCCTTGAGAGCCACCGGAAGCCATGTTGGCATCCGAAGTTTCGGAAATGTGCAGTGTAGTTTAACAAGCCATAAAGTTCTTTCCGAATCAAAGTGAAACTCAGCTTTGAAGTAAAAAAAAAACAAAACAGTTAATTACAGACTCGGAAAAGCTGATGACCTTAAGTGATCCTCTGCCCTCGAGGCTGCGCTGAAATCCAAAAAGCAGCACAGCTTCAGTTTATACTAGGAGAAAAATAACAGCTCTCGTTATGTGTGATGACTGCGGGCATCAATCTTCATCCTCCTCTCTAACTAACGACGTTGTGCTAAGCTAGCTCACCACTATCAGCTCTTACTTTTAACCCAGTTTATCTTATCCTCAGCAGGTGGAGGAGAAATGGTTTCCAGGCCCACAGCTCTGGCTCTGTCTCCTCTAACGTCTCTCTCTCTCCACTGACAAATTTGTTTTCCCTTATCATCCACTCATATGCCCTCAGCTCATCTCACACTTGCCCCAGTAGGCAGCTTATTTTGGCTCACGAGCTGTTTTGCTTTGCCTAGGCTGTGCCGATCTGCCAGCAGCAGGGAGGCAGATGCCATGGAAATTCATCTCCACTGCAGCTCTTTTCTTTTCTCATTATCGAAACGTAAAACGATTACGGCTTTTCCAGGGATGAAATCAAACCTGTCCCTCCCTTAACTAGCTCCTTTGTGGCTGTTTTAATGTCCCTGATGATGATTTAGTAGTGTCCTCTCCTACCTCTGCCCTTGGCCTCATGCCTAGCAGCTTTCTTCAGATGGTCTTTGAGTGCTTGTCAGCAGAACCACTGCACATTATCATCCTGTCTCTGCAGACTGGCTGCTTTCCAGTGGCCTTAAAAAAACTGCTTTGGTTTTTACCTCTTGTGAAGTAAAGCACTCAAGGTTCCTGTAACTTGAATAGCTTTAGGCCAAGACTGCTTTCCCTCCCTTGGAGAGTTATGTTCAGAAAGAGGAAGTGTTTTGTCCCAAGGTTGAGTCCTGGGGCTTGTTCTTTTCTGTGTTTACATGCTGCCACAAGGTTATTTCTTTTGCAAACATGGAATGTGTTTTCACTGCTATGTGAATGACACACAGCTCTATACCTCGTCCAATCTGTAACCTTGCATTTCAGAAATAAGCGAATGAATGGCTCTGAATTTCTGGTGTTGAATTAGGACAAAACAGATTAAGAACCTCATTTAGCGACTTAGCGCTATGGCTAAGGATCTAGAGGTCATTTTTGATCGCAATTAAAATTTGTTTGCTCACTTCTCGTGCCTTTGCTTACAGTATTAAATGTTTGTTTAACTTGTGACTTGAGTTGTGCCCACATCTGCTGTCACCACCAACCCTCCTATTCTAGTTTTGTTTCCTGTCTTTCTCTGTCACGCCAGAGAACTGATCATTAATCTCTCATAAGCTAACCCTTTTTTTCCGACAGGTGGTGCAGCCTCAGACAAAACTGTGCCATAAACCTTTATCTAATGTCCACTATCGTTATTTTTTGTGTCTACAGGTGTGGATTAAGGCTGTTGTTCCCAGCCTTTTCGGCTTGTGACCTAAAAACAAGTTGCATATGTCTGATTTCAACCAAAGAATGATTTTCTCTACCCAAATTGTTTAGTTTTTAGAGGCTAGAAGAGGTGAAACTGTCTTAAATATATAGACTTAAATATAGTGACAAGTCAGAAAAATAGACATAATCTATGTGGCAGAAATGTTTCCCATCTAGTTAATCGTCTTGTCACCCCCTCCAGATTTGTTTTTACCCCCAAACCAGAGGTTGCGGAACCACTGAGTTTCCTGGATTTTTGAGCCTGGGCCTTCCTCCATGTTTCTTGGGTGTAAATGATTCAAATGAATAAAAAAATCTTTGCAATCAGTGCAGTATTGAGCAAGAACAGTGTACCTGGACCTGCTAAACATCTGGTTCTGGTTCTGGGTACACCATTCTTGCTCAATACTGCACCAATTGCAAAGATGTTTGTCCTGGAAAATCCTGGAATTATCCTTTAAGACACTTGCATACTGCCCCATTGCAGTAAATTATGTTTTTAAATGGACAGAGCTCAGTTTTAAAGAATTAGATTATTGTAAATCATGTCAAACACATGTTGGTTTGTTGTATTTAAGTGCAGCTGATGCAGATAAAATGCCTTGAGATTAGTGTTTGATTTTAGATATCGGGATTTAACATTGCATACATTTGATCTCAGTATTTTTGTATTGAAAGAAAAAGTGTTGCTGCAGTTACAGCTGTATTACCCCACATTATTGTGTTAACGTTACACCTCTCTCTTCCATCCGACCTTCCCGTCGCTCCAACCCACCTCCTCCTCCTCAGTGTGGGGCTTTTCTTTCCTGAGTGTGACAGTGATCAATGTCTTCTCCCTGACCGGAGTCTTCATCGTGCCCCTGATGAAGACGCGTTACATGAAATACGCACTCTCCTTTTTCATCGCTCTTGCCATTGGCACGCTGCTGTCCAATGCCATCCTGCAGCTCCTGCCAGAGGTTTGCCATCCATCCACACATCTCTTCATCCACACCATCTTCTATACATCCTCTCACATCTTGCAAACTTTGCATTTTAAAAACACAAGCACCCAAAGCTGAAAACATTTTTTGTGTCACACAGCTGCTTGGAAAACTCACGCACCTTTGGCTAAGTGCTCCTTTGTCTGCCCTGTGGTCTTTTCCTTCCTGCCTTTTTTTTTGCTTTATGGTTTTCACGGGCTTGTTTTGCTCTTACAGATCATCTGGTGGTGTGTTTATGTGCATGTGTGTGTGTGTGCTCTGTATGTGTCTGCACCTTTCCTGGCATTAAGATCCAGGCCAGCCGTGAGGTTTTTCTTGGAAATAGAAATAGCTTCAGCAGCTTTCACTCACTGATTTTTGGCTCACATCGATTCATAAATCTCTGTTTGTGAAAGACAGTTCTGGAGAAATGGAGCATGACACCGTTAAAACGTCCTTCAGACTGAAATGTGACCTCCTCGTTAGCAGCGCTCCTTCTGCTGCTGTTGGGCTATTTAAAGTTCATCTGCCCCCCTTTGTGTCTGCAGTCATGGCTAGTGTTTACCTCGAGGCTAGGATAGTGGTACACCTGAGTGGACTACGACAGAGTATCTGTGTGTGTGTGTGTTTGAGATTTCAGTGATTTCAGCTAAATTACATCCTCTTTCTTAACAAAAGAAATGCATGGGGGTTCAAATGCTGCATCAGAGGATCTTCACATGCAGCTGGAAGGTGGTTTCACTTCTGTTTTCAATGGAAAATGACTCTGTTGATTTCACTCCATTCTTCCTTTCTTTTCAGGGGGATAACTGGTTGGTGTTCTCTAATTTTTTTGATCCCTACCCTGTTAATTAATCTGATAAAATCATTTCTGAACTAACTACCTATTTTTTTCTTCACTTTTCCCCTTCCCTTTCTCTTTCTTTTTTTTCTCCCTGCCTCCTCTCCTCTCCCGTCGGATCAGTGTGGGGTTATGGGATCCTGTGTGTGACGCTGATCTCTCTGTGCTCGCTGGTCGGGGCGAGCGTGGTGCCCTTCATGAAGAAAACCTTTTACAAGCGACTGCTGCTCTACTTCATAGCCCTGGCCATTGGCACACTCTACTCCAACGCCCTGTTTCAGCTCATCCCAGAGGTAGTGTCGATGCTGCTGTGACTCATTTAGCTGCAGCTCCCTCAGCGTGCAGTGCAGACCTGCTATGTGGTTTCCACAAAGAGCATTGATTTTACATATTGAGAAAAACTCTGGAAAAGAACTGATTATATATGATATAAATAGAGTGATATGCTTTAATTTACAGCCACAGTAACACCATAAATTGAACTGAACACTGAGTAAACTCTCCTCTGTAAGTATGAAGATGTTTTTGTTGGTTTAAAAAAGGTTTAAGTTAGGGATGTCTTTCTGAGAGAACCTGTCAAATCAGATTTGTTCAAATCTGCAAGAATTTCAAAATAAAATGAAAATGAACAAGCTTACAACCCCTGACAAAACAGAATACAGTCTAAGGGCCTTTACATTTATAGCGGGATGCAAATATAGAATGTGAAAGTGTCAGATACTCACCTATGAATATATATACAGGGGTTGAAGTTCCACCACGGCCGGTTGCGAGCAGAGCAGAGCAGCCTCTGACAGTCACTGTGATTGAGAGGCGTGTGAAAGCTCAACCTCCTTTTGAAAAAAAATTACACATCGCTTTTTTGCCACGTAATATTCGCATTCTGTGTGAAAGCACTCACAACAAAAACCGTTCGAGAAAATAAACAGACGTGCAAATGAATTGCATGAAAAAAATACCCTCAGTGTGAAAAGGCCTTTAGTTTTATCTGTCGTGGTAAACTGTGTGTAAATTTATGTTGCAAAACCAAAACGTATTAATTATCTTGGAATTCAGTGGAGAAAATGCTCTACAGATAAAATAACCAGTTGAAAATCAGTGAGATCAATAACCTGAATAAACTAACTTCATCAGGTTGATGCAGAAAATGTCTGATTTTCAGCATCGTGGAAAGTTTTAATACAACCAAAAATATTAAAGAGATACCTGAGTAGAAAGTAGACAAAGCTACTGTGTACATCAAAATATTAACTGATCCTTCCACTCAGAGGTTTTCTTTTAACTGATCAGCAGTTGATTAAAGTTTAATGATTGCAAATTCAAGTGCTTAAAAAACACTAAAGCACATTTGTGAATAACAACTTAAACCGTCTTTGCTGATCCAGTGACCTATTTATCGTCTGACAAGAGGTAAGACCACAGAGGAAATGTTTTGCTCACCCGACACAAAAACACCCACAGTTTCTCTCTACAAAACAGGGATGGCATTTGTGGGATTCTTGTTCTGAATCAATCGTCATTTTCGATCTTTGTCATCAGTTTTAGATTAAAAATATAGATATAAAAACACAGTGAACCTATAGATCTGCTTTTCACCAAACCCACAGAATACCAATTAAGATATAATCCAGTTTCAACAGCAGATTATAATCTTGATTTATGCAGGTATCTCATTTACATGAAGTGTAATAGGTCATCTTACTGAAGGAGGCTTAGGTACACGTAAACACATTGAAATGCAAAGTCAGCCCCCACATCCAGAGCAGCAAAACCACAAATGCAAGCAATCCTCCACTACTTTTTAAAATGCTGTCTAGACGGTATGCACACCCATTGTTGCCGGGTTGCAGCTGTTGTGTAATTCACCGCATCAATTCACCTGGCATCAGCAGTAAGAAAAAGTGTGTAAGAAGTGTATACCTCGGAGGTGAAGTGATTTTGATTTATTTGTGTCTGCAAGAGGGGAGACGATTACGTAACTCAAACACGTCTCTCAGGTTAGAGGATGCTGTGAAATATCGCTGCAGTCTCTTAAAACGACGTCGGCTGTAGTTGATGATCATAAAACGAGGGACAAAAGAGAAACCATCCAAAAACAGCAGCGTTAACTTTTCCGTAGAGATAAAATCGACAACATTAAATTTCGCTCTTGTCTCCAGGCAGCTGACTACACAGCCTAGAGTTCAAAACAAGCACCTCACCAACCACTAATTATTCACTCCCAGAACCTGCTAAATCCTGATCCTCACCTGTGTTTGAAACAACACCTCATTTCAAAAATATGCAGAGTTAATGATGTCAGGCAGCAGTGATGCTAACGTCGTCTTCTCTCCTGCATGCTAGGCCTTCGGTTTTGACCCCATGGTGGATTTCTACGTGTCCAAATCCGCGGTGGTGTTCGGAGGCTTTTACCTCTTCTTCTTCACAGAGAAAGTCCTCAAAGTGCTTCTCAAACAGAAACATGGGGTGAGTACAGAGCAAGGATGATTTGAAATTTGCCTTTCTTATTTGGTACAGATGGTGGAAAAGACCGAAAACTTGCTGCCAAAAAAGTGAAACAGATTAAATATAGTGCAGAAGTTTTGTGTCCCTGACTTAGTGATGTTGAGATCAGGGCTCCGTGGAGACCATACCATCTTCTTTATGACCCTGGCTGTGTGTTTTTTGGCTCGTTGTCATGCCGCAGAGTGAATCTGGGACCATCAGACGCCTCCCTGGTGATAAATAAGGATCACAAAGACCAAACAAATGTCTGCAAACAACCTTGGTTTAAGTTCACCATCAGGGATAGACAAAAGAAATTAACATGCGTAGGACTGAGTCAACATCTCTGTCATAGTCTCAACAAAACTGTACTTTGTGAGCCTCACAGAGTCGGTATTTATGGCTGGGTTGAACAGCTTGTGTCTAAGGTCAGTGCACAGAGACACAACCCAGTATGACGGGTGTAAAACTAGGACTCAAAAACAGAGGAGGACCTGATGTGGTGTCTTGACTTTTCCACTCCAAAAATCACACCTTTATGACAGAGATTCTGTGAGAGACAAAGAAGATCAGGGCCTTTTTTTATTTCTCACAAACACTGTTTCTGATGTTGAAACCACAATCACACTATTGCAGAGAATAGTTTTCTGATATCATACTGTATATCACAGTATGGCAAATGTGTGAAAAAAAACACATGTAAAATTAACAAATTATGTTTAATAAACTCTGCTTTTCCCCTGTTTTGCATTGCATCAGCAAGGGCTGCAACTACCAGTTATTTTCATTATTATTTAATCTGCTAACTTGATACATACCCTTTAATTATTCCCACATTTTAAACTAATCTGAGTTAAACCCAAATATATTCTGTTTACTACTGGATACGACAAATTAAAGCATTGCATCCTGATATTTGAGAAGCTGGAACCAGCAAATATCAGATGAATTGATTAAAATAATGATAATAACTTTATTTACATGTATAAAACACAGCAAAGCAATTAAAGGCCCTGTGAAAGGAGACAAAGGCAAATATAACAGGGAAAATTACAAAAATGTACATGAAAACAGAAGAAAGTAAGTAAAAACCAATAATAGAAACAGCAGAGTCAAGGAATTAAAAGCAGCTTTATATAAGCAGTGATTTAAACCAGGGCAGAGGATGAGGTGGGCAGGATGTTAGGATTTTCATCAAAAGTAAGTATTCACTCCCCGTCGGGGAATCGAACCCCGGTCTTCCGCGTGACAGGCGGAGATACTGTCCACTATACTAACGAGGAGAGACGTTCCCTGACCGGGAATCGAACCCGGGCCGTGGCGGTGAGAGCACCGAATCCTAACCACTAGACCACCAGGGACCTGGGCTCATTGCTCTAACATAAGACTATTGCAGGCACTTGAGGCACTTTGCATATAGAGCAGGTCTAGTAGTCTTATAATATTTATATCTTTATAATATTTACTGAGGGACCCAACAAATGGCAACATGAACAAGCACTAGGCGACAGTGGTAAGGGGTGGTGACATGACAAAATACAGACTCCATATAAAGATGTAAATAATATTAGTGATATTAGCTACAAAGATAAGAATAACAGTTATAATAGTGATAACAGTGACAGCAATAATACATTTACATTTTAAATGTAACAACAGCCGTTGAGCAGGATCGTAGGAGCAGCAGGAGGCATGCCATCACAGATCAGACACCGCAGCTCTGCTAGAAATACCTGCAAAGATACAGAAGAAGAGAAAACTATGTTGAGATCTTTGGATTTTCACAGAGTCAGCCAACATTTTTGCAGCACATTTGAAATAATATTGAGCAAGCATAAAAATAAGTAGTTACTCCCCGTCGGGGAATCGAACCCCGGTCTTCCGCGTGACAGGCGGAGATACTGTCCACTATACTAACGAGGAGAGATGTTCCCTGACTGGGAATCAAACGCGGGCCACGGCGGTGAGAGCGCAGAATCCTAACCACTAGACCACCAGGGACCTGTTTCTTCACTTGATAGTTGAGCTGTTAACAGGGCTCAGTACATTAGTATTTGAGAAAAATCAATCTATGCAAAGATGATTTAAGACAGAGGTTCTCCACCTGGAAGTCGAGATCCTCTAAGAAGTCTCGAAATGATTAATGGGACAGTACCAGAGAAGAATAATGTTCTTCCACTCAAACTCAAATTTAGATTTTGACTTTGCTGACTCTACAGCAACTTTCAGTAGATGTAAAATAACCTAAACTAACCTTACCTAAATTAAACCCACTTTCTCCATTGTCCTCTGTTTCTTAACTTAACAAATATTTATTTAACTTAACAAACTAAACCACAATGTTTCATTGTCATTAGGCAGCCGGGTGTTTCGACAGATAAGTTGCTCAGGACATCATCATCGTCATCATGACGTGCAATTAAGTTGTTCCTATTTTCTTTATCTGTTCATCAGCAGCAGGTTTAACCAGCCAGACAGGATGTTAGCTCTTCAGTAACAGACACTCATTTGAATGGTGAATTATATCCTTATGAGATGATAACGATGCCTGAGAGGTTGTTTGTAATACTTTTGTTTGATGAGGGCCTTACACAGTCTTTATATACACATACGTGACTGCAGTCATTGTCAAGTGTTTGTCTTTTTCATGCATCAGAGCCAGAGGTGCTAGTGATTCAAGTTCACAGGCTTCAGGAATTTGCATAAACGTAGCACACGCCCCTCTGTAGTAAGCTAGCTTCCGACTGTACTCCAGAATACATGTGACTTACATGTGTTCATTCATTCAGAGTGGATTTGACCTTTACCTTTCATCAATGCTTTATGTTTTATGCTGAATTCTTGTTTGCAACACTTGGTCATTTAATGAGTTAAACAATTTGGACACTAGTTTGATCATTTGAGTAATTTATCAGGTAAAAAACGTGACCCAGCTTGTGGACATTTTACCCAATTAATTAATGATCAGTTAAGTCATAATAATATATAAATTAATGAATAATGGAAATGATCATCGCCTGCAACTGCAACTGTAATCCGCCTATTCAGGATTTAACATTAGTTGCTCCATGCAGCACACTTTTACTGAATTCATGTATCAATGACAGAGTCATTCCTGCTTATAGTGTACGTAGAGTAATGTATTCATCACTGTGGTGTCGTGTGTTAAATGTACATGTGTTTCCTCTATAAAAATGGCAAGTGAACTCTTCCTTTGTGCCATGTTTTTGGTTCTTTTCCACTTAGCAACCACACATAACTGTAGTAGTAGTAGTAGTGTCTGTGTCAGCAATTTTAAGTTTTATTTATATTTATTTTAACATTTGTAAAGGTACAGCACTGTTTCAACTCTTGATTAAATCCTCAAACTATCTTGGTTTATCTTACTAACTGCAGACATTAATTGAGCCTCACGTTGCTGCTGATTTCATTCACAAAAAGCAGCAGTTGGTAATGTAGGTGGGTGATTGTGGGACAGTTGCTCCACCTTGTGGTGACTCGTCTTTGAGCCATATGGTCCCAGCCAACCCTAATTAGCAGCTAACACCATGACCTGCTGATCCAATTACAGACGCTCCTTGAATCACTGACATCGCAGCTGTCAGCCTCTACATTTCACAGCAAAAAAGCCTATTAACATCTCCCAAGTCTGTCAGTGTAAACTCATGTTTAAAATGTTGGGTGAGGGGGTTGTTTTAATGGCCACTTAAAGGTCAGGATACTGGCTCTGGTGAGGTGTCTCTGAGTGAATTTGTAGATGTAGGTCATGCTTAGAGTCACTGTTTTTACTAAAAATTTTAATAAAAAGTCACATGGCATCTTGTAGGGCTTTTTGGTTTCTGAAGAACTCAACCTTGGAGCTCGGTTAAATTTTACCTGCACAGACTTTTAAGCTGTTTTGTAGTCCTAATGGAGACGATAAAACAACTCACTAAATATGATTTAATGGGACACTCCCAAGAGGAAGTAGTAGAACAGGATGCCTGGCGGACGTGGTGGGGCGTCTGAGAACAATTTCTCTGCCTCCTTGTTAGTTACTGAGGTTTAACAACTGTCAGGAAGGAGACTACCAGAGAATGGATCTTTGTTCCTGAAATCTATTTATTAGTTGTGTCTGTTTCTGGCTGTCTCTCAGGGCCTGTGCAGTCATGCAGACAGATCGTTACTCGACACCTGACACGGACCTGGAGGAGGGTGAGAAGGAAAAGCTGCAGCAGAACGGAGAAGCCAGCAGTCTGGCTCTGGGCAAGGTGGACGCAGGGGAGGCTGGCCTGGAGCCACAGGTAGGATTCAGGGGTGGGGCAGGGGATGGAGGAGGGTGGGATCTTATTTTATGCAGCATATTTCCACAAAATTTGCGGCATTTTTTTAACATCCAGCAAGTCATAAAAATAAGGGATCTTTGGGTTTTCCCAAAATTTTCGCAGCACTTTGAAACAACATTACAACATCCAGCAAGTCCTTTAAATCGCTCCTACATCAGAATCAGATCCCAGTCTTCCCGCATTGAGCCAGAATGCCTGTCCCTGCTACTTCTCTAACGGAGGGAACAAGCCCGGGCCAGTGAGCACCAGTCTAACCACTAGACCACCAGGGACTTGTCTTTTTGCTGTGGTACAAGACTATTGCAGAAAACTAAGTTGAGGATGGAGGATGGTGGGATCTTTGGATTTTCACAAGTGGTAAAGAGTGCAGCGCACCCCAGAGCAACATTACAGCATCCAGCCCAGGTGCCGACTATACAGTAATAACTCCCCGCGTCGATGAACCCGGTGCTACGCGTGACAGGCGGAAGTGCTGTCCACTATACTAACGAGGAGAGACATTCCCTGACTTGGAATCGAACCCAGTCGAGATCCTCTAAGAGGTCACAAGAATATTAAGAGGACAGTATAGACAGAAAATAATGTTCTTCTCTGTTCTTGTTAAATACTGGACGGATTCACCAACTCTTTTAACTCTTGAATGCTTATTCAGATGATATGGAACTAAGAGATAGAAAAGAAAACAACATCATCTGCATAGAGATTGAGAACTACTCATTTTAGATGCACCTGGTAATTCCTCAAAAAAATCATGATATTAAGCATTTAAATTCTGCGATTGTAACCCAGTTATCAACTGAATTAGTGAACACATCCTTGTTGATGATATGGTGTTTGCATGTTGCTGCTTTCTGTGTCCATATTTACCTCTTACTGGTGTTTGGCACTCTGTTCGTCCAGGACTCTCAGAGCCCAGACAGCGGGGGCCGGTCTGGAAGCAGTGGCGGTGGATGCTATTGGCTGAAGGGGACGACCTATTCCGACATCGGCACGCTGGCCTGGATGATCACGCTAAGCGATGGTCTGCACAACTTCATCGACGGCTTGGCCATCGGCGCCTCCTTCACCGCCTCCGTCTTCCAAGGCATCAGCACCTCCGTGGCCATCCTGTGTGAGGAGTTTCCCCACGAGCTGGGTGAGTCGGGCTGGGATTTTCTGCAGCAGATAGCAACAGTCAGTGCTTGGCATAAATCTACAATTGCCCTTCTACCTATTTTTCTGTTACCAGGAGACTTTGTGATCCTGCTGAACGCTGGCATGAGCATACAGCAGGCTATGTTCTTTAATTTCCTGTCGGCCTGTTGCTGTTACCTGGGCATGGGCTTCGGCATCCTGGCCGGAAACAGCTTCTCACCCAACTGGATCTTCGCCCTGGCAGGAGGAATGTTCCTCTACATCGCTCTGGCAGACATGGTCAGTGTTTGGGAAAAGGGATGAGGGATGAGGTCAACACAGACGGGTGTGGTTGTTGTTACAGTCTCATAATACAGACAAGTACTGTGAGAACTAACAAGGCCTCATGTCAGTTACCAACACTGGTAATGTGTCCTCTGTAGTTTTGGAGAGAAAAGTTGTGTGTTTATAATTACATTTAACTATTAACTCAAAGAACATCTCTGGTATTTATGAACCTGGACCTTATTCTCCCTTGGTTTTGGGTGTAAATGATAACAAAAAAATTGGTGAAGTATCGAACAAGACCCCTGTACCTGGCAACTGTAAACAGCTGCCACAGCGTAATTCAATGAGCAATTGTCCACCAAAGTGCTTGTTTTTGTCAGTGGAGTCTGGTAGAGATGTTTAACAGTCTTTCTCTAATAAAGTTCCCCTTCAGTGTGAAGCAGAGCAGCAGAGGAGAATCTTAAAGAGTTCCTTCTCTCTCTTTTTTTATGTGTTTCAGTTCCCGGAGATGAATGAGGTGAGTCGTGAGGAAGAGGATGCGGGCGGCAGCAGCTTCCTCCTCACCTTTGCCATCCAGAATGCCGGCCTGCTGACAGGCTTCGCCATCATGCTCCTCCTTACCACCTACTCCGGGCAGATCCAGCTGGGCTAGCAGCAGACTCCACTGGGCCAACACCAGCTCTGGCCATCAGGAACCGAGACGTCGGCTTGTTTGTGCCGGTGGAAACTGGAGAAAGGGAGGGAGGAAGGCCGAAATTTTTGTTTTCTCTTTATCTTCTTTCTTAAGTTTTCAGGACCCTGGAATTTGGGAAGTTTCAGTGCGGCAGGTACGCACACTCCATATTTGAGTAGCTGCTTTTTTTGTTGCGGTTCCCACATGCAGTAGATGCCAGACAGAGTCTTTATTCAATGTTTTCCTGACAGCTAACAGTCCCAACTGAAGCAGCATTCAGCTTAGAAAGACGACGTAAAGACGTGCTGGACATGAACTGATGTGCAATACTCACCCAGTCACCCAAACTGCTCCCTGTTCCCCAGACTACTGATCAGCCATTTTGGCTCCTTGCTCTTATTCCCTCTCTCCTCTCCTGTTCTTCCCTCAGTGGGGAGCCTCAACCAGGGCCTGTTGAGATTCATTACATGCAGAGTATTTATATCAGTAATCCTCTGTGCCCACAGTACTTCCTCAGGAGGTGGGAAAAGCACAATCAGGTAACAGCAGCTGTATTATTATTGACATCCTTCAGTTCCAGATCCCTCCTCCGCCTTCCTTTTGTTCCCATTCCATACCAAAAACAATTTATTATGGACCTGAGCTGGAATTTTAATTGGACATCAAACTGACTTTCGGCTGGACTTTGTTGTTTGTGTGTTAATGTTATATTTTTTTACACATGTAAAAAAAAAAAAACGATCAGAACTTTTGAAGACCAAATACGGGCAGACCATTGCGAATGGTGAAGGGCTACACAGTGACGATAGGAAGGGCACACTTCATCCTCCCCGAGTGTGGACTCGTCTGCATCCTCGACACGCAGTTAGAAATTCCTGAAGAAGCCTGGGTCGTCTCTGTGAAGTGACACAAAGTCCAGAGTTTTATTTGTTTTCTTTTTTTAGTGGCTTTATCCAGATTAGATGCAGCAACAACATCCAGCGTCTACAGCAGCATTTCTCCAGAGTTAACCATCTGTGCCCTTCATTAATACAGCATTGAATAGTTTTAGCTTTTTAAAAAAATTATTCCTTGTATTCTTGAGTTCTGGTCTTCGCACATCCCATGGACTACTTTTCCCAGAGTTATTCTTTTACAGTCCTGTCATAGGTTTAATACTGCAATCTGAATCCTTTAAGCACGCACACTTCGCCTGCTGGTCTGGTTTGTGATTATCCATGTTGATAACGACAGAAAAATGAGATTATATACTGTATTTAATCACTTAGGTTGTTATGACAAACATCTGAGTCTCTTTAAGTTACACTGTATGGCCAAAAGTTTATAGACACTTACCATTTGTTAATGTAAACGGTTATGGACTGCACTTATACAGCGCTTTTCTCGTCTTATCGATCACTCAAAGCCCCAAAAAATCGTTTAAAATGAATATTTAAAATGTTAATTCAATGAAAGGTAATGTAAACCAGGCTAAAAGCAGAAGGCATGACCAAACTTCAGAATTTTACTTAAGTTAAAGGAGCCGGGGATCGAACCACAGACCCTCTGATAAGTGGAATACCCAGTGATCTTTGAAGAACCAATGCGATCAGTTAAAAACACTTAATGCTGTTGTGATGGTATTTCCAGTCATCAAAGACTCAAAAAATGTTTTTTTAACTTATTTGAAACAGTTTGTTGATTAATCGTTTCCTCAATCAACAAAGATGACGTTCTATACTTTTACAAAATAAGCAATTAAGAAATAACACATCCTAATAACACTATCCAGGAACAGTTGTTAGCTGCAGCCCTAGAAAATGGTGAGTTTCCAATTTGTGGCAGCGTTTTAACAGAACGTCTTTTCCTAATTTAACATGACAGTGCCCCAGATGCTAATGCTAATAATTTGGAATAAGATGTATCATATAACTTTGGCCATGTAGTGTAATTTAAACCTAAGGGAAACAAGTAAAAAATGGTTTATGATGTCTAAAATTTGATTTTATTGAAGCATCAGGAGAGCAGCTGTTGGTGTTTGTTGTATTTATGCGACGTGACCGGTTTCTCTTCAGCAAACTCTGACATTAGCGTCATGCTAAGGATAAAACAACCAGTCACATCATAGCCGCATCATAGTTGTTGCTATTGCGTACACTACAAATCAGTGTGAGTTCAGTTATTGATACTTTACAGATCAATCGCACAATTTTTTCTCTGTACAATATTCAAAACTCAACGTGGAGTAAGTCGTCCGTCACCAGAAGCTTCACACTTTTCCTTAGATTGAACATGATTAGGTAGATTAGAGCTGTAGAGTATTATTTATTAGAGATAGAAACTGGAAGAAATGATTGGCTGTCGCAGCGTATAGGCCGACTGAAAACATAGAAAATAAAATAGAAATAAAAAGATTTCTGTTATTCCTGGATGAGGTAAGCCATTACAACAGGTACCATGTGGTACAGTATTACTGCTGCTGGATAAGTATGATTAATGGGAGATTATTTATTGTTGTTTGAGCCATAAAATATTTATTTTATGCTTTACACCCAAGATAAAGTATTTGTTTTAGCTTTACACCACAAGCCATGAATGCTGACAAAAATCCAGTCTTTTTGTTTGTTGTCATTTATTTTTGTTTTAGTATTTTTTATGATGATTAAATGAAACAGCTGCCAGAATATATACTGAAACTCTTTTTAGATTTACGTTAAAAAACTGACACCAGAGCACGAACACAAGCAGAAAGACAGAGTTGCTAGTTGAGTTATGATCAAGTAAACCTTAATGTTGTTCAGTTCAGACACAAACCAATAATTCAGATGATGCATTCAGGAGTGCACAAACAATAAGACTTGTAATGACATTACAGTGGAGGTGTTTCTCTCTCAGAATCAAACAACAAACAAACAAGCCAAGCAGTGATTTATTTTCTGGAGGTCTTAATAATTTATCGATGCTCATTTAAAAAGAAAAATATTGTACCTGATGTAATTCATGTGAATCTTTTCAGCCTTCTCTCTGTGTGTCATGGGAATCCTTTTTTTTATAAACATAATTTTCCAAGAAAATCACGTGTCAAGTGTCATGATTGAACGATCCTGTGTTGGTTTAACAGCTCAATAAAGATGTGATTAGACTTTTATTTGAAGAGTGCAAATAAACTGCTCCTCCTGTAGTCCGTCTGTATTCAGGTGTTATATTCAATACTGACATTTTTAGTTAATAAAAAGAAGTTAAAGATTCCTTCTCTCTTTGGGTACGTAATGATACTAATAGATGTCTATATTTGTTCTCCAAAATGGAGGAAATACTCACAGATGTTACTTAAATAAAACCAATTAGAAGTACTCTTTTACAAATTAAAGTCCTGCATTCAAAATGTTATTTAAGTAAAAGCACATAAGTATCAGCAAACAGTGGGGGAAAGCAACTAAGTGCAGTTTTAAACTACTGTATACTTCTACTCCACTACAATTCAGAGGCATATATTGTACTTTTTACTCTATTATATTAATAATGAAATGATAAACACATTAACAAATCAAAAATAAAATTATATATATTATTCTGAAATGTCATCTTAAGTACATTTAGATTCTAATACTTTTGTACTTAAATTATTTATAGAATTTATATTATTAATCTTAATCCACAAAGCAACTTTAAGTTATTAAACAGCAAACAGAAAGACTGGATTTTTACTTTGCTTACTTTTTTATGACACTTGTGCCTCAAGTCTGGACTTAAGTTTCACTGTGGTAGTTCATATATGATGATGGCTGTTAGGGCCACACAGTAATAAATAAATAAATAAATAAAACTGACAGTGGCCTGTAAACGCCGCTGTAATGTCTCTTTTTTTTGTATTATGTGATTTTTACACATGGATAACATAGAGATCACACTGACGCTGCACTTCTCCCTGGTGGCCACGGGGGGGCGGTAACGTCAGTCAGGCGTCGATTTATGCGTCATGCGTCACTTCCTGCTCCCAACAACACAGATGATTAGAAAAACGTTTGGAAACTGAAACTGTCCAAAGCTGCGTCGACTTTGATGCGATGGCTTGAAAGACTCACGGACAGTCACGTTAAAAAGAGGTGAGAATATTTATTAACGTTACTTCCTCTACGGTTTTTTTTTACGTACGAGAGACGAGAGAACGATTATTTTTTAAAGTCGCCGGCTGGTTAAGTTAGCCACGTTATGTCAACGTTAGCCGCTCTCCATTCATTAACGTGCTGTCAACGCTGGTAAACAGGTTACCTCCGCTGAAAACGCACAGAAATAAGCAAATTAACTACATGACATCAGCTTTAATGAGCTGTGAAAGCTGCTGTCTTCAACAGGTTACTGCTGTTACTCTGCTTTACCAGGTGTTAACTCAGCTTAACCAGCTAACTAACCAGGGTGGCTAAAGTTTTTAGCTATGGCTGAACAAACATCAGCTGTTACATCACATCTGCGTGTTTTTAAATGGTCTTAAAAGGGCTTGAATGTCATTTACTTAAGTCTTGAATCTCTCTTCTAGCTGCCGACAGTAATGTTTTTAAAGGCTCTCAGGAGACATTATACACCTATAAACTCATATTATGAGACTGGTGTGACAGTGGATTGTGTTGCAGTTTGTCACTTTTTGACACTAAACGACATTTGTGAGTCATTTGTTTATAATTCCCCACATGTTGTACTAAAATAATGAGACAATCACAAGGTAAAAACTTAAAATTGTTCAGTTTCTTAAAAGAAAAAGGCTTTATAGGGTATTAAAAGGTCATTTACAGAGGTCTTTAGTATATTTTGCAACAATTAGTCGGTTAATCGGTTAATACATCAACAGATATATTTGCACCTTTTTTGTTTATCGTTTAAGTCAAAAATCTTCATGTTTTCAATTTGAAGACATCACTTTGGGCTCTAGGAGATGATTTTGTTCATTTTTCACAATTTTACAGACCAAACAACAAATCAATTAATCAAGAAGATAGATCAGGTGTTTAATCAGTAATGTAAATAATCAGTAGTTGCACCTTACCTAAATATTTCCTATAAGCTAATTTATTTTCATATAAGGGAGAGAAATATGTAATGATTTAGGAGGTGATTACAGCACTTATCACCAAATAAATGAACAAACAGGTATTTCTTTTTGTTATTCTGTGTTAATTATTGTTCATCTGCTCAGGACCTGATGTAACATGTGATGGAAAACCCCTAGCAAACAATGTTAATACTGCTAGCTTAAGCATCTAATAAGCTAATTTCACTGTGTTTTGATTTTTGTTGTGTTGGTTTGATTTGGTAGAAAAATCTAGAGAAGGTGAAGCCATGGCCTGTGCCCGAGTGCCACTGGACGAGCAGCAGGTGACTGAGCGTGGCCCGCTGGGAAAAGAGCACACACTGCCTGCACTGGTGAGTCAGGTCTATGCAAATAATTCACTGCACTCCCAGCAACAGTCTGTGGTGGTGCTCCTGGGACAGACTCTCACAAAGACCAAACGCTGTGCTTTCTGTTCCACACCAGCACCCGGACAGGAAGGAGGACCGCTGTTTTGTGCCTTACAAGCCTCTGCCAGAGGACGGCTCCCCCGCCAAGGTGGAGGAGTTTTTGGAATATGCCAGATTCATCACAGAGGACCTGGAGTGGCTGCTTGCACTGCCCCACGACAAGTTCTGGTGCCAGGTAAGAGGCTGAGCAACATTTCTTTTCTTATAAATCAGCTTCAGCTTTTTATTGAAAATCAGCGTTGTCTGTTTTTCTTGAAGGACGCTAGAATCCTTTTCATTTCCTCTTCTCCTCTTGTTAATTTTCCTCCCCTGCCATGGCCTGTCTTCTCCACCAGGTGGTGTTCGATGAGTCCCTGCAGAGGTGCCTGGACTCGTACCTGCATCACGCCCCTCGGAGTCTCGACCTCGCCGCCCTGACCTCCTCCCCGGCGGTGGCTGAGATGCAGCGCTCCGTCCACAGGTTGGTCTTCCTGACCTTCCTGAGGATGGCTACACATAAAGAGTCCAAGGTAGGAGCAGCAGCAGAATGTGAACTCTCACTTGGTATTTATCGGTTTTTTTTTTTGTTTTTTTTTTCAGTAATTCCAAGTACGCAGCCTTAACATATACTAGAACCTTTGCTGTTCATCCCTCAGGAAAACTTCCTCACCCCGGCTGTGTTTGCAGAAATTATCTATGAGAACTTCCTCTTTGACATTCCCAAAATTTTGGATCTGTGTGTGCTCTTTGGAAAGGGCAACGGCCAGCTGCTGCATAAGATGATAGGTGAGCTGTTTTTAAAGGTTGTCTTTGAATCAGTGTGTGAAACTGTGTTTTGTCCTGTGTTTGTTGCTCCTTTAACTTTCATGATGATGTCCCTCTAGAAAACATCTTTACCCAGCAGCCATCTTACTACAGTGACCTGGCGGAGACGGTGCCCACTGTGTTGCAGGTAAAACCAAATTTTACAAATACAGTTTTATATATATATATATATATCTGGAAAGTGTAAGACTTGTAAGAAATGTTTACACACAGAGAAGAGACAGCCAAGAGAGTGAGGATCAGTTGTTATTACAAAACTGAGTCAATGTTAGCAAGATAAATCTACCCTTTTCTCTTCTCTCTCCCTCTCACCCCAAGCTAATAATACCGCTGTCTCCACTTCCTGTGACTGTCATTTCAAATTAAAAGACCCCTGAAGAGTTGTTTTAAAGTAAAGTTTACAACTACTTCCTGACAGATGCATCTAATAGTCGAGTTTTAGGGTTACAGGTTCCAGTTTACCATCTCCCTTCATTCTGTGTCTTTTTATTTTCCATCAACTTCAGGTGTTTGACTCAGTCCTGGAGAAGTGTGGTCTTCAGTGTGAAGGAGCCACTGCCATGGAGCCGATGAAGCTGAACGCACACAAACAGCCCACTGCCATGACCATGAGCCAGCAGGTCAGAGAGACACACACACACCTGTTTAACAATATCTAGATCTAATGTGTTGGTCTGGAGCCACTCTTGAAGACAAACATTAGATGTTAAGTCAGATAAAGACGAGTTAAGTTCTACTCCAGTTCCAGCTTCTTCTTTAAGGTAAATATAAAGTATTTAAAGGTGAATATTCTTACCTTAGCAAGCTGAACTATTTGATAACATCTGGCTGGAGTTTTTACTCATGGTTACAGAAAAACAAAGTGTTAAGCAACCACTGTTTCATGTCACATTTTCTTATTGGATTAACACCTTAACAGGAGAGTGGCTGATTTTTATTTTAACTTCCACAGAGTGTGTCACTGCAGCCTCATGCACAGTCACTGATAACATATTTGTTTTCCTTTCTGTTCTAGGAACTTGTAGATATAATTTTGTACCTGTGTGACTCAACCACCACCATCCATGCCTTCCTGGACATCTTTCCTGCAGCCTGCTCCACCTTCCACTCCCATGGCTTCCTCAGCAGGTAGACGGAGCATCACCTCCCAACTCTCAGCCTTAATATCTGCATTAAACCTTTTCATGATCATTTTTGTTTTCCTGTTAGACTGACCTCGTTTTATGAGACCGCTGTGCCTGACCTCGAGAAGGCGGTGAGGAAGAGAAACTTTGATGATAAAAGGTGAGCATCTGTTACAGAAGAAATGCTAATGCTAATCCAATAGGTCGACCAGCTGATGATGGTAAATAAACTCCGTAAACCCTTCTCTAGTCTTCAGGAGGATTTGTGGAAGAGGTTGTCCCACTCCTGTCGCAAGATGGTGGAGACGGCTCACCTGCTGCTGCACCACACCTGCCTACAACCGATCCTGGAGGGGTGAGGCGTCCAAACTCTCAATGTGCATTTTAGCTTAGCAGGACCAGCGTCACACATTAATACACACATTAACTCTGCTAATGTTTGTTTCCTGTGCAGGAGAGAAAACACACCGACATTTGCAGAGGAGCTCTTACAATATTTTACTTCTTTTTTACCTGAGAAAAGGTAAGACCAACAGTTAGCACCTGTACTCTTCAACGTGAGGCCACAGTTGATCCTTATTAAATCTATGAAGTGGTTTGTTTAATATGTTTTGAAGAAACATCAGTTTTATCTTTGCCTTTCTTGCCTGACCACGTGAAAACGTCAACACTGCACTTACTTGGGTCCCCAACAATACACCTGTGAAGTTTTAAGATGATCAGATGAGCAGTTGTCAAGAAAATCAACAGACAGAGATTCTTCCATTTCTAATTTGATTACCCGGCTGATTGTCCTTTCAGGTTCCTGTCAGACTACGATGAGCAGTTCCCCATCGCAGACGACATCAGCCTCCTGCAGCAGGCTCTTCCTGTCATGTATCCTTATCAGCTTTGCAGCAATAACCTTGTGCAAACAGATTTTTATGGCCAGTAACAGTCTGTAAGCTGTCACACCATTAAACAGAGATGAGTGCTCTCAAAACCAACCTCAAGTACTTGTAACAATCAGTAAATCCTGTAGGATTAGTCCTGTCATTTGGTTTCTCCCTTAACCGCCGGTTTCCTTCAGCGATGAGACCAGGACGTCGTACCTGCTCCAGGGGGTGGAAAGTGCCTGGGACAGCGTGGGGCGAAGGAAACCACAGAGCCAGATGAGGCCTAAAGCCTCCTCGCTGTTGTCAGCCAATCAGGGAGCAGCTTGCGAGGCGGCTGCCGCCGCCACCGCCTCCTCAACCAGCGTTAAACCTCAGAACGTCCGAGAACCAGGAGGAGGAGAGAGTCTGAGGGGAGCAGAGGCCATGTTGGACGTTCCCCGAAAAGGAAACAACGTGAGTTCTGTGATTATCGCGGCTAATTTATTATGTGCTTACGGCAGTTCAGTTTAATCTGATGTTTCAGAGCTTTTTTCCTGTGTGTTTTCAGGGAGCGGTGTGTCCGGTGAGCGGGGCGGAGCTGGAGTCCCTGCTGTCATGTATCAGGGACCTGCTGCCTGACCTGGGCGAAGGCTTCCTGCTGGCCTGTCTGGAGGAGTACAGCTACAACTCCGAGCTGGTTATCAACAACATCCTGGAGGACCGGTTAGCACCCAACCTGGACAAACTGGATCGAGCCATGCCAAGGTTACACAACACATAATACTTTGTTTTTTATACACTGAGATTCTTTTATGGACTCTGCTGTTCTGTTGTAGACCTGAAAGAAATGTTGTTGTTTTTTTTCCCAGGCCAGTGAAGGAGGAGCTTCCGAGTGTCCTGAGCATCAGATCCAATGTGTTTGATGATGATGAGTTTGACATCTTCCGCAGGGACCAGGTGGACATGTCCCGCATCTGGAAGGGCAGGAGGTAAAAGGCACACAGGATAGATTCACTAAGCAAAAATTAATTGTCTTGTGTCCACCCAAGAGCTCTACCTCTGAGGATAATTCGAGCTGCTGCTAATGTTAGCTCAGCTAACGAGTCGGGTGTAACATCTCCATGTTTTCTGACTCCTGCAGGAAAGGTGAGAGTGCCCGAGAGATGCTGAACGACAAGCAGCACATCGCGGAGCAGAAAGCCCGATACCAGGCATACGAGACGGTGGTGGACGAGGTCGTCATCGAACCCGGCGAGACTGCAGCCTCCTACGGCCTGGACGACTACGACGACGAGTACGACGACACCTACGACATGAACCAAGTGGGAGCTAATGACCTGGACGGAGACAGTTTGCTGAACAGAAGGTGAATCACAACGACACAGCGACACGGAGAAGATTAATTTAGCACCCTGCTAGACCTGTTCTATATGTACAGTGCCTCGAGATAACTTCTGTTGTGAATTGGCGCTATATAAATAAAACTTGACTTGACTTGACTTTAATTTTAACTTGCTAATTGTATTCAGTGCAGTTTTTAATTCGCACTTTGTGTTCCTGTTTCCCTGCAGACCTTTCACAGTCCCACAGGTTCTGAGGAAAGGAAACAAAGCGGAGGAGGAGGAGGAGGGTGAAGAGGAAGAGGAGGAAGAACCTTTACAGGTACTGAGGTCATTCCCAAAAAATATCTGTCTTTTAGATCCATTTTCAAGCTCATTTATAAGTTTTTTTTTTCTTATCTTTCTTTAAGTTATTTAATAGTTTAATACTTTACAATACAAACATTTGCCAAATTATTTTTTAGTGCAGAATATTTTCTTTTTCAAACTTTACCTGATGAGTTTCCAGCAGCTTTGTATTCCTGTATTTGTATTTATGTCGTCCTTTGGAATGAAATTCTTTAGCTGCAAATGTGTGGTCGCTATATCTGCATGTTTTGCTACTTGCTTTCCTTCCTGACTGTGCATTTACACGTGACCACGTCCATTTTTATTTCAGAACAACGTAAACAGGGACCAGTTTGTGCAGGACCCGGCTCTGCTGAGGGAAAGAGCTGAAGCCAGAAGAGCAGCCATGCAGCAAAGGAAAGGGTAAAGATTGTCCTCTACTTTGTGGATTTGTGGATTCATTCTTGCTTTCTCTAGCTGTTGTACTTAAGCTTTTTCTTCTTAACAATGTACATATTTAGTTTTTAATCTCTAAACTGAGGATTTAGGGTTAGAAAGTCTAAAGAAGTGTAAAGATTGTAATGTCCCATTTTAAAAAGGAAAAAAGAAATGTAATTGTTCCTAAAGAGGAAAATCTCCTATAAATTTGAATGAAAATAAACTTAAACTAAACCCCATCCACACCTCTGCTCACTTCCCCTTCATCTGTCTTTTCCAGTTTCCGACCGGAGCGCACCAGTAACGTTGTCGGCCAACCCAAAGGCCAAGGACAAACCCTGGAGACATTCCTGGACCGACGCAGGAAGGAGGCCAACAAGAACCGCGTGGGCAACCACAACCGACGCACCATGGCCGACCGCAAGAGGAACAAAGGCATGATCCCCTCCTGACCTGCTGTGCCGACGAGCCTCCTGCTGCTGCTGCTGCTGCTGCTCGAACCAACTGGACCGATGGTAGGAGGGAGAAGGTGGGGGAAGAAGAGTCAGGTTCTGGTTTTGCTCTGGGTTGTGACTTTCGATCACGCTCCAGCTGCTGGGAGCAGCTGGGAGCGGCTGTGGCGAGACGTTGAATTAGTTTACAGACTTTCGTTGGCCTTTTGTTGTCAGAGGTTGGTCAAGCAGCTCACGGAAAACATTTGAGACTCTGAACATCTGCTTTTAGTCTTTGAGCCTAAATCACGGTCAGTTCTTTGGCCTGAATTAATTTCTTGTGATCGCTCATTTAAAAACCAAAGTTGTGAGTGTGAGCCAGGGACTGAGGACAAAGAATCAGACCTTTATTATTATTATTTTTTTGCCAAGTAACAAATCAGTTTATTATTAAGATCCAGAGTGATTGAATGAAGTTTCTTTGACATCATAATCATCAAGTAAGACAACATAGGAGTTCAAAGGATGAGACATCCAGGGTTTTAGAGGAGAGACCGCTGTTTCTTCTGTGGCTGGAAGAACAATTACCGACCTAGTGATCAAGTGTGGACATCAGCGGCGGACTGTGTCGGCTCTTAAACCGCTCGGCTTATGTGAAGCTGCTTGCATGTAACATCATCCACCCAGTTCACACCACTGTTGTCCAACCTTCACTAAACCAAAACAAAACAGGTCAGAGGTCCAGTGTCTCTCTGACCATCTCATCATGATGCTGTGGTGTTTGTGTTTGGTAGCGCGTGCTGTACAGAGAAGCCTCATCACGTCTCTCAGACTAGCTGTAGGGAAAACGCCTTCATGTTGCCATGCACAGACTATTTTCTATAAGAGAACAGATCTATCAGAGCATTTTGTAACAAAAAAAGCACATGTAATTGCTTTTTGGAGTTGACATTGAAAAAAAACAACATAAAATAAATACAATAATACTATGTTTTCGACATGCTTTGACTTCGACTCGTCACTTGCAAGATGCAAAAATCAAGTGGATGATGATTCACTGGAGACGATCAGCTGCACAGTTATGATCACAATTATTTTCCTCAGTGTTTAGACGACTATTAAAGGTGTTTTTGAACACAATCTCTGGAAAATGATTGATAGGAACAGAAGTCTTATTGAGCGAGAACAACGTACCTGGCAACCGTGGACAGTCGTCTGTTATCACTGCACCAGACTCACCATGTTGTGCTCGAGTACAAAATAAAATTTAATCACAATTGTGAGGATTAACTGTGTAGCTGTACGTCAGAGGAGTGAGAGGATGAGATAGACTTTTGCTCTCTTGTCTGAGTCTGTTGACAGAAACAGAGCAGAACTGTTTTTCAACTGACTTCTTCACACTTTCTACAGATACGAGCGGTTAGGGCTGAACGATTTTGGGAAAAGATCTGATTGTGATTTGATTTGGAAATAATTTTGGAATTTTTTGTCAAGCTTCAGTTCAGTATTCACTCTATGCATGTAAAAGGTGCTGATATTTTGGTCTGACTTTAAGATGTTTGTGGTCGACGTCTGCCAATCTGTGAGTTTAGAGACTTACAACACATGGAGCTTTTTTTGAAGGTCATTCTGTGTCAGAGTCGGTAGTTGTGAAAATATTGCAGCCTTTGGTTAATTTAAATCACATTTTCAGTTAAAATTCGATAAATCGTTCAGCCCTACGAGAGGTGGTTGATAAGTTTGTGATCTAAGATAGGAGGAGTCAAACAGCTCTCGTTACCTGCTCGCACAGCTCAACTCTTAACCGTTTCTGTTTCAGGTGATTGAAAATTTAAACTCAGCTCTGTCTGAGAAAACGGACGCCATCGAACTTCGTGCAGTCACATGTTGAATGTGGATTTGACCTCGTCCCTATTCACCTGATTTGACCTCAGGCTATGTCCTCCTCTCCTAAGATGAGCCGGGAGCTCAGTGGTGCCATTTGCTGCTGCAGACAGAGCGACGTTCAATGCTTGCGGAGAAACAGAAACGCCCTACAAGCGTCATTAACTGAACTGCCATAATCCTCATAGGCGGTTACCATTACCAAGTAACCAGGAGCTGTTGCTCATCTCCTTCTACCTTAAACTACAAACTTATCAATCAGGCTGCAGACTCTACACACCTACCTGTTTAACAGCTCTATCACTAATTAGTCAAAACAGTGCGACTGCAACTAAATAAGCTACGGTAACAACCACATCTCAAGTTTCAAAGTAAAATCACGGGAGGGTGTGTTTACGTCTGCAGTTAAAGTATGAGATTGAGACAAGTGCAAACCTTTCCACTTGTGCTGCCGACTGTGGAGACAGTTAATCCTGCACAAAACCACATCTAGCACATTTAACACAGGTTATGAGAGTTTTGCAGAAGATCAGTCACGTTTAAACTCTGTTAGTCGTTAGTTATTGACATCGTTTGGACACTGGCTGGTCCATCTGTGATTTACGATTAAAGCCAAATGTTCTGTTGCTCAGCTGTTTGAACAGAGAAGGGGTTTGTGTGAGGTCACATCTTCACACATGCATTACATCACATACATATGAATATTTCCACGCAGCACAGTAGCGCATGATCAGGAAGTGCTGTTCCTTGCCTTATTGGCTACCAGGTCACAGTGCTTCTGGTATTGTGTTTATACCTCACTGTGTGTCTGTATGTCGAGACCCCCGAAGGTCAGAGTCAAATCAGGCCGCTCCACAGTCGGACGGGCGGTCAGCCTACCTGTGAGGGTTGATTGTCTGATCAGCTGCTGGAAAGGCGGCGAGTCAGTTTTAAAAATCAGCTACTGGGTGGTGTCACCAGGACAGAGGTTGGACTTGCGGTCGTTGCTGCTGCTGCTGCGGGCGGAGGAGGAGGGGAGGCAGGTGGGCGTTGGCACTCTTTTCTCAGGCGCTGCCTGGAAAGAAAGATTCTGAGTCGTGTTTGACTGAGTCGTGATCTTCTACTAGGTCAGTGGTTTAATGTTGCCTCTGTTTAAGTAAATGATTTAAATACCATCAATACTGCTAATGCCTTTAAACACCTGTATCAGTGTGTGTGGCTGTGTGGTGAACTCACTGAGGATGCTGCGTTTTGCTGAGAGGACAGGTCTCATTGCAACGCTTGTGCAGGGGATTAAACACAGTCTCTGGGCCCCGCTCATGAAGACACGGCGGCACCCGTGAACTTGCCTGAGACACAAACTGCAACCACAACATGATCCCAGAGAGGACAGGGCAGCATCGACAGGTGAAATCGGCATCGGGCAGAGTCGGGCGAGGTGTTGACCTGGTTGTTCATTGAGCGGTCGAACAAGGCAGCTGACACAGTTGTCCAGTCTCCACCACCCGGCTGGGTGTGGTCGCGCAGGAGTTTGGAACTGTTGATATGTTTTGGTCTTTAGAGCGACGATGGCTGGGCCGTCTGTTTTGGAAAGACTGGAAGAACAACAGCATTTAAATTTATAATCCATCGGTGTGTTAATTATTATATCATTTTAATGTTGTGGCTGGTAAAA
Source organism: Lates japonicus (assembly GCA_033238685.1). Classification (NCBI taxonomy): domain Eukaryota; kingdom Metazoa; phylum Chordata; class Actinopteri; family Centropomidae; genus Lates; species Lates japonicus. Next base: position 10,905,475 of record BRZM01000019.1, read on the forward strand.
GTTTAATAATTAAATAACATTTACATTGCACTGTTCAACAGCGAATTTTGGCGGCTTTTGATCCATTAAACCTCTAATCGACAGTAATTTATTCTGATGATTAATTTTTTATTATTATTTCATCTTCAAGAGCCACAGAGATTTATCTAATAAATATGGTGAAATGCAAATGTGCAATGTTGCTTCAAGAATATTGATAAAAAGCAGAATACCAGCAAAAAGAAATACTTAATAAAGTATGAGTACTTAAAAACTGTGGGACTTAAGTACAGTGCATTGAGTAAATATACTTTACTACCTGCTTATTTCCATATATGTAAGACAGTAAGAAAAACAGAACTTGGTACAGAAGCCAAGCAATATGTGTCCTGAATTTAGCAAAACCGAAATGACAAGCGCAATGATAATATGAGCAGTTGCCTCCAGGTGCGTCATTCAGCTGATGGTCCTGGTACTGCCACCGGGCCTGAACGACTCTGATTGCTGAGATCAGAGCCACGAGGCGGTGTCCCCAGCTGCTGCGGGCGCTTTAAACACACAACAGCGGTACTTGAGCGAAAGCCTCTTAGAACAAACAAGCGGGCTGATGCTGTGTTCACTCTGCGTCTCACCCTCCTGGACCTACAGAGTTGGTCTCTCCCGTGCAGATATTTACACGCTCCCCATGGCGATGCCCTGTCGATCGGCCACAGCTGGACCTGGCGGTGAGCGGCTGGCTTCCCCTGCCCCCAACACACAGCAGCATGTGCTCAGTGTCGCTCCAGCCTGTCATCTGTTCACTCACCACTGGAGGTGCGCCACTGAAAAACACACTGTCAGCTGATGATCAGTAATGGGGCTCCTGGAGGGTTGTCTGCAGGATCGTCTTGTGCGCGTGATTTCGCTGTCGCCTGAGGCCCTGTGAGAGATCAGTTAATTTTAAACCTCCGTACTACGTCTGCAGTAGATGCATTAGGAACATTGCTCTAAATATTAGATTTTGTAATCAGATGTCCTGGATCTTAAGTGATTAGAGAAACAAGCTGAGCAAACAGCCCTCTCGAAGTCCTGTGGTCCAAAGTGTCCACAGAGAAACGGCGATTTAACGTGAGAGCTGTTTTATTCAGTGTTTACTCGTTTAATTACTTGGTCTGTTTGGAGGAGGGCTATGTGGATAATTGGCTCCCAGTAAACCTAGAGGACTGGCACTATGACAGTCTAACCTAAACAAGCCTGGCAGCCTCAGGCTAACTGTCGCAGCCTCACACTAACTGATCTCACATACCAAGCGTCTGGTGAAACTTATCGATTTTAAAAGTGAAGCCTGTTTATTCAATATTTCAGTTCAATTATGGTCTGTTTATTTTGGAAGAGGATGAAGACCTGTGGATGGTGGCTCCCATTAAAAACCTCCTGAGGGACTAACACTGAAGTAATCACTGCCACTAAAACAAGCTAACGTTGGCAGTAGCCTCAACTAACAGCCACAAGCGCAGTGATCATATTGTCCGCGGAAGCTAGGAAGCTGATTTTAACCCGAAACTATTTTATTGAACTTTGTTAGTCAGGTCTGTGTTTATTTTTGAGGATAGACCTCCTTGTGATAATTAGAAACCTAGTAAACACCTCCTGAACTGCCTGAACTGCTGTTTGAATCTGAGCCCCAAATAGAATATGACTAGTTGTTTAACAGTTCAATCAAGCAATATATGTCTTACTCCACTGATTCATAGGATAATCCTGTATTTTGTTGTTTTATCAGTGACATGTGGGAGAAGGGTGCATCATGTTAACTGACTCTGTGACTCATACAGTCATTGTGTACCTGAACAGAGCTCAATCAGCTTAGTGACATTTTCAGGCGTCACGGATCACAATGATGGGTTTAGACAGCACCTGAGACAGATCCATCTGCAACCAGAAAGGTAAAGGTGTTTAGGCTGTAGCAGACATGTGAGCTGGACAAACTGGTACCACCACACACACAAAAATCAGGGCAGCAAAGTAAGACAAAGTTTTTCTGCTACTGCTGAAATGATGGAAAATAAGGTCTAAGTTGATGTTTGCCTGTTAAACTTTTACCTCACTGACGGTGTTTTGGTCAGGAAATAGAATGATCAGCGTGACTCCGAGGACCAGGCTGGCCTGTCTTTAACAGGGAACCGTCACTGCTACACTGTGGCATTGCTGAGTGTTGGTGTTATCTGAGGAGTGAGCTGGATGTTAAACTGGATCACAAAACTCCTGGCCTGAAGTGACCATGACTCCTTATTGACCATTGCATCAATGGTGCGACTCACTGGTTCTGATGAAGCTTTGCTGACAAATCCATCTCCACAGACACCACCCCAAACCACGGCTCTGCTCTTTGGCGGTACATCACCCATTCTCCTCAAGCTCACCTGGCGTCTCTCCTCATCCAGACCTGAGACCATAAAGAAAACAAGTGAACATTTTCTGCAGGGGAATTTTTGGAAATCCTTAAAGAACATGGCCATGCAACAAACTGTGAATGGGTGATATCTGTCTTTGACAACTCTCTCTAGCCTCAGGCAGATGCACTGGAAAGCTGCCTTGCTCAGCAGCTCAGCATGGGAAGTGACTGAGGCGGTGTTTCATTGTCAAATAAACTGCCAGAGTATTTCTAAATTAACTGGATAAATAATTTGGTCTAAAACATCAGACATGATTCAGCAGTCTATATTGTTTTGACTGATCTCAACAGTCAAACCAAAATATTCAGTTATAGAGATAATGAGAAAAACGGCAATCTGGCTGTGCGCTGCTTCAGATCAATTCTGAATTAACTAAAATATATTTGATAAATGTCCTCTTGGAAAATACGGTAAGCTTTGCAATAAACACTGACCTAATCGGCTGTCGGCTGGTTTTGGCGGGAGGCTGCTGGCAGACTTTTTGTTCGCCAGTTAGCTAGACCCTAGGAGAATGTAAACAACAGACAACTTCCGGTCTCAACCGGAAGACGCCGGACGATTTTTATCTTGTCTCTAGTAGTCTGTTTCCTCGTCGATGTGTGATTTTCCCCCCCACCTTTACCTGACCCAACCATATCCTAATCATAATCACCGAGGGGGGGCGCATCGGGAAACACATGTCGACAGGAAACATACTTTGAAAAACAATGACACAGTACAGCTTCACCGTTTTTTAACCGTTGAGTTTACCCGCAAAGAAGAATGTATCACATTGAGATAATGCCAGCCCGTACTTCCGCTTTCGCTTTAAAACCGTGACTCATAACCAACAAAACCGCTACAAATTAAAGCTGTAACAACCGTCAGACCGGGTTTCCACCTATTATAACACGAGTAATGATCCATTTTCACTGTCATAGCCCGATATTTATTGTGAGTGAGCACTTTAAACGAAAAATTAAGCAACTTGTACCTGTATAATGTTGCACTTGCGCACTGCGACAATATCTAACCGTCTAGTAATTAGGAAAGACGCCTGTAATGTGTAAAAAAATTTAGTGTTAGAGTTTTAATAGTAGTCGATGGGAATAACTCATTTTAATGGCTGAATCTTAAAAAGCATTTTTATCGCCCTTGCTCTCTGTGCACATGTGCGAGATTTTCTGATTATTAACGAAGATCGTCTATTATTTTTGGAATGGACATGAGTCACTCAATAGCTATAAATAGCAGACTACAGCCTGATTTTTCCAAGATGCCACAATTAGAGGAAGCACTGTTATTCTGAATTATTTACCTTAAGTAGCCTGACATTTTACTGGTTTAAGATGTGATAAATCATATGTAATAATGGTGATATTTACCCAGTAAAGCAGGAGGGGTTATAAAAAGAGATTAAGGTTTTGTGAATAAATAAACAAGCAAAAAATATAAATATGAATAGATATTAATCAAATATTAGTAGATGATTGACAAAAGTCTCTTTAAAAAAAAGAGGCTAGTGAAGCTGGAGAGGGGCGGGACTTTTCCTCTGGTTCCTCTTTTTCGCTCCGAGTAACCCTCCTGTTATTTCTCCGATCTTTGGCCGAGTCAGCTGGTTGGGCTGGATCGACTCAAACGGGCGGTGTGAGACTCGTGTTTACATTTTTTCCCTCCTCCGTTTCCACCTGCAGGCAGCAGCTGACAGCGGGGATAAGAGGATACTGACGCCGTGTATGAGCATCACGGAGAAGCGTCAGAGGCCGACAACCCGCCGGTCACGGTTAACGGTGACGGTGCTGTTTCTCTCCCAGTCTCTCTGCCTGTAAAATCTGAGTTTGGAGGAGCGTGTTTTATTCTCACATCATCATCTGGTCGCAGACATGAGCGGGAGAGTCGGAGACCTCAGTCCTAAACAGGCTGAAGCACTAGAGCAGGTAAGTTTGTATTAATAATAATAATAATAATAATAATGACAGTTTTATACCGGATTTACTGGGTGTGATGCTGCGTTCAGTTGCCTTATCTCCTAACAGTTTCCTCTTATCACGTGGTTTGCTCTAATATTATCTGAGGGGGTTTACAGTGTGTTGCAGACAGCTTGTGTTTTCTAACATAATATTAAGAATGATAATGTCTCTTTACCATAATTCCCGTTGTTGGTATCACTGTATCAGTTATATAACAACTGTTCAGGCAAATGTTTTTTAATGATTAATATGTTCATATAGGTTTTATTTAAAGTAGATGATCCATTATTTGGACTTTTGGTTCCTCAGGTTATGAGGTTACGTTACCCTTACATGACTCCTGACTGACTGATGATATTTATTTCTTTATTTCCTTCTCAAATATTCATTTTGTCTTTATAAATGTCAGCAAATAGTCGTGAAAAAATGACTAAAACTGTCAAAAATGTTTGGTTTATATCATATATGACAAAGAAAATTATTTTAAAGGAATCAAAATCATCAGTCAAAATAATGCATTTTTTGTCAGTTAACTAATCGATAAATTGTTGCAGAACTCTTTTAATGGCCTCTAACTGATCTATAAATCACTGGCATCTTTTTGACCTTATAATGTAATTACATATCATTATATATATATATATATATAATGTGTAAACATGGGATTTTTTTGCTTGGAAAATGACATAAATGATTAACTAATAATGAAAATCATCACTAATTACTTTTCTATCAATAAGCTGATCGATTACTCGGTGAATTATTTGAGCTAAGTTAAGATGCTACAGTTGAAAATGAAAATCAGCCAAAGTTAAGGCTCCTGATAAACTCACTGTTTTTTATTGTCTAACACTATATTCCAGTCATAATCTCTTTGCATTCTTTATTTATTATGTCTTATTTAATTTTCTTGGTTCTTGGTTAGAAATGTATGATGCTCAGCTCCACCCAACACCTCAGGGATAATCACTGAGATCCAGACTTTGCTGTCCAACATCTCACTAATGCTCTTGTGGCTCAATGGGAGTAAATCCCTGCAGAAACCAGAGGAGTAGAGGCTGTTACAGCAGCGGAGTGAAGCTCATTTTGTCTGCAATCATGATAAACATTTACCATTTACAGCTGGTTTGAGTACTTGCTGTTTTCTGTTACGATAAACTCAATCAGACTAATCTTTAATATGCTCTAAAGCTTCCAGCTCGCTGTCTCGGGCGGGAGGGCACTGATGAAGCGTTGCCAAAACTCTGAATTAATGGTGTTTGGAAAATCCCAGAAAAACCCAGAGGCTGGTACCATCAGAACAGATCCTCAGCGTGTGTTTAGTTTTTTTAGAAATAGGTGAAGATACTCAGAAAACAATACTGAAGACCGCAGACCCACGATCTGCCGGGGTTTATCGATATTCCTCTTTGGCAGAGGTTGTTCTGACTTTCGTACTCAGACTTCTTCCTGTGACCAGACATTTTCTTTGGGTTTTTGTTGGTCGAACAAACAATTTATGTCAACTTGGGTTTGATAAAACATAATATTTTCACTTAATATTTTAGTCAAATCATTGATTAATAATTGGCAGACTGTTTTGCAGCCCCATAGGCCACGCAGTGTAGTTTAAACTTTAAAAGTAGGGACACTGTCTTGACTGTTTTTCTACCCATGCATAAGAAAAAAAGCATTTCCAGGCATCCACTGTTAAACATTGCCTTTAAAGTGTGTAAAATAATCAGTCACAGAGTCACAAGCTTCAGCAGAATTAGTGAATAAAGCTCCTCAGTAAAAACATAAACAGAGACTTGTTTTTTTGTTTTTTTTTTTACCTCCAGGCTCATAACTGTAAATATTCAGTTCAGTTCAATTTCCCTGAAAGTCTCTTTCTGGTATTGAAATTCTCTGTGTTGATTGTTTGTCGATCATATGTCTCTTCTTCCTTCTGTCCTCTGGCTGTAGTTTCGAGAGAGGATACAAGACATTCTTCCTCAACTTCCTGCACAGCATGACCACTTCCTGTTGCGCTGGCTCAGAGGTGAGTTGACAGACAAGCGGCACCTGCTGCTCTTAAAGAAAAAGCATAAAGCCTCCTCCATAACCTCCCTCCTTTGTGGTATATTTATGATTATTAATGTAATAATTCGAATGCATTCGCAGGGAAAGTCAGTTGGTGTCATTGTATTTGTGCGACAGGCAGAAGCAGCAGCGGTTTATTACATGAAAGGACCTGATGCAACGCTCGTAAACACACTTGTTTGCAGCAGTTGAGTAAGACTCTCACATGGTTTCTGCATCGGGAACACGATGCTCAAACCACACAACTAAATAAAACCACATCCATTTCTTTTTCAAGCCGATTCCCAGACTCTGATTTTCCTCGCGGAGGGATGAGGTTGAGGTTGTGCGCTCAGACTCAGAAACTGGAAGCGGCGATTAAAGGAAGGCCTTGTTCCGATTAGTTCTGGAGACTTCTGGAGGTCCAGCACACCACGTATCAGGCTAATCCGGGGATAATCGCATTAAAGGTGCACTACGACAAGACTGCAGCCCCGTCTACCAGGAGACGCTCAGCTGCTGCGGCTCTGTCGCTCTCCTGGGCTTCACTTCAGAATGGCAGTGAGGGAGAATTGTTGTCTGTAATCAGGCGTTACTAGATGATTGGGGCAGTGCTGCAGGTCACAGAGAGGTCAGCGTCACAGTGAGGGTTTGTTGCTCTGAATGATTCATGTATGTAAAGATGGCTGCCATTCAAGCAGAGGGAATTCACTGATTTTGTTCTTCACACACACTCACAGCCCAGACTTAACTCCGCATGGTGTTTAAGTCCACTACAGTCAGAACATATCAGGACTGTATCTTGTTATTAGTAATTTCAGCTTGGTGCTCCGGCATCTTTTTGACTCAGACTTAAACTGTGAGGATGAGGATCAAGTGCTGAGACTCTGGTCTCTCGGTTCTGTGAGGTCGTCTTCCCCAAATCCTCCGACTCTTATTCATTCAGTCATTCAAACTTTACTATTGTGATTATTATTCTCACCTGCTCCTGTTGACTTCTATTCGCCTCTAGTACAGAGAGATCCAAGCACTAGACGACAGTGAAGAGGAAAAACTTCCTTTAAGAGGCAGAAGCCTCGAGTAGAGCCAGACTCAGGGTGGACAGTGTAACTTCAGGGTCTTTATATCCATGTGAGATGAACAGAAAAACACCTTTTCCTCCAATTTTCTACAACATGAGGTAATAATAATAATAATAATAACTACTTCGATTTATTCAGAGCCTTTCAAGAAAACCAAGGATGCTTTACAAAACAACAGCTAGAGGTTGAAGGCCTCGTTGAAGAGGTGAGTTTGAGGAGTTTTTTAAAAGCTACAGAGTAGAATAGAATAGAATAGCTCTTTACTGTCATTGTTTTAATTTTAACAGCTGTGTGATTGACAGCACAAGTTAAACTTTTAAATATAAAATAAAATAGGGATAAACACAATGAGGCAGAAGTTTGAACAACAACAAAAGACCAGTACAGAAGTGACAGTGTAAAAAGATCATATATAAAGTGCAGAGTGAAAAATGAGAGTGAGGAGTGTGTTTATTACACCTGAGTGATTGGAGTTGTAGCTGTTAAAGCTGGAGTGCAGGACTTTTACATATAAATGAACCTTTGTTAAACTCAGGCTCTTGCCAGACGAGTTCACACAGTGTTGATTAAACCCTCTGATAAAAAAAGAAACTCAGCTTTCAGAGGAAGAATTACAGAGTGAAAAAGAGCGATCACCTCCTCCTGACTCTCACTCAACAACCAGGGATATATTTAACTTTAAAGAGCTCCACCTTTAGAGATAAACTGCAGGTTAAATGACACCAATTCATCCTCTGACCCGTCTCTAACCCGTCATATCAGATGCACCGGACTGGACCAAGTATCATTGTCTACAGTTTGTACCAGATTTCAGTGAGACAAGGCTTTGAGGCAGCAGCGTCCTCGAAACAATACTGAAGCTCAGGTCCAGTTACAAACCTCAGACTTCCCTTAAACTCTGATTTTGGTTTATTTTCTCTCTTAAACTACAGATAATATAAAGAGATTTTAGCTTTTTAAACCAAACTAAAATCACATAAAGTCATGACGTCTCATTAGTTCTTGAATAATCCCAAACTTTTCCCCCCCTCTTTCTTTCTTGAGTTTAGGGGAAGTTTGCTGTGTAATCACCTCCTCTCACACCAGATTTATTTCTTTTATCTGGCTTTATGAAAGAAACTAACCAACCAACTTTTCTTTGCTTGTAACTGACACCTCTGGGCATCTGATCAGTCAGTAAAAAGATCTTTTTGTTGCCCAGTTTCCTTTTGAAGCCGTTACTTTACCTTTAAATTCATTTGAGACTTTAAAAAGCGTGATATAGAGCCGTCGGGGTGATGAGTTAAAAGACCACAGCTGGGTCACAAAGTGCATTGTCCCTCCAAGTTTCATTAAACTCAGCATTAAACATTAAACTGGTCTGAGGGTGGTACTGTTAAATGTTATCAGATAATGTGCTGCCATGAGCTACGTTATAAACCTTTATCACAGCTTCAGATAACATTAAAAGTTATATTTCTGTGTTATAAAGTGGCAGCATCATCTTCTTTGGGGTCACTGGAGAACAAAGGCAGCCACTGTAATATCCATGATTAATAATAAATGAGTTAAACGGAGTAAAACACTCATTACTGACCCAAAACAACAAACAATCCTGCTTTGTTGCTTTTGTAATTTTGGGTTGCTCAGTTCCCTCGAGGCCGCGGTTCAGGTGCCAGGACGGAGCATTAGCTACAGTGTAATCTGCTGCTGGAGTAAGTTGTGAGTCTCACTTCGCAGCAACAACGCTGTCGTGCTTTTCCACTGGACTGGCAGCTGCAGAGCTAATCACCTTATAGGGAGTATTAGACGGTGGACTGTGTGTCCGCTCTGTTCTGGATCAGTCACACTGACACACTGGTTTTAATACCAACCATTCTGGAGAGGAGGATGTTGTACATGACTGATTATGACCCCATTTCTCTTTTTATATAACATTTAGGACACTAGTTGGCAAAAGTTTCCCGTATTTGTTTGTACAGTGATGCTCAAACTCGTGCCACAACAGGACAAAATATGACAAAATCTGATGGGATCATTAGTTGCTGCTCTTTATTAAAAGCTTTAACTATAACTGGTCTTATTAGTTATTTCAGGTGTTAAAAAGATTCCCTCTTTTAAGCAGATTTACAAAATCAGACAGATTTCCACGTCAGCTCTTTGAAACACGTTCTCTACTTTACTTAGTCAGTGTAAAAAGAGTTTAAAGATGCTTCATTATCACATAATTCAAGACTAAATGTCCTTAATAGGTTTTCTAGGGATGTGGTTGATTATGATTTAGTCAGACAAACTTGAAAAGATATTTTAAAATCATACAGTTTATTATATTGTTCCTCAACCTCCTGTAAAGTTTCAGAGAAGACAAATCAGTGCACATCTTCCATTTTAAAACTAAAACTTTTGTTTTTCTTTTGACTTTTAAACTATATTTTTGTTGTTTGTGCATTTTATTCTCATTTTTGTATATTTTCTTCTGTCTTTTATTTCCCTCTCTCCCATTTTCCTTCTCCTGTTATTTTCAATCTTTGTACTAATCATGTCTTTTCTCTTTCCTTACTCGTTTTCAGCCAGAAACTTCAATGTGCAGAAGTCTGAGGCCATGCTGCGAAAGGTAATCGACTTTTATCTGTAAAATAAGACGTTTTTAAAGAATAAAAAAGCAACACAGAACAAATTATGTGCTGAACTGAAAGTGAAGATACATCCATAACACCCTCTCTATCAGTGACTAATCTTTATTGTGTGTGACTGTGCAGCACAGACTGTTCAGTCCATCAGCTCAGGAGTGGCTGCACATTAGAGCGGAGCAGAGTGGTAATGAGTCGTCACAGCAGCCTGAGGGGATAAGATATAGACAAACAGATTAAATGAGCACTTGAGGTGACAGAATATGACTTATAGACATCTAATGTAAAACTACAGTAACTGAATTTACTGAGGTGGGGGTGGAAAATCACCTACATACGCTGAACCCCTGACCAGTTCAGACAATGTCAAAATCACCCCTCCTCCCTTTAGAGAAATAATCCAGTCCAAATGGGGCTTTTGTTTGGTGCTGGGTCATACAGGCAGGGCTGATGGTGGCACTGATCCAGAACAGTAAAAAAAACAGGCTAAAAAGCTCAGTAGAGTTGTAGAGTTGTAGTGACCCCTTTCACAAGACATGGTGTCACAGGCGTTAACAAGAGTGTAGGGGTTTAAGTCCAGTAGAGGCTGGGAACTACAAACATTTAAACTAAAAATGATCTTAAAAACAGCAGTATGTAATGTATTAAAAGGGATTACTGATATGTTTACTTTCAGATATTGACATATTCTAATACATGTAAGAAAACCAGTTATAGTTAGCTTGTGTAGGTGTACTGCAACAACATTTTAAAGGTTTATGAGGTTCTTGAGTTTTTTTTTCTTAAGAGCGTGAGTATAAATACAACGAGGCTGTAAAGGTGGACTGGTGAGTAGATTGGTTTTCATGTGCGGTTGACGTTTAGCGACTTGTTAGCAACCGCCTTTTTTAAGACACGAAACATCTTTTAAAAATCTTAAGTGGTATTTACTGATGTGTTTCATGTCGTAGAATAAAACGTGAAAATGTCTTGAGCTTGTGTTAAAAGGACGAGGGAACAGGAAATGCTAACATGCTAACGTACCTCCATGTTTTAGGACTCATCCCTGCACCACTTTATTAACATTATTGCTTTTCTAAATACTTGCTCGCCAAAAGCCTAAAGTACAGTGGCCCTGAGAGTCCAACACACTGCAACTTAACAAAAACATGCAAAAAGACAACACAAATTATCGATTAATTTCCAGCGTGTTTCTGTATTTGGTTGTTTCCAGACAAAATGCTGCTCACGTGTTGTCAAACTGGTGAAGATGTTTTCTTCTTCATTTGCGTGTATTTGCTGTGTGTTGAGCCTTCAGGGCCACCGTTGTTTGTTCAGTTAACTGAGTTAGCTAGAGATAAAAAGACATGTGACAAGACAGTGTTTACAGTGACTTTAAGTTTTGAACAAACCTCCTCGAGCTGATAAATGATTATTTAGCTTCAAATTATCTGTTACTTCTTAAATCGACCAGGGTGAAGACAAACTTGTAAATACAGTGTACATATCAAAACGGCCTGTGAGCCAGTTTCCTGTGTTGGTGTGTTTGCGTGTCTGTAGTGTGTACACAGCGGTACACAACTGATCCCCTTCCTGCTGACGGAGCAGGTTTTACATCATCTACCGTCTGTCTCAAACCTCCTAAGCCACTTAATTCACTACACTGTGCTTGAGTGGATCTGCCCCTGTACAGGCAGTCCATCATTAAGGAAGTCTGAGGAACACTATGTTTTATAATATGTCACCACAAACACATGAATCCTTTAATAGTTTTTGCTGAACTTAACCTGCGCCCATCTTCTTTTCCAGCATTTGGAGTTCAGGAAACAGATGAAAGTAGACACAATAATCACTGAATGGCGTCCACCAGAGGTAAAAAAAAAAAAAAAAAAACCCTATAAACACGTGCTTACTGTGGGTTTAATCTACTTTAAAGTAATTTAAAATAATAAATCCATCTTCCTGCAGGTGATAGAGAAGTATCTGTCAGGAGGGATGTGTGGTTATGACCGCGAAGGCAGCCCCATCTGGTACGATGTGATCGGACCGGTGGATCCCAAAGGCCTCTTCCTGTCCGCCTCCAAACAAGACTTCATCAAGTCCAAAATCAGAGACTGTGAGATGCTGCAGAAGGAATGTAACCTCCAATCACAGAGGGTAAGAGCTCAGAGAGGAGAGAGTTTATTTATCTTTATTAATGTATGTATTAATGTATTGAATAGAGGCATGATGACAAATAATGAGTTCACATTCACCGCCAATAACCAGTCTGGACTCTCAAAACTCGAAATCTCGCGCGGTCAAACGCGACTTCAGAGTAAACAAACATGGCGGACGACGACGTCTCTCGTTTGTTGTGCTTCCGTCCTCAGTCAGCTCGCTTCCTGATTGGCTATCGTTCCGTTCTACGTGACAATAAATCCACAGAGTGCGTGCTCGGCTCTCCTCTGTGTTCCCCCCCACACAACTGGATTTCTGATCGTAAATATTGAACATGTTTAATATTTAACGGGGCGGTCCCGATCGTCGGGGAGGGTAAAATCACTCTGAACACACCTCACACAACAGGAGAATGTGGCAAGATAATCTTTAGAACCATCAGATAATCAGGCCTTTGTTGAATTTGATCGGATCGGACTTTACCGATTAGATTATCTTGTAGTGTGTACCCCGCTTAAGCTAACCGATTGCTAACTTTGGTCGACCCCTGCCTTTTCCTTTAGTTCCGTCAGTACGTAAATTTTGTCTGTCCACTACTTTGGTTTATGATGAAATACCAGGAAACCCAATGAAACTAGCAACTAGCACGTTAATGCAATAAACAAAGACACTGAACATGCTAAACATTATATCTACTTAGCATTAGCATGATGACATTGAGTTCAAAGCACTGCTAGAACCTTATAGAGCTGCTAGCATTGACTCTTAATCTTAATTAATTAATCAGTGGTGTCAGTTTCCCTCAGTTTTCTCTTAAAAGTTTTTTTTTTTCTAATTTTTTAAATGACCTAAATACAAGAGAAGACAAAGTTTTAAGCCATTTTAATCTCCGTATGAACACAAGTATTTGTAATGCTTTACAAGGAGGTCACTTTATTATTTATATATTATTTAATCGGAATCAGAATCAGGATCCGGATCAGGATTGCAGTGCTCAATTTCACAGTACAGATAAATAAAGAGGAATAAAATAGCATAACGATAAGATAAAGATAAACTAAAGTGATATAACCAGTCTTCAAAATATAAAGAAATAAAGTAATATAGAAATGTAACCCACTATAACATTGCATATTGGTTGATTATCCTTTGTGGCGTCCTTTAATTATAATTTGTTTCTTTTTGTTTCCTTTGTTTTGTTTTAATGTTACAATTTTTTATTCTATCCTCTTCATATTACTTTATTACTTAACATTCATTTAGTAAGATTGGGGTTCCTCAGTTCTACTTTGACTTTAAACCCTAGAATTAATGGCCGACCTGCTCTACCACTTGAAGTATAGCTGCTTTTATTTTTATTTTATAGCTTCGCAAATTAAACTGTCCTCCTGTCTCCCTCTCTCTCTGTCTCCATGCAGCTGGGGAGGAACGTGGAGTCGATCACGATGATCTATGATGTTGAAGGTCTGGGTCTGAAACACTTATGGAAGCCTGCTATAGAAACATATGGAGAGGTACAGACACACACATACAGCGTAGACATAGAAGCAGATTAATGAGTCGGTCTGCATCTTAAAATATGTTCCTCTCCATCACCAGATCCTCCAGATGTTTGAAGACAACTACCCAGAGGGTTTGAAGAGACTGTTTGTTATTAAAGGTAAATTTGATTCATGTGTTTTCATATTATCCTGCTTCCACAGTTTTGATTCTTGTTGCTTATTTTTTTTCCTGTAGCTCCTAAACTCTTTCCTGTGGCCTACAACCTCGTCAAGCACTTTCTGAGTGAGAACACGAGACAGAAGATCTACATCCTTGGAGGTGAGACGCTACATTATCATTACATCTTATTTTTAAAGGATATACCCAGGCCAGGTGGATTTGAATGTGCTTCTCTGTTTTGACAGCGAACTGGCAGGAGGTTTTACTGAAGTACATCGACGCAGAGGAGCTGCCGGTGATATACGGGGGGAAACTGACGGATCCTGATGGAGATCCTCGCTGTCGGACGAGGGTAAGTCAGTCATTCAGCATCTATGGGTTGTTTTTTTTTTTAGCTATAAAAGAGGGCTGACAGGTTGGAGGAGACGAGTATCTATTGCAGATGCTGTTTAATTATTTTGGAGATGCATTCATTGACCCGTTCATGAGAAAATACAGTACATAAAGCCTTGTTTGAAATGTTTTTTTTTTACATTTTTTCATAAGCATTTGCGTCCTGTTGAAGCAGTGCACCGGTGGTTTTATAACTTGTAGCTGTTACTGACACTTTGAATCATTTGTGAGAAAGCTTGTGAGAAAAATTATGTACACAAGAGAATAAATATACTTGCTCTCTTAATAACAGCTGCTCTGATTTTTGGAGTAAGTTTAGGCTTTTTAACTCTGTCCAGGGTCACTGCAGTAACTCTTCACTTCGTGTATGCTGGAATTATTATTTTTATATCATTAAACATTATTCCCAAAATTTGCACAAAATCATAATATTAATTTATTCAAAGGTATGTTTACCAAATTCAACTCTTTATTTCTTTGCTGAGCAGATAAAGCCACAGTTGTGATTGAAATCAATGTCACAATATAAATAAAGATCGTTTTCTGGTCATGATATGGAAGATGTATGCAAAAACCTGTAATATCATCACTATACAGTTACACACAATAATTTTTGCCCAACAGACAGCTTTTTTGAATGACAAGAGGCAACTTTCATGATTATCAGACAGAGGAACCAACAGTCCTGCACTGGAGACTGAAGTCTGATCTGAACCAAACCTGATCAGCCCTCTTATAGAGTTTAAAAAAAACAAAACAAAACCCTGCAACTCCTGCATCTCAGTGCTGAAATAACTTCCTTTGTTGTAGTTTCATATATGTCGACTCTGTTTTCTGAAGCTTTTGACTCCTGCTCTGCAGTTTTCAGTCACTGGCTTGTATCCTGTGCTCAGTTTAGCAGCTCACAGCTTTGCTTTGGCTCATATGCATACTGTGCACTTTAAATACTGTGGCTTTTACATTTGACTGGCAAATTATGTTTGTGTGAGTTCCCATCCGTCCTGAACAGGAACAAACAGGCCCCAGTGGATGAGGTGTTTTCTGTTAACGCTGGATCATGAAATGTTAACGCTGGCTCTGTGAGGAATCCTGTTACACATGAATGATCCAGTTTGATCACAGTGGGTCAATGACAATGCAAGGACGATTCTGGACTGGCTGTCTGTGGCAGAGCGAATCAATACAGCTGCACACACTAAAACAGAGCATATAACTGACGCAAAGTGGATGCAGTTTGCACTGAACAGAGAGTGTGTTGTCTGAATTATACATGTGATGACAGAGGACCTCGACAAACCACAGGAAACTGTTAATTAAAATATTCCAGCTGCAGTCCTGCCCTGCTGCGTAGAAATAACAGACAGCTTCAGCGTAAGAGATGCTGTTAGAGATGCTGTTGTAGGCAGCTTAAGTAGTCAGCGCGCTAATAGATAATACTCTAGAAAACTGACTGTGTTTGTCACTGTTTCTGTAGATAAATAATTGGGCCCAGGACAGATGAGGATCAGGAGGAGAGAAAGTCATTTTTGGACGCATTCAGGAGTCAAGAAATTGAGATGCACAGCCTCAAAGTGTTTTCTTTTTTCAAAATTTTTTTAAAATATTTTTTTTTAGTTAGCTAGCTGTGTGTCCTTGACGTTGTACTGTATTATTTTGGTTAGGCTGTAGGAACTGGGTTATTTTATTATTTTTTTAAAATAACATTTTCTTGCTGAGAGTTAGAAGAGAGGATTGATACCATTCTCATAACTTTATGTGTAAATATGAAGCTAAAACCCGAAGGATGACTTTCTTCACTCAGCACAAAGACTGGAAGCACAGTAGTTCAATACATAACACCCAGTAAAACCACAATAAACCAGTTTATGAGCTAAATGGTGATCTTCAGAGGTGCTGCTAGGCTAACTGTTTCCCTCTGTTTCAAGTCTTTGTGCTAAGCTAAGCTAGCCTGCTGCTCGCTGTCAGTCTTCTCATCTAACTCTCCACCAGAAAGTGAAATAATCGTTTTATTCCTTTAAGAACTGGACATCATTTATGGGCCTGAAAGAATGCACTTGAACTGCACAGCAAACATTTACTGGAGTTGTTAAAGTTTGTCTGTTTTAAATTGCAGTGATCTGTGCAGCAGCAAAGATTCATTTTCACAAGCGATCTCTGCGATTTGCTTCCTATAAAAACTTCTGAGCCTTATGTATCTTGTAAATGAAGGTTTTTCCTCAAATTTTCCTTTACAATTTATGTAAAGAATCAAAAATGAGGAGATGCCTGATGACGTTTTGCTGTCTAATGGAATATATAGTTTGAGAATGTGTATTTTTTTTCTTTTAGTAATGCCTTTCTTTCTGTATTCTTTCTCTGTGTTGGTGGAAGTTTCCAAATAACCGCTCAGTTAAGATTTTTAGAGAAGTGGTTTCAGACGATTTTGACTTCCCTCGTAATAACACTGACCTCTCACAAACAACAATAACAAACAGGGGTGTTAAAATGAACAGGCTTTCTTAACAGATTTTCTTAAGCTGTGTTAGTATATTGTTCACCTAGTTATTACCTGCTGGACTGAACAGACAGATTCCAGTCCACACTCATGTCAGGAAATCACTGCCCCCTGCTGGTTTATTCCTGTACTGCGTTGTACTGGGAAATCACTGACTCAATGTGAATAAACAGGAAAGTGGAAAAGAGTGAACCACTTGTTGTTTTTCTGAAAAAATTTTGTGCAAAAGGAGAAAAATAACAAGTTCATAGATATAAATACTGACACACAATCACAGTAAGTGAAGCTTTTCTCTTCCTCCTTCTGCTACTCAAACATTTCATATATCAAGTGTTTGTTGACGCCTGTATTTTGACTCTCGTTGTCTGTGTTGCAGATTAATCATGTCGGCCCAGTTCCCCCCTCCTACTACGTGCGGGACCATGTTAAGGTGGACTACGAGCAGTGTATGACCGTCAGTCGAGGATCCTCCCAGCAGCTGGACTATGAGATCTTGTTCCCAGGCTGCGTCCTCAGGTCAGCTGTGTGCCTCATGGTGTTAAAGGTTATTTAAGTTAAGGATTTGCTTCTTTTATCTGATTTGAATTGGAATAAAATAAATATCTTAGCACATAATATTCCTCCTTGTGCAGTAAACTTGTTAAATTTGCTCATGTAATTAAATATACATTTAAATTTTTAGCACTTTTTAAAGGTTATTTTTAGCAACTGGTATTTTAGAGATTGTTTTGTTATTTTTGTACCCGAGATATTTTAGGTAATTTTCATGTACTCACTTAGTATACTACTTGTATTGTGTTGCTCTTTCTGTACTGCGTTGTTGTCTTTTATCATCGTCACTGAACGGAAGAATGGAAGAATTTATTTATTTATTTATTGTGAAAGTCTGATTAAATACATTAACAGTCATGGTTGCAACCAGTGGGAATCATGAATTACAAACAGATTTGAATTAGTGCTGCAAAAAACAATGCCATATCTTACTGATAAAACATTTTTGAAGTGGAGAACTCTATCATTAACAAACTGAGGAGCATATGTGTCACTTTTTAAGGTCATTGAAGGATTGAATGGAGTAGTTTTACCTCCTCAAGGTACTTAAGAGGTAAAACAAGGCATGCCTAATTGAATAGAGGTTTACAAGATACAAGTTTTTTGTGCATTTTTTAGCAAAAGACAGTAATATCACATGTTGTGGTGGCTTCTTTTCTTAGTTGCTGTTCTTTCAACTGATGTACAAGATGCCAAATGTCACTGCCTTTATTTTTTAAGTAAATCAAACCCACAAAATAATTAATTTAAAACATCCCTTTTTCCTCTCCATCCCGTTAGGTGGCAGTTTGCCAGTGAGGGGGCAGACATTGGCTTTGGGGTATTTCTGAAGGCTAAAAAAGGTGAATGGAAGAAGGCAGCTCAGATGCAGGAGGTTGTGCCCAGCCAGCGCTACAATGCCCACCTAGTCCCCGAGGACGGATCTCTGACCTGTGAACGCCCCGGAGTCTGTGAGTAACCGGTTCAGTCTGGTGCTCAAAGGGCTTTAATGTGCCGAAATATTAAAAATGAGCTTCTCTTCTCTTTGTCCTCCACAGATGTGCTCAGATTTGACAACACATACAGCATCTTCCAGGCCAAAAGAATCAGTTTTACTGTCGAGGTTCTGCTCCCAGACCACCTACAGCCTGCACAGACCAATGGGGCGTCCAGCAACCATGTGCAAGCTGAGGGCAACAGTCAGTCATAACCAAGAAGATTATGACATGAGGTGCCACTTCCATGTTGTCAGATCAGTAACTTTTTAGCCGCGAGTAAGCACAGCCTGAGATACTTGATTTAAATGCAACAAGCTGCCAATTTGTGTAAATTAATAATATTATATCTGTCTGTTTGATGACTCTTTAATCATCTTTAATGACCTTATTTAGAATAATTTTAGTTAGAAAAATCACTTCATCCAAAAATGCAAGTAATGTTATTCACTAGATCTGACACAGAATGTTTAAAATGTAAATCAGCTGGTTCCACTGTGGCCCAATTATATATGGAAATAAGTGTAAGATAAGCCACACATATAAAATGCAGCACAAAAATTAGATCAACTTTTTCTATAGTGTTTTTGTCTGTGGCATAAAAATTGCCAGTGGATCTCTCATGACAGTCAAGAAACAGTACAGCATTAGAATTTATTTAAATAGTATCTGCAGTGAAAGGTTCATGAGCAGATACTTTGAGCAAGAGTTTGTACAGATCTTTTATTTGGCCTTTTTGCTGCATCATTTCCATTTACTGTTTGTGTTACCATCTGTTATCCTTTTCTTTCTTTCCTCGTGTTGTTGCAGAAATATTGACAATGTAAGTTGCCACATTGAACATCAAGTCATAAGAACACGTGTAGTAATTTGTAATGGGGTCTAAACTGTTCAGTTCATTACCCATTGGTTGAGTCTCTAATGAGCACCTGAAGGCATCAGACTTGCTGAAGACATTCCTTTAAATATTTATTTTTTAATTTATTTCCAGAAAATGATAACTAGTTTATGCTATTAAAATACCAAAGCTTGTGTCAGATTTTAAGTAAGCGCTGTTTGTTTAGATAAAGAGCATCAACGTTTCCAAAAACACAGTATTACAGACCGTTCATGTCAAGTCATTTGCATTGAATGTGAATGAAACTTGTTTTTTACTCTCACTAGACAATTACTGAATGTAGATATATACATACATACATAAGTAAAATAATTGTACTTAAGTGAACTGGCAGGTATTCAATATCTAAACTTGGACCAATACACTAGAATGACTGTATTACATTGTGTTGATAATGATCTTTTCTCATGTGATGAAGGTTGCATCAACTTGTAAAACATTATAAATAAATAAAACCGGGTTTCGACAAAATTTAAAATGGCAGCTGACTGGGTTTTTATTTTTTCTCTCATTTAGGGATGTAAACAAACAAGAAAGTTGTTCACATGCATGTTTACTCACTAAAACGTTTCTCAAAAGTTTGAAGCAATCCTTTACAACATATTATTATAATGCCATTATTCTGCTAGTGTTCCCATTTTTTGATGCCTTACTATACTATGACATTTTTTGGCAGTTTTTGATGCCATACTATATTAAGACATTTTTTGATGGTTTTTGACGCTTTACCATAACATGACATTTTTTGAACATTTTTGGCGCCTCACAATACTATGACATTTTTTAGACATTTTTTTGGTCTTAGTATACAGTGACATTTTTTGACGCTTTACTATACCATGACAATTTTTGATGC
This sequence comes from Lates japonicus, assembly GCA_033238685.1. NCBI lineage: Eukaryota > Metazoa > Chordata > Actinopteri > Centropomidae > Lates > Lates japonicus. The sequence goes on from BRZM01000019.1 coordinate 10,925,537, forward strand.
CTTACTATAATATGACATTTTTTGATAATTTTTGGTGCCTCACTATACTATGACATTTTCTGCTGCCGTACTATACTATGACATTTTTTGGCAGTTTTTGATGCCATACTATATTAAGGCTATTTTTGACGACTTACTATAAAATGACATTTTTTGATGGTTTTTGACACCTTACTATACTATGACATTTTTTGACCATTTTTGGCGCCTTACTATAACATGACATTTTTTGATGGTTTTTGACGCCTTAATATACTATGACATTTTTTGACCCTTTTTTTGATCTTAGTATACAGTGACATTTTGGTGCCTCATTATATGACACGCTTTATGTCTCATTATACTATGACATGTTTTGACAATTTTTGACATCCTACTATACTATGACATTTTTTGACCATTTTTGGCACCTTACAATACTATGACATTTTTTTTAACCATTTTTGACGCCTTTCTATAATATGACATTTTTTGACCATTTTTGGCACCTTACAATACTATGACATTTTTTTAACCATTTTTGGCGCCTTTCTATAACATGACATTTTTTGACCATTTTTGGTCTTAGTATACAATGACATTTTTTGCGCTTTACCATGACAATTTTTGCCGCCTTATTATACTATGACATTTTTTGATAATTTTTGGTGCCTCACTATACTATGACATTTTTTGCTGTCATACTATACAATGACATTTTTTGATGATTTTTGGTGCCTTAATATACTATGATATTTTTTGATGCCTTACTATACTATGCAAGTTTTTTGATTTTGATCTTTGATCTTACTATACAATGATATGCAACTTAAGACAAAAAAAAAACTATGTTAAAGCACACACATATTCACACAGTCAAACCTGTATACTGTGTTTGTGGAGTAGGTTAGATTTTGTCATTTCATTTTGGTATTTTGCTATTTTAAACAGTACAGTTTAATCAGTATTTAAATCCAGTCTAATACTGTGAACATAGCCCTGTTTATACTGTTCATACTGTTTGTAATCTTTGTATATTGTTATATAAACATATCTTTTATATCTTATTTATATCATGTCCTTTTCTATTTTTGCTGCTGCAACACTGAATTTACTCAAATAAATACTTCTGAACACTGAATATTTTGCCTGTCGGTTTAACATTGTATGGTGGTGAATATTTTTAGCCAGAGTTAAGGGTTAAGGTTACATTTTTTTGACACTTGTAGCCAGAAGTTAGGGTTAGGGTTAGGGTTGCAGCTTTTAGCCGCTTGTAGCCAGAGATTAGGGTTAGGGTTAGGGTTGCAGCTTTTAGCCGCTTGTAGCCAGA